>CM034235.1:16024273-16624273 GCA_019916065.1 Vitellaria paradoxa | reverse complement strand
TCTCTCATTTGCTACATGTCTCGATCACACCGAATACGTCAAGGTCAGCTAGGTAGAGCTACCAACTCGTCTGAACCTTAACCATAAGGTCCATCTAGTCCGTGTACTCCTGAAGAGTATGTGAAGTTGTCAGCATAAGGGGTGACCGTCACGTGGAGTCAGTTTCAATATATCTTAGCACATTATGTGAAATGGGATACTAGTTTATTAACTATGAATTTAAAATATGCGTAATTTGGACATACCTGCATCTATATGAGACTGCCAGTCGTCCAACGGGTGCATCTACCTCTGTACCCTAAGCTGGGGGTCTGTGCCTCTACGTCTAGAAGCTAAGTTCAAGATGTATTTGCAACCGTACCTTGCCCTAGGGGTGCCTTTCCCTCATAAGAGACATTGTTTCATGTGTGCATAACCCACAATAAGACAGCTCATATGCACGAGAATAGGCATTTCATGCACATGCTCCAAAACTAGACACCCATGTTCGTGGAAAACAAATAGTCCTGTGCGTGATAGAGGGAAGTTTAGTGGAAAAAAAATTAAAGTCCCAGACCAAATCGAAAGTAGCCTAAACATAACCCTCAACATTTGAAAAGGACAATTAAACTTATAATATACATGATTATGACTTCATAAATGATTAAATAATTAAAATAAAATTCTCTGGTCATTACAATATTTGTTTTTGCATATTCTTAAATGAGTAAATTTACTTATTATGATTTAGATTATTCCTCTACTATTCCTTCTCCCTCAACCTCTCAACACCTAGATTACAATTAATGATACCACCAAGCTATATACACACCCATATATATATAGATAAATTCCCTTAAGTTTTCCCTTCTAACCAAAGATCCTCTATGTTTAACATATACACTGTACAAATCTATGATGACAGTTTAGTGGCTTCTCACTCTCCCTCATGTCATCTTTCCAATTGTATATAGCAAAGCCAAGTGGCTTGGGTGATGATATTAGGTGCAAGTGGGTCTCCTAGCGACTTAGGAATTGAGTTAGAAAATTGGTTAAGAAAATGGGATTGGTTATGCAAACATGTTGGTAATTTGGTTAAAGAAATAATTAGGAATTTGGGTTGGCGAATTGAATAAATAGGTCGATATTGTGTAGCTTTAGAAATAATATGGTTTTTTTTTTTTTATTCTTTATTTTTATGGGTTTCCAATGTCCTAACTCAATTCAAATCCAAGATGGATTTAAGAAATTAATTATTCCAAAAATTTTTTGATAACAAATTTTCAGTTAATACTAAAAATATTAAATTCATCGAAATATCAAATAACATTTATATATTAAAATTTAAAACTTTGGGGTATTACAATATATGTCTCCTTAAAATAAATTTTATCCTTGAAATTTAAATTTACCTATATGGATATTAATAAATTCAACACACACAAACACATATATATACAGTAAGTTTATCAATAAGTAGAAATTTACTATAGAAAATCATATTCTAATATTAGAAAATTTTAAAATTATGAATAATTCAAATAACTCAAGAATTTCATAATATTAATATATTGAAACATATTATTAGACAAATTCAATAATAAATCTCATATCGTGAAATCAATTAAATAGATGGGACCAAATTTATTAATAAAACTTATTCAAAATTCTCAATAATAAAATCTCAAAAAGTATCATGAATAGTCAAGTAATACATATAAAATTATTCAATGCAAAATTCATTATAAATTCTTATCGAAATCTTATACTAACATTCAAATAATTTTAAGCTATATGTATATCAAAAGTTTAAAACGAATGCAAATAAAAATAATTCTAACTACAGAACTTAATTGAATATAATAAATTTAATAATAAGAAATCAACTCCAATCAAATCATATATATGATCAATCGCAATTAATAACTCAAAATATCAACATTAATAACTAAATCAGTAAATCTCAACCTTTATCAAATATGTTTGAATTACAAAATTATTCAATCATTTAAATTATGTATTATCCCAATAATACTTATTGTTATTACCACAATTTACAAGTTTACAGCAGATAGTTCAAGATGTTCACAAGGTAACTTGTTTAAAAAATACAACTTCCAATTAAATTACTTATTTCTTCCCCAATCAAATTTGAGCTTTGAGAATATACATACACCTATTTCTATGAAATTAAAATAAACATATAACACGTAATTCTTAATACTGTTATGCAAAGCCCCAATTAAATCACAAAACTAAAGCTCTAACACCATTTGTAATGCCCTAGATTTTCGGATTGTAAAAATATGAGGTGTTACAAGAATCACTTTTGTTTTATAGCACACTTTCTCCAACTTTGTTTTCAGGCTCATATACATCACTATTGGTCACAAGAATAGGATTTGACTTTTTAATATTCTTATAAAATTTAATTATACCTGGTAAATTATTCTCATCTTAAGATGCCATGAAAATAGTGTAATTGCAAATCTCTTCATCAATAGATTTAAAATGGTGTACTTATCATCAATATCATCCGAAGTAACATTCATACTCTTTGTACTTTTTTTCTTGTTGCTACAGTCATATGAAATATATCTATAACATTCATATCAGTAGAATTGAACTCCGCTCAATTTGGAATAATTTTTTCATCTTCTCACCATCTTTGATGACCTTTCAAACTTTTTTTCTTCTTTGATTTATTAAATATCTTCCTTTGAAATCCATTGTCATTCTTTGTTTAGTAATTTTAAATGAGATTCTTCAACTTCGTTGTAAGAAAATCAATTTTTTCACCTTTCATGTCTTGAATTGTCATCCTCCACCATATTTTCTATATCTTTCCTGATAGCTTTGAGAGTTATCCTCTTTGACCTCTTAGGTTTGATGATGTTCATTTTAAAAGTTTGTAGAGAACCCAACAAATCCTCTTACTTCATCTCGTATATGTTCCTTATCTCTTCGATAGTTGTAACTTTGGACTCGTAATATGATAGCAAGGATCAAAGAATTTTTTAATATAACTCTAGGAGTAGCAATGGCTCACCAAGGTTGAAGCGTGAATTGACAATGTCAATTATCTTTCATAGAAGTAATCAAACATCTTTGATTCATCTATCTTCAATTTCTCAAATTTGGTACTAAGCTATTGAAGTTTCATCCTCTTTACTATTGGATTTCCTTCATGTGTGAGTTGAAAAATTATATAAGTTTCCTTTATGCTAATGCAATTAGAGATCTTTCTAAATTTGTTAGTGCAGATTGTAGCAAAGATTGTATTAATGCCTTTAAAATTATATTTTGTCTTTTTTTTTTCTTCATCATTTGTCCAAAGATCAATGATTTTTTTACAACGGTTACACCATCTACCTCATATGTAAGACGAATCCATACCATACAGTTCATCACTATAAAGGGAGCAATCATCATTGCCTTCTAGTTTGATCCATCAAACCACAAGTAACGAGTGCTGAGCCTCCTTCACACTGTAGGTATATAGATACTAGCCTTCAAGGAAAAAAACCAAGATGTTTGAATATATTATTCTCTCTTAAAAGCTTAGGAGAAAAAAACTTTTTTTTTTTAATATAATGCATAGGAATCTCGGAGCAAATAGAACTTAGAATCATAAAATTCTCCATTGCTCATTGGGATAAACGTACTAGCGAGTTTCTACTGAGTATGCAACCGCCATAAAAGCTTTTTGTTTTATCCAGCGAGCTTCCAACAACATCTAGTGAAGCCCTTAGCAACTTCTGATCGTGAATAAGGCTTTCGATCTTGAATACCATCTATCTGATTTTCCATCGAAGTCATATCGATTTCTAATGAGTATGACAACTACAACTCTATCACAGATCATGCTTTCTATAATTGCTAATGACTCCTAGGGAGAGTCCCAATGGGCTACCAAGCAAAGTGCAATTCCTACTACTGTGTCCTCATTAGAGGTGACAATAATTGCTTAAATTCATGAATTGCTCAATTAAATCTAAATTAAATGGGTTTGAATTTAATTAAAATCATTAGCATATATAATTAAGTGGCTAAAACAACACTTATTTAATAAATAAGTTTACATGGGAAAATGATATAACCTATTATACACCCAATTATTTATTTCACCAGTTAAAACAAATATCGAATTTGTATGTGGTAATTTTTCATATACAAATGAACATCAACAAAAATGAAACACAAAAAACCACCAACTATACAAATACTTGTAGGTATTATTATTATTTTCTCTTTTTTTTTTCCCCAAAATGGGGTCCGTATTAGAACTTTTTTATGAAAGAAACTTAACTAGTAAACTACTTGTACGATATATGGGTTTGTAAATTATAATTTTTTAAAAAATTATATTATATTAATTAACAAAAATATTATAATAAATAAAAATATTTACATATTTTTTATCTAAAAAGTATGAATGTATTTGAACCGTTTGATTATAATCCAATGACCCTAAGCCACTATCACCGCAAACCCAAAGCTTTTGGCATTTGCCAAGACTCTATTACGTTTTCTTTTTCCTTTTCTTTCTTTTTTTTTTTTTAAACTTGCATATAACAATGTACAACATGCACCATATATACACACCTAAGTATATTAATAGGTTGCATTAGGAATTCAAAAGCATTTAGAACTTCAACTTCACGTTTTTCTCAATGTGCACCAAATATCAAACTGAGCACATGTATATTATTATTATTAGTATTATTATTATTATTATTATTATTATTATTATTTATTGTACTTGAAAAAGTATAATTACAAACTACCATTTAAAACATAAATCATGCATCTATTCAATTAATTTTAAAATTTTTAGTAATATTTTGTTATTTATAGTGTTTTGTTTTCAAAATGCAAGAAAGATGTGGAAATTATTAAAATTAGTAGTGATGAAGAGGTCGAAGAAGTCATTGCTATCCAGACACTTCGACGCTTGGTCCAAACAACAGCGAAAAAGCAGAGAACAGATAAAACTGGAAAATAAAAAAATTGAAGATGAACTTTATTGGTGTCAAGACACCCTAGTCGAGCAGTCTAGACATTAGCGGCCAGTTTGCATGGAATTTTTTTTTAGGGTTAGGTCTTCAAGTCACGTATAAATTCTATACTTCTGGCAGCCGTTAAGGCACTTTTTTCTGGAATATTTTTTCTTTGTTTTTGTTTGCTTAGAGAATGCAATTGAGAGATTTTGGCTTAGTCGTTGGAGTTTTTTCGATTTTCATTGTTCGTCGTTTCAGTTTTGACTTTGTATTGAAGTACAGTATTTTCAATTTCTGATTTAATGGCATTTACTAATTTTTCGTTTGCCATTTTTATTTATATTTTGAATGTTGAAACAATGTTAGGTTAAACTATTCCATCTTGATTCAATGAATCAAAAAGGAGGGTGGAATATTGGATCAATACAATGTGCTAAGATTATACGTGCGATGTGAAAACATCTATGTATATGTCCATTATTTCTTTTCAAATCTGATTTACTCTTGTTAAAAGATTATCAAAAACAAAAATTTTTGATCATCTTCCTGAAATCACTTATAAGGGTTTCTGGGGTGAAAACAATTTCTTTTAAAAACTTTGAAACAAATAAATTAGATTTAAACCACAAGTACTATAAAAAAAAATCTTCAAGTTCTATAATCCTCAATGTAAGTATAGAATCGTGCTTGTGGAAATTTTGAGAACTTTTACGAAAATATCTTTTCAATATATCTTTCCCTCTTATGTGAAATTTAAATAATAGTTTATGGCACATCGAATTGTGAAGGGTTATTCCACCTGAACTTGAGAGTTGAATCAAGAATTTTAATTAATTGAATTTCATCTTGCTTTAAATTAACTTGTTGTTTCTTAATTATTTTAATATTATAGTAGATTATTTATTATTTTCTTGCATTTAATTTATCTAATTTTAAATTTATTTATTTAGGTCAGTTTTTATTTGATTAGTAAATTTATTAGGAAATTTAGAAACTTCATATTCTTCACTTTTGAAAATCTTGTCGCAGTGAACTTAGTAGTCGCAAACCTTTAAAATTTAGAAACTAATACATAGGTTCCTTGAGAATTCAACCTCAGTCTCACTGAGTTAAAACTATACAGCACACCCTTACACTTAGGGGTTAGTTTAGATACAATATTTAGACGCGATCAATTATTATTATTATTATTATTATTTAATCATATTGTATATGACATATATATATATATATATATATATATATATATATATATATATATATATATAGCAGCTTTAGCTTTTTAAATCAACGAAATTTCTTATTATCGATTTAAATATTAATAAAAATAACCAAAGTAAGAATTATAAACTTGTAGACATGTAAACCAAATTATAAATATATTAAAAAATGTCAAAATTTTGTTTAATTAAATTTTTAATATGGGTCATGGATTTGATATAATCTATATCCAATTCACCTAATAATAACCCATTAGTAATATAATTGATTTTAATATGTTTAATCACAACCTATTATGACCCGACCTAAACCACCTAAACCTACCCATTTGCCAGCGCCAATTCTTGCTGTGTAATTTGTAATCACTAAACTTCTTTACCTTGACATTTTACCCTATACCTAATAGTTCAATAAATTCGTCTTCTTCGGAAAGTCCAATCTAAGTCTGAAAAATATTAATTACACCAGTATAGTACCCGTCAAAGAGTCTCCAATGTTTAAGTTAGTTATAGAGTTTAGAGAAGATGCTCAAGCAGAATTTTTAGTATGGATAGATTGTTGTACATGTGTACTTCTTTAGTGAATGTATATATTTGTGAAACTATATGAATAATGTTGTATGCATAAGTTTCATGTAATCACGTCATCTCCTCTGATCCAGATCTGCCACCTGTATTATAGATCTCAAGATTGATCCTTAAGTTGGTTAACCAAAACTATTATAGGATAACTAAAGATAACAGCACTTTTGTAGGCAAAGAGCTCGGAATGTGTTATAAGATGGTTATATGTGTGATTTGTTACGTAAGCTATTTTATCATATACCCCAGTTAGGATAACTAACTAGAAGTGGGCCAAGTTAACAAAATCCTTGATTGGTAATACCCTTGCTCAGACTATTACCGATCGGGCTAATACCGAGTAGAAAACCTTTCTTATCAAATGATACTTTGCTTGCTGTAATACGGAATATCCCCATATCAATACCTAAGTATACAACTTGATATTTATTTTTTTGTTCATAATTGCCAAGATCCAAAAATATAAACCTAACAAAAAGAAATTTAGTTCATAAACTCACAACTTTAAATTTGGATTCAACTCGACCCAAAAAAATAAAGTGGGTCACTATCCCCAAAACCAAAACACAAGGTGGGGTCAAAACTCATTAAATGACCAAAATAAAATATCAGGTATTACCATGTAAATACTCTTCATTTATTCCAAAATTTTAAATTTTAATATAAATAAATCTTATCTGATATTTTAGTAAATTAATATTTTTAGTATTAATTGAAATTTTGGTTATTGAAAAAATTTTTGGAATAATTAATTTTTTAAAATCCACATTGAATTTGAATTGAGTTGGGACTTTGAAAACCTATAAAAATAAAAAAATAAAATAAAAACATGCTATTCCGTTGATTTATGTTAATTGTTGTATTTATGCTATGCTATGCTATAGAGTCACGATTATTATTGTACCACCTAGGGTTTAGGGGACATCCGGTGAACTTGTGCATCGGTGTTAGTTAAGTGCACCGAATCCTTAAAAAAAATATGAGTAAGGAAAGAAGACCTACTATGATAGTACACTTCCATACTTGTATGATATAAAGAGGAAATGTAACGTTGAATGCGCTTTATTTTTAATTTTATATATTTTAAAAAATATTATTTATTATAAAAAAGATGTAGTATGAAAAAATAAAAATATATTGTATTTAAAATTTCTCTAATAGGAAATTCATTTTAATGCTTGTTTGGAGTGCCAAATTTTTTGAATTATTGAGTGTTCTGCATGTATTCTCGAAAAGTGTGAAATTAGTAAAATTGAAGAAAGTTAGTAAAAATTAATACAAATTAAAAAAAAAGTTGGTAAAAGTTAAAGAAAGTCGGTAGAAGTTGAATTTTTTTTTTTTTGCAAAAATAGTTGGAGAAAATTAACAAAATTTGAAGAAATTTAAAATTTTTTTACCAAATTTAACACAGCAAACACACACTTGGTTAAGGATTGTGTTGGAATTAAAATTGGGATAGTTGTATTTTCACACTCTTAAACTTTAAAAGCTTAGGTTAAATTTTCAAATAAAAAAATAACCCATTAAAAATCAAATAAAACCAGAGAGTGTAAATATAAATAATATAATTAAGGATTATGTTCGGGCTAAAATTGGAAGAGTTGTATTTTTTAAAATTGGAAGAGTTGTATTTTTATAAGCCTAAACTTTAAAAACTTAGATTAGATTTTCAAATAAAAAGATAAAAATACCCATTAAAAATTAAATAGAATCAAAGGGTGTTAATATAAATAATATAAGTTATATTAAAAATTTTAGTTAAATTTGGTAAAAAAACTTTCCAATTTATTCAAAATTTTAATTTTCTCCAACTTTCTCCGCATAATTTTTTTTTTACTTTTTCCAACTTCTACCAACTTTTTTAATTTTTACCAATTTTTACTTTTTTTTTTTTCAATCTTTACTAATTTTTTCACACTTTTTGAGAAAACAAACAAAACACGCAATAATTTAAAAAATTTGGCATTCCAAATAGGCATTAAAAATGGGTTTCCTATTAGAGAAATTTTAAATACAATATATTTTTAATTTTTCATACTACATCTTTTTATTTTTATTTTTAAAATATATAAAAGTAAAAATAAATCGCATTTAACGTTCCATATCCTCTTTATGGCGTACAAGTGTGCGAGTACACTATCACGGTAGGTCTTCTTTCTTTAGCCATGATTTTTTTGAAGGATTCGGTGCACTTGAGTAACACTGGTGCACAAGTGCACCAGATGCCCCCGAACCCTACCACCTAACACAGTGTAGTGCCATGTCTATTGCATATCTTTAGGAGGTTTTGGATTACTAGTTTTAGTGGGCTCACTATTTTATGGTATTAACACGACTATGGCTAATGATTTTTTTAATGGACTTGGTTGTGGATTAGCTTGACCATCGGATATTTGACGTATACCCAAACCGTGAGTATTTTGTTGCTTGGCTTATCTGTTATAATAATTTGAAATGTAATGGTTGGAGATTTTTACCTTAATATATATATATATATATATATATATATATATATATATATATATTTATACAATATATGTAAATATGCTCGCATGGAAGAATTTGTAAAATTATACTTAATTGGTGTCGTCAGTGGGTCCGACGACACCTATGCATGTTGCTAGAAGCCTACCGTTCATTGATACCAATGACGACATCCAAGGGTGTCGTCGGCCCCAATAACACCCCTGCAGCACTTCTCTACTTGGTACTACTAGATAGTCAGGATTATTGGTTTGTTCGATTGCGGGTAGCTATGGGGGTTCAAATTGGTTTAATTTCTTGCGTTGTAATTTCTCTCTCTTCTCCTCACCAATACAAAAGAAGTTCGCAGGTATTTATCTTCTGATTGTTAAAATTGCTTTATATCTCTGTGTTTTGATTGGAAAATTACTTTGTATATATGTACATATCTTAGGATTTTCAAATGAAAGAAAATTATTGAACATGAGAAATGGAGGCTGTAGTACTCGAATTGCAGAGAGAGAGAGAAGGGAAGGACGAGGGAAAAGCACTGTGCGAGGTCACAGGATGTCATTACAGGAGCCGACGACACCTTTGAATGTCATTACCGCCAACAACACCAAGTGCAATTTTACAAATTCTTTCATGCGAGCGTATTTATGTACATTGTGTAATTAATATATATATTAAGATAAAAATCTCTAATGGTTGGTTGTAAAATCATCTTCATTTAATAATATATTAATTTAAATTATATTTTAGATGAATTTTGAGAAACATATTAGTGGTTCTAAATTTTATTCACTTATTATATCGTATATATTCATCCTATTACTTTAGTTTAATACTAATATCGCGTGACCAGACTTCTAAAATAAAATTTATTTTCCTTCATTTTATTTAGTTCTGTTAACCCATGCCTAGTGATACTTGTGTCTTCGGGTCCTTAAAATTTGCGGCATTATAATAAAAATTTTGGTTGCTTGAAATTTTGTTTTAACTTAATATTAGGAATAAATTAGAAAAAAAAATAAATTTCTTGAGTGCTCTTATTGACTAAAAGGGTAATTCAACGCACAATGAGATCCTTTTCTTCTATTAATTTACGTCGTAAAAATTTTGTCAATATGAAATTTTGAATTAACTTAATAACACTAAAAAGATAAAATAAATTTATCGATTGTTCTAATTTATTGCAATGGCAACCACAATGACATAGACCATCTTTCCCTATTCGTTTATGTCATACAAATTTCGGCTATATGATTCTTATCTCACGGAATCTGGAGAAAGTCAAATATCTTTTCCTTAGCAAAAATATGAGGGTGTTTGGAAGTTAAAAAAAAACTTAAGTTTTGATAGTTTTTTGGTTGTTTTTTTTTTTTTTTTTTTTTGCACTTTTTTGTGTGTTTGGTTGAACCAAGTGAAAATTTTAATATTTTTTAGTAACTTTTGGGTGTTTGGTAAATTTTTTACTGTAACAAAGCAAAAAAGTTGTAACTTTTGGGTATTTGGTATATTTTTTACTGTAGCAAATCAAAAAAGTTGTAATTATTGTGTGGTACTTTTTACTGTAGCAAATCAAAAAAGTGTAAAAATTTATTGTTTTACCAAACACACAAAAATCAACTTTTAGTATTTTTTTACTAAATTTTGAGTTGCCAAACACCTTCTCTATATAGTAATTTTTAAGGTTGAAACTATTGACCTCAGGCAAAACAAAAATAATGCCACAGTTGCCCAAATATCATATTTTATTTATTTTTATTGTTTTAAAAAATATGTAAAAATATAAATTGTTATTATTATTAGCTAGGGAAATTCAGCTGTATGCTTTTAATTAACAGTTGGAACAG
This sequence comes from Vitellaria paradoxa, assembly GCA_019916065.1. Lineage (NCBI taxonomy): Eukaryota > Viridiplantae > Streptophyta > Magnoliopsida > Ericales > Sapotaceae > Vitellaria > Vitellaria paradoxa. The sequence continues at coordinate 16,613,173 of CM034235.1, read as the reverse complement.
GTGAACAAAACAATTAAAACATCAACCTCCCGCCCCACTTTGGGGTTGTTTGGAGTAAGAAAAAATGAGATAAATTGAGATAAATTGTGGTTTGGAAAGAGTTCGTAATGCGTGCAGTGAGAGAAAAAGTTGATGTGATATAAAATTAACAGAGATTTATAGAGATTTTTGAAAATTTTCAGCAAAATATATCAAACCAAACGGGCCCTTTATAAGCATTATTAACTTTTTTTTTTTTTTTATTGAAGCTGATGCATTATTAACTATTTTCCTTATTTCCTCACTTTTATTTAAAACATCCGAACGCAGCTCTCGGCATAAAGCCCAACCGCTGCACGGCAAACTCCAGCCCGCTACGCGCAAATCCTCTCCAACACGTCACCAGGTCGACTCTCTCTCTCTCTCTCTCTCTCTCTCTCTCTTATCCACCTCATCACTGGCAAACCGTAACACTAACGCTTCCAAGCACGTGATTCTTTTGGATTGGTTTTGCTTTGCCACCTTGTTTTGTTTTTTTTTTTTTTTCAAAGATCCAAAAAAGTTAAAATGCTTTTTTGGTGACTTTTTTTTTCAGTTTATATATTTTTTTATCAAAAATTTGATTTTTTTTAGAAAATATAATTTTAGGTGTGTTAATCACATTTATAAAAAATTAAAAAAATTCTCCTTGTTTTAGTATAACTTGTCCATTTGACTAAAAAAGTAATAAAAAACTAATTTTTTTTATTATTTTTTTTAACTTTTACTTAAATGGATGTGAGTTTTTCAATTTTTTTTAACAAATGTGATTAATACGCTTAAAAGTTATAACTTTAAAAAAAATTTAAGTTTTATTGAAAAAAAATCATATAAAACCAAAAAAAATTACTAAAAAAGCTGGTAACTTTTTTGAATTTAAACAAAGCCTAATATTGGTGTGGTAACTCCTTTAAGAGTCCTACACCGATTTCTCATAAAGAATGGGACAACTAAATAAAGGCATCTTCTTCTTTGGTTGGATGCACCAGTCAAAATTAAAGATTTATATAGCAAATTTTGATTCTAGTTAAATTTCTTTTTTATGCGGTGAGAGTTAAAGATTGTTAGGGATAATTTTTTATGGGTGTAATTGAATTTTGGGTACGAGAGGAGAATTGTGTGATTTTAACAATTTTTTACACAGTAAATTTTCTTCTTTGAGTGCTTGTGAATATAGGCAAATTGTCGAACTACATAAATTCTTGTATTATTATTTATTTTTCTTTTCTACTTGATATTTTGCCAAGGGTAAACCTTAGGAATATGAATTTAGGAGGGCCTAAATTTCCAATACCTAGGGATAGTAATTTTGTTCAGGATATTTTTAAAATTAATCGATAATAAATTATATTTGAGTTTAAACAAAAAATATATATTGGGTTCAGAGTAACAATAATGCAATGTACCCTCTCATATCAATTTAGAGAATAATAGTTTAAGATGGTGTTTAAATAGGTAAAAAAATATAAAAAAAAAATTAGTGTAAAAGTGATATATATCAAATTTGGTCGAAGAATATTAAAAAAAAATAATTTTTTTTGACATTTTTTTGGTAAAATTAGACACCGGTCCCTTGAATAATTCGTTGGTTATCCACTCTGTTAGGATATTTTTTTCATATATAATAATTGTGTAATTTGTGTGTCTATGGGTGCATTTGATTTGTAAAAAATTATTGAAAAATTTTGAAGATATTTGAAAATTTCTAAAAGTTGTTCACTTTTTATCTTATTACACAAATTATGAACTCACAAATTATCTCATTATATTTTATTTTGTTTTATTTTTTGCCTCTCTAAACGTAACTTTTATATATATATATATATATATATATATATATTTGTTAGGTAAGCGAGGGAGGGGGAGGCTCGAACTCGAGTCAGGTGAGCTGGCACAGATGCTCTCAACCAACTGAACTAAGACCACGCTCTATATATATATATATATATATATATATATATATATATATATTATATCGTTGTTGAAGAGGAGTTGGTAACAATGATGGATAAGTCTGTCTCGCAATCCCAAAAAAAAACGTTTATCAAAAGTTATAAGTTTGGCAAAAAGTTGACTTTTTATACATCTAACAAAAATTTGATATTTTTTAGTTCTCTACAAACTTTTGGCGGAAATTTTAACTTTTTTTAATTATGGTGTTTTTGGTAACATTTTATGCATTTTAGTAAAATATTTAATTTTTGATAAAAATTTTATTTTGTAATTATTAAAAATCATGCATTTAATAAAACATTCAATTTGATTGAAGAAAGTTAAAAAATTTGATAAAAATTAAAAATTTTTGACATTTTTTTTTTATAAATTAGACATTGGTCTCTTGAATTATTCACTGGTTATTTGCTCCGTTTGGGTATTTTTTTTTCATAATTGTGTAAATTATGTGTCTATGTAAATTATATATCTTTTCTAAGAAGAGTTGGGAACAATGATATATATGTCTGCTTGGCAATCCAAAAAATAAAAATTTTATCAAAAGTTATAAGTTTGGCAAAATGTTAACTATATTCAGCAAAACAATTGATACTTTTTTAGATTTTAGGCAACTTTTGGTGGAAATTTTAACATTTTTAGTTACCACGTTTTTGGTATAACTTTTTGGAAGTGTTTTAGAGAGTAGTAAAAAATAAGAAAAAAAAAAGAAAAAATATGGTTTGGAATAATTTTTGGTTTTTTTTAGTGTTTTTAACTAAATCATATTTTTTAGAGATGAATAGTATAACTTTTGAATTTTCGCGGTAAAAAATTGAAGAGAAAAACCATGAGAACAGTTTTTTAAATCCATTTCTACAGATTTATATCAGAATTTTTTTGAAAGTTATTGAACTTTTTGACTTCTGCATGAAAAAAATCGTGAGAATGGTTTTTTCGATCTGTTTTCATAGATTTATGTCAGATTTATTAAAATTTGTTAAAAAGTTATTGGGGTTTGTTAAAACGGTACTCGAGTTTGTAAAAATTTATTAGAATATGTAGATATATATAGAAATTTCTAGAGATTTTACGAAATACGAGATAGTCAAAATGTATCCGAGAGTTTTAAAAATTTTGAGAGATTTACAGAAATTTTTGTTGATTTTTAGTAAATCATACGCTACCAAAGTGCATTTCATAAAATATTTAATTTGTTAAAATTTGTATTTTATTTTTTTGATAATTGTTAAAAGTTATGCGTTTAGAAAAAAAATTAAATTTCTGAAAAATCAATTTAAAAAAAAAATTGTAGGTTGCGAAACCGGCCATAACAAGTGTTTGAAGTTTTCTGACGTTGAACTTTATATATAATACACGCATGTTCGTGTAAATTGTGTCATTGTGTGTGTATATTATAATACTCATGGAAAAAGATTTTCGAACAACGACTTGTGCATATAAAAAATTGAGTTTGAAGTTGAAAAAACTTCATTTCCTTCGATGATGCTGAATCGGGGGTGGCAAAGAAACTGAGGGAAAATACACCTTACACAGAGCAGAAAGAGTGGAGATCGCTAGCTATTACCATGGCCAGAATCATTAATGATTCTCCTGTTTCCATCGTTCAACCACACGTCCAAGCAACTCACTCTCAAGAAAACACCCTTCCATCAACAAATAATCCCATCAAGGTCTCTCTCCCTCTCTCTCTCTCTCTCTTCAAACCCCCTTTTTGTCTTGCCATCGTTCATCTTTCTTTCTTTCTTTTTTCATCAAGCCAATTTCTGGTTCATTTGAGATCTATCACTCGATCACCATCTCTGAATCAGTGAATTAATTGTGTATTGATTTCACTCGTCTTGAATTTGGGATTGGATGCAGGAACAAGAACCCAACAACAACACCCATTACGGGTTTGAGAATAGCAGCCGTTTAGGAGGGGGATTCTTCAAGAAGTTCTTCTATCTCCATCTCTTCCTCATTTTCGTCTTCGTCATCTTCCTCACCGTCCGCGGCCTCATCTCCACCACCCGCCACCACCGCCACCACCATTTCCGCCCTCTGAAATGGTACCCGCTAATCCTCCTCTCATCAATAACCTGCGCAGCAATCGTCTCTCTCCTCTGGCAAGGCTTCACCCGCACCAACCCATCAAGAACCCTAAGAGCAGCCTTCTGGGTAAGCCCAATCCTCACCTGCGGCGTCGGAATCCTCCTCCTCTCCATAGGTTCCGCCCCAAGCTTAGCAGCAGCCGCAGTAGCTCTTCTTTCAACTGCCATTCAATCCCTCTACTCTTGCTGGGCCAGCCCCCGGTTCGACCACGCCGTCCGCGTGTTATCCGTTTCAACAGCTCCCCTTCCGGCCAAAACAACCGCCCTCACTTTAATCGCGATCGCCGCCGGCGTTCTCTACTCCTCTTTCGTGGTGGCGGGCATCGGAGGAGCCACCGCGACGACCGGAAAAGGTTTCGACTCTTTCGACGCGCTGTACATCTTCGTCCTCCTCCTCAGCCTCACGTGGACAATGCACGTAGTCAAGAACACGCTGCAAGTCGCGATCTCACGAGTCAAGTACTTGAATCTCACCTCTGGATCCTCTGAAATCGACGCAATTTCAGCCCTTCTCGACACAATCAAGCACTGCGCCGGCGGCGTATGCGTAGGTTCGGCTTTGGTCCCGCTGCTCGGACTCGTCCGCGGGTCGGCTCGGGCGGTGAGCCTCGTTTCCGGTGACTCGGACGAATTCATGTTCTCGTGCGCGAGTTGTTGCTCGGGTGTAGGTTCGAGGATGGTAAGGTACGGGAATCGATGGGGTTTCGTCCACATCGGCGTCTATAACAAGGGTTTTGTGCGGGCATCAATGGACACGTGGGAGATGTTCGGAAGGGTTGGATTGGAGGCGCTGATAGACTCGGATCTCACCAGTTCGTTTTGCTTTCTCTGTGGAGTGGCTGGGGGTTCTGCGTGCGCGTTGGTGGGAGGATCTTGGGCTTTCGTGCTGCACAGAGTTTACGCTACCCAAGTGGTGATTTATGCCTTCTTGATTGGTTATTTCATGGTAAGAAATCCAACACACACACACAACCACATACACAAAATATACATACATACATATATTAATATATATATATATATATATATATATATATATATATATATATTAATTTAAATGCAACAGACATAACTTTTTATAATTGAGATTGAAGTGCAAATTAACAATTTTTTTTTTATTTCAGATTGAAGTACAAATTAAAATATAACTAAGTTTGTGACTAACGTGTTAAAATTAATTATTCAATTAAATTGAACAAATTACGTTAATTTTGTACTTTTAACTTTAATTGTGAGAGATTTAAATTATGTATTTTTAGCCCAAACCCCGATAGGTAAAATGTAAATTATTCATAAGGCGTGTTTGATTAGCAGGATAGAATATAACAGGGTTTCAATCATTTGTTTTGAGAGATTAGATGATAGAGTATAAGTAATATTATGCGATAGTATATAAGATTGAATATAACATAGAATTAATTTTTATGTGGGATTATTTTTTTTAGTGTTTGGTTAGTAGGATACAAAGTAGGATAAAACTTACGATTTGAGATGAAATGTAATAAGAAATAATTTTAAATCTTTAGATTTAGGTAGGAAACAAATCCGAGATGAGGTATAAGTAATACCATATCTCCCATGATATTACTTATTCTCCCATTTTGGAGGATATGAAATCCAATTCGAAGTTGTAATACTGCAAACAAAATACAGGACTAAAATCAATCTGGTAAAAAATGATAGGCTGCTTATTCAATCCCCCAATTTTATTTCCAAAATAAACATTACTAGTCTCGAGATAAGTAATCCCTAGATTAGATTGTTTGATTTTGCATTGAATAAATATATACCCGAATTTGTTTGCACACATTCATATTAGGATATAAAGTATAAAATAAAATAAAAATTATCTTTTAATAAAATTTATTATCATACAATATAATAACATAATATCTCTCTATGATTATTAAAAATTATTGTAAATATATAATTATAACATACATTATTATATTAAATATAGGGAGTGTTTGTAATGGTATAAAATTGTAATTGTAAAAGTAAATGTCTTGTAATTCGTGCAGTGAGTAAAAAATTTAAATTTTACTGTCTTGTAATTCGTATTTGTAGAGATTTGTAAGATTTTATTTTATTGTGTAGCTCCAAATGGAGCCATAATAATGGCTCCGTTTGAAGTTCTCCAAAAATAAAATCTTACAAATCTCTACAAATACGAATTACAAGACAGTAAAATTTAAATTTTTTGCTTACTGCACAAATTACGAGATATTTATTTTTACAATTTTATTTTATTTTATACACTTTTATACAACTCCAAACACACATAATATAACATGACCAAAGTCGGATAAGGTCTGGCACAAATTAATTATATTTAATAAATTATCCGTAGATACATGTTTGCGGAGAAAGTAACAAAAGTGAGGCTGATGGTTGGGTGGGGGTTTGGTATTTGGCAGTGCAGGGTTGGGATGGCAGGCCCGCAAGCCTGTGTTTCAGCTTACCATGTGGCTTATGCAGAGAACCCGCAAAGCCTTCGATTTGACTCGACCATCCCGGTTCGCATTCAAGAGCTGCAGAGATCTCGGGCCCGGCAGGATCATTCCCAGACGATGACTCACCCGATCGAGTTCTAGTAACCGTGGAAGTTACCGACCCGACCCGACCGCCACCACTTCAGACTAGTCTTTCATACAATCATACTCTTTTGTAGTTCTAGTTTGATTTTTTTGAAAATTTTGAATGTGACAATGAAATAAAAAGAAAAAAAAAAAAAGCACAACAAGCTGGAATTATATCTGTAATTTGATCTGCCAAATATATATAGCACTGTCATAATGTTTTTATATATTATGTATATGTATTTTGTATATCAAATGACACAATCATAATGTCTTTATGTAAATATTTTGTATATCAAAGTAACATTTGGTTACTATTTTTTTTTTCATATTTATATATTTTTAAAAGCTGGTAACAAAAACGTATTTAATAAATTTATTTTTAATTTTTTGTTGTCAAAAAAAAAATAAAAACTTAAAAAAAATACTCTCTCTCTCTATATATATATATATATATATCATTTTGTTAATTTTAACATTTTATCTATTTTTTTTGGATCCTTTTAAAATGAATTATTTTATTCAAATATCTTATTTAACTAAAATTACCTTGAATAAATAATAACATATTTTTACAATAATTTATTTTAACAAAAAATTAGAACAATAGTTTATGATTAAACTAATTTATTTTATTAAACTAAAATTTTATTTCAAAAACAATAATTACATATTAAATATTTATTTTTATTAGAATTAAAATAATAATTTATTGACAAAATTATTTATTTTATTAGATTAAAATTAAAATTACTATTAAAGTAATAATTTATTATTAAAATAATTTATTGCATTAAATTAAAGCTTTTAATAAGTAATAATTACCTCTTAAAATTATTTATTTTATTAAACTAAATTGATTTTAATAATTAGTATAATTAAATATTTTATTAAAATAAGATTTAAAGCTATAAACAAAATTGTAATACCAATCATGTTTTTTGTTTTCATTTCGAAAACAAGACCACAACTGAAAATAAAAAAATTAAAAACAAAAATAATTAAACAAAAACAAGGAAATACAAATGTTACGAAACAAGCCCTAAAAGTTTATCAGAGAACCAAAATAGCCAGCTTCTTTTGTTTTAACCTTTTTTTTTTCATCCTACGTGACTTTTTTCACAAAAAAAAAAAAAAAAAAAAAAAAAAATTGATTTTTTTAAAAAACTTTTAAACGGTGAATCGCCATTCATTAAAATATATATATATATATATATATATATATATCTATCTATTTGGCGCATGTAAAATTAATATTTTTTATTTTTCATGAAGACACTTAAATTTTATGTAAATGCATCTGTGTTGTCATTCATCATACAATAAAATTCAAAAAATAAGTAAACTGTCCAATACATGTGGCTTAGATGAGCATTTCTGCACCAAATATATATATATATATATATATATATATATATATATTACATTATGTTGAAACTAAATCTAATGTAAATTTCCAAATATATATATATATAATGAAATCAATGCATAACACAAGGGAAGAGCACTGAACCTTAACCCTTTGGCCAGGGTGACTTTGGCAACCCCACCAGACAAATAATCTTACCACCCTCAGTCCGCAACCCAAGTAATATTATGAGATGACAATTATGGTTTGCATATAAAACCGTAATATTGAAATAAACAAGACAAATGAAGGGACAAACAAAACATATGAATTTGAAACAGAGTTCTCTAAAACATTGCCCAGCAAATTTTTGGTAACCTCTCTAGTCTCCACCATCTCAAGTAACCCTTGAAAGCAAATGATTCAGAACATAGTGACACTCTCAGTTAAGATGGCATTTAACTATTCTTTGAAAGAAAGTCATAATTCAAAATTGAGATGATTGCTTTAGTGCCTCTGTACTTAAGTTACTTTTACCCTCTCAATTTAAAAAATCTAATTTTACACTCCTCATACTTGACACTAAAGTGAATCTGTTAAAAAAATCGTCAAAATAATGGTTTTATCTCTTAATAACTTTAAAAAATTGTACTTATACCCCCTTTAATTCATATTACCTATATTTACACCTTCTGATCCTATTTGATTTTCAGTGGGTATTTTTATCTTTTCATTTAAAAATTTAACATCGTTTATAGTTTTACTTTAGTCTAAGTAGGAGGGATATAAAGTTAGGTTTTTGAAACTCAAGGAATATAAGTGATTTTTACTTTAAGTAAAGGGGGGTAAAAAGAGAATTATCCCTACAAAATTCTCCCCTACCATTCCCAATGTTGTTTATAATAATAACCTATCCAGAAGAAATGAAGAACAAATGAAATTCAAGTTGAACTACACACTAGCAGCAACTGAATTTATATCATTCTCCCCATCGTACACAAGCGCTATGCTCCTTGCCAAGCAGCACTGAGATAGTTAAATAAATAAAGTTTGGCAATGCGCTAGACAAAGGTTTTAAATCAACTAGTGTAGCCTGGAAATTTTGTCAAAAGGAATTGAGAAATCAAATTTATAGTGAACTGTCAGAGAATTCCTACTACTATTGTTCTCTTTTTTCAAAGAGGAAAAAACGAAAAGAAAACATAGTTCAGGTCATGATATACAAGTCGTTGCATCTAAAGCATCGAGTTGATGGATTCCTAAGAAGCATGGATGCCGACTCGAGACATCGACACGACACGACACGAATGTGCTAATTCAGCAACACAGTGGGTACTCAGCAAAAACATATATTTTTCTATATCTTTTATATGCCTCAAATATTAATATTTTATTCAAACACAGTAGAAATAATGAATATAACACTAACTAAATTAAAAATCATGTATTTCACATCTTAAAAGTCAACAAAAAGGTCACAAAATGATTACATTCTATTAAAAATTACAATAAACTGTTTCCATAGCTCGACAAAAAATTATTAAAAATAATTTCAATGTGCGAGTCAATGGCATATCCAAAACGAGTCCATGGCATGTTCAAAACGAGTCCAAGTTGTAATTGGACATAAAAAATCGGGCACAGCAAACAGTGAGTTTGACAGGTGTCCATGGCGTGTCCGAGTCCTTCATGAGTCCGACTCGTAGATGGCACCATTTTTTTTGAAAAGATAAGTAAGTATTATTAATGAGCATCTGAGGGATGCCAAAGTATGAGAAACATGTTACAAAATCCCCTTCTTATTTCATGCTAGCTATAAACAGTAGAAAGGAACTGAGATCTATCTCTTTTCCTTCTTCAAACCAAGTAAACAAACAAGAAAGGAAAAAGCTTTTGGAGTGTAAAACAGTTCTTTCTATGTTTTCAAAAGTCCTCCTGTTACGTTCCTTTCAAATCCACCAAAAAAGGTAATAAGGGATCATGTCCCAAAGCTTCTTCTTCCTCCTTCCCACGGGTTGACCCCACCAGGCTGAGAGAAGGGTTTTTAAGTTTGCTGGGAAGCACATTTGGACACCGAAGCATGAGAGGATTAGGCTCCAAATATCAGTGCTCCAGCAACAGTGGTGTGTCCGTGCTTCCTAAGATGGATTTAGTCCACTGACTAGATTCTCCTCCTATCCCTACTTTCATTAATCTTGTCTTGATTCTCCTCTTCTTCTAAGAAAGGGGTAGAAGGACCTTCGCTGAATCTTTCTTGTTCCTAGGTAGCCCCTTTTATTTTGCAAGTTGTTTCTATTTCTGCACCTTTTCTTCCACGATTTCTGTCTTTTCCACCGTGTTTTAACCATTCTTCAGCTTTTAGTAAGAATGAGTGACGGTGTGCTGCCTTGATTTTTAAAAGTTCCATTTTAGGCATTAAATTCCAAGCTGCTGGCAGCTGTATCGTCAGTCACAATTCTTCTGCAACCTCTGTTTATTGTTTAGACTATGACCGAACAAGAATGACTCGATCCATCTCTGTAATTATCTCACTATCTTCTTTCAACCTCTTACCTCTCCAATCAACTAATTGTCAAAAATTTTATTTGCATTTTAGGTTCAGAATGTTCTCTCTTGGTCTGTGAATGAAAAGCATGATCATCCTTTTAGGACTCATGACTGTTGATAATTATTTTATTCTTTGATGGTTGCACCATAGAGATCTGAAATATCTTTGGTAATTGTTTTTTCCCCTCCCATTCTATTTCTTCTTCAGTTCGAGCATAGACAAGCTAATAGTCTGATTAAATGAAAATTCAAGGCCAACTGTAGGGGAGAGACCAAAGATTTTTGTTAGGATACAGGATTTTATTCTTGTTTCCTTACAAGTTATTTCCTATTATTTCATTTCCTTACAAGTTGGGATTGCTGTATTTCCTTTTCTGAGTTTTTCTTTATTTGATGTAAGACCTTGATTATAAATAAGAGTCAAGGGAGAAGAGAGGAGACAATTCAATTCTCCCTTTTTTCTTTATTTCTCTCAACTTGGTATCAGAGCAAGCAAATATGACTTCAACCAAAAAAAAAAACGTGAGCACAGATGTGCCGGAGGAGGAACCTCGCCGCTGGCGACTTTCCGACCATCGGAGCTAGCAGCCGACCACCACAGAAGAATCGTCTCCACCGACGATCGTCACCCAACTAAGCCCGTCGCCGGCAAAGGTCTAACACGCCTCCACGCATAGCTCACCACCAGTGCCCAAGTCTCATGCGCCTTCTTCTTTTCGGCACGTGGTCTTCTGGCATCTCACTGGCGACACACGACGACGATCGCCTGATGGAAGGGAGTCTTCTATATCACCGGTAACCTTTGTTTGATGATTTGTTGCTATTCTTCGTCTTTGTCTCTGTTTTTCGATCTGTTCTTCGATCTGTGGGAGCTGATTGATGATCTAGTAACCCTTGTTTGATGATCATGTTGCTGTTCTCCGTCTTTGTTGCTGTTCTTTGGTCTATTCTTCGATCTCTGCTGCTTTTCGATCTGTGATAGCCGATTGATGATCTGGTGATCCTTGTTTGGTTGTTATTGGTGCTAACTGATGCTTTCTTTGATGCCTCTGTGATGCTTATTGATCCTTGGTTGCTGTTTTAGTCTCTTTGGCTAACTTGTTCATCTCCGCTAGCCTGTGACTATTGGTAATTCCTTTTTTTGTTGATTTTGGTTTCCTCTTAACCTATGGCTGAATGGAAAGCTACTGCTACTGAATTGAAATCAATATTAATGAAAGATGAAGACATCCCTCGATCACTTACTTCTAAGAAATTGAATGGGCTAAATTAGTTGGCTTGGGCCCATGCGGTGAAGGTGTTTCTTCGTGGGAAGAAGAAACTGAAATTTCTTACTAATCTTCCACCCAAGTCTGATGATAGTGCCTATAATGATTGGCTTAGTGAAGATTTTATTGTTATGGGGTGGCTATGGCACAGTCTGGAGCAAAGTAATATTTCAAGAGTTTTTGAATTATATGAGCAGATTTTCACAACCCAACAAGCAGGTCGTCCTCTTTCAAAATATTATAGTATTCTCAAAAGTCTATAGGATCAATTGTTACAACATAGGCCCTTTACTACAGACCTTGAGCAACAAAAGCGGCACTGGAAAGATTTTATGATTGCCTCTCTTCTCTCTGGGCTTGATTCAAATTTACGTGGCTTTAAAGATCAAATTCTTGCCAGTAAAACCTTACCTACTGCTGCTAATGCCTATTCTCGCCTGTTGAGATCATCTTTAGGGCATCATAGATTGGTTCAGACCACTACTTCAGAAACCTCTGCTTTAATCTCAAATAACACTGCTTAAAGAGTCTTTCGTGATAATATGCAAGGACGTAGTCACACATCACGAGGTTCAGCTCGTGGTGGTCGGTCTTCTCCAGGGCGAGGAGATCGCAAATGTTCTAATTGTGGACAAACCAATCACATTAAGCCATATTGTTGGGCTAACTATGGTAAGCCGGATCAAGTTCATCATGTGTCCGATAATCCTACTCCTATGGCTTCCACCCAGTCAGAGCCTTCAACTACTACCATTGACCTTGGTGCTCAACTCAGTGAATTGTTACAAGCCCTTCCGATGTCTCACTCATCTACTTCCACTGCTACATTAGCCAATTCAAGTAATGTTACTTGTATTGCTTCTACGCCACCTTCCTGGGTCATTGATTCTGTTGCAAGCTCTCATATCTCTGGTAACTCTTCATTCTTCTCTCATTTAGATCCCATTTCTCATCATGTTGTTCTAGCTGATGGATCTTCTCGTCCCGTACAAGGACAAGGAGTTCTCTCTCCCCATTCCTCACTCCAATTGCCTCAAAGTCTTTATGTGCCTAATTTTCCATTTAATTTGTTATCTGTTAGCTAGTTGACTAAAACCTTACATTGTTCTGTAACATTTTCTCCTACTTCTTGTGTGTTTCAAGACCTCAAGACCAAGAGGACGATTGGTTTAGGGCATGAGAAAGGCGGACTCTACTACCTGGATCCTACTAGGCTTCCTTCCATAGCTTCACCGGTTTTGAGTGCTACTGTTTCTCCGATGCAATGGCATTTTCGTCTTGGTCATCCTTCTTTGAATAAATTGAAGTCTATTATTTCTAATTTAAGTTCTGTATCGAGTCTAAAATGTGAAGCTTGTCAACTTGACAAACATCACCGTAGTTCCTTTTCTAGTTATGGTGTCAGTGGTAAACCAGAACCTTTTGATTTAGTTCATACTGATATTTGGAGACCTTCTCGCATTTCTAGTATTAATGGTTATCAGTATTTTGTTATTTTTGTTGATGATCACTCTCGCATGACTTGGTTATTTTTTATGAAAAATAGATTTGAATTGCCTTATATTGTGACTCGTTTTTATAATGAGCTTTCTACCCAATTTGAGAGACATATCAAAATTTTTCGCTCTGATAATGCTCTTGAATACTTGCAATCTGTTATGGACTCTTTTTGTGCTGATCGGGGTATTATTCACCAAACGTCTTATGTCTATACGTCACAGCAAAATGGTGTTGCCGAACGTAAACACCGTCATTTGCTTGATGTTGCTCGTATTATGATGTTTAATATGCAGGTGTCCAAACCTTTTTGGGGCGATGCTGTTCTTACTGCATGTTCTCTCATCAACCGTATGCTATCCACTGTCTTGGGTAATAAGTCTCCCTTTTCTATCCTGTATCCAGATGGTAACCCATTTCCTCTTATTCCTCGTGTCTTTGGTTGTGTGGTCTTTGTTCATGTTCTTGATCCTAGTTTAGATAAGTTATCTCCTCGTTCTCGAAAGTGTATTTTCTTGGGCTATTCTCGTACACAAAAAGGGTACCATTGTTAACATCCGGCATCTCGTCGGTATTTTATGAGTGTTATGTTACTTTTTTTGAGTCAACCCCCTTCTTCTCTACCTCTGGGACTCAATTATCTCATGATCTTATCTCTAGTATTCAGGGAGAGTCCTATTCTGCTCGTGAGGGGGAGACTAGGCCTATATTACCTTTACCGATATTTCAACTTTCGTTACAGGAGTCTCAGCAACATCCACCCTCTCAAATGTAAGTGTATCAGCGGAATCAGGATAGACCCGTTGTTTCTTATGGCTCATCTCAATCTACCAATTTATCTGAGGTTCCAACTACCGTTTCTCCTACCTCTGATGATGATTTACCTATTGTTCTACGTCAATGTAAACGTGCTTGCACACAGCATTCCATTGCTAAATTTGTTTCCTATCATCGTACTTCTCCTTGTTTGTATTCCTTTGTGTGTGCTTTGTCTTCTGTTTCTATTCCAGCTTCATATAAAGCTGCACTATCTTCTCCTGGATGGAAGCATGCCATGAATGAAGAAATGGAAACACTTTATAAAAATCATACTTGGGATTTGGCACCATTACCTCCAGGGAAGCAATCAGTGGAATGTCATTAGGTTTATAATGTTAAGTATCTCCCAGATTGCTCAGTTGAGCGACTTAAAGCCCGACTTGTTGCAAAAGGTTATCCTCAAACCTATGGCATTGATTATTTGGAGACCTTTTCTCCAGTTGCTCAGCTTAATTCTGTTCGCCTTCTTCTTACTTTGGCTGTAAGTCGATCTTGGCCTCTTTACCAGCTGCATATTAAAAATGCCTTTCTTCATGGTGCACTTCAAGATGAAGTTTATACGGATCAACCACCTGGCTATGTGGTTTCTGGGAGTGAACACTTAGTTTGCCCGTTACGTCGTGCCCTATATGGTCTGAAACAATCCCCTCATGCTTGGTTTGATCGCTTCAGTGAGGTTTTGTTGAAATATGGTCTGCAGCGATCTACCTCAGATCATTCTGTCTTTACCCAGCACTCTTCTTCTGCTATCATTGTGTTGATTGTGTATATTGACAACATCATTATCTCGGGAAATAACGTCACAGGTATTGCTGCTTTGAAAACCTATTTAAGTGAACACTTTCATACCAAAAACTTGGGTGCCCTTCGCTATTTTCTTGGCCTAAAAATAGCACAATCCAGTGCAGGCCTCATGCTCTCTCAACGCAAGTATGTTTTGGATCTTTATCTGAGACTAGCTTCCTTGGTTCTCGACCCACTAACACTCCTATGGACGCATCTATCAAACTTGATACGACTACTGGTTCACCATTCTCTGATATGAGTCGTTATCGCCGCCTAGTGAAAAAATTGATTTATCTCACAGTCACTCGGCCTGACATTACCTATGCAGTGTATATTGTTAGTCAGTTTATGCATGCTCCTCGTTCCACATACTTTGAAGCAGTATGTCGTATTTTATGTTACTTAAAGGGTGCTCCTGGCCGTGGTCTATTATGCCGACCTTCTTCTCTTTCCGTGACTAGTTATAGTGATGCCAATTGGGCTGGGAACCGAGATGATCGCCGGTCAACTTCAGGCTACTGTACCTTTGTTGGTGGTAATCTAGTTACTTGGCGCAACAAGAAACAACAAGTCGTGGCTCGTTCAAGTGCTGAGGCTGAGTACCGTGCTATGGCTCATACTGCATCTGAAATGCTATGGGTTCGTTCTCTACTTAGTGATTTTGGTATTGATGTTCCTACCCCCATGGCAATGTATTGCGACAATCAAGCTGCCATCTTTATTGCAAGTAATCCTGTGTTTCACAAACGTACCAAGCATATTGAGGTGGATTGCCACTTTATTCAGGATTTGGTGCTTCGTAAAGAGCTGAGTACTCCGTTTGTTTGATCCTCTTGTCAATCGACTGATCTTCTCACCAAGCCATTACCTTGCTCCTCATTTCAGAGTCTCTCAACCAAGCTAGGCATTTCTGACATATATGGTCCAACTTGAGGGGGAGTGTTAGGATATAAGATTTTATTCTTGTTTTCTTACAAGTTATTTCCTATTATTTCATTTCCTTACAAGTTGGGATTGCTGTATTTCCTTTTTCTGAGTTTTTCCTTATTTGGTGTAAGACTTTGATTATAAATAAGAGTCAAGGGAGAAGAGATGAGACAATTCAATTCTCCCTTTTTTCTTTATTTCTCTCAACTATTTTAATTATAGAAATCAAGGACAGCATCCTGATTTCATATTTTCTAGAGATTCCAGTCTTGAGATACAGGAAACTCTACTAAGAAGAGAGGGAACATATCCCATCAATAAAAACATGCATCATGCATGAGATTGTGTGCAGATTGTTGATTATGGCACAAACAAGGATTCAGCAACCATAAAGTTACACAATGAATCAGTTTCGAGATAATAAGCTTTTGGATTTTACAGATAACTGACTGTGAAATGGGGCCATCACCACAAATACAGAGGAATAGCTTAAACTCTTTAACAATTTCATTGAACAAAGAGCATATGCAAACACATGAAAACCACTTAATCATGCAATCTAGGATAAGATGATTAGATCCTAAGAAATATGGATACACACATGATATAGGTACCTATACTAGATATGGTGAATTTGAAAATTTTGGAGGACATGAACACGGGTCAATATTTTTCATGTGTATCCTAAAAGGGCACTAATTCAATGTTCCAGTACAATTCAAATATTTTTCAACATACAAAAAGGAATAAAAGATAAAATATAAGATTTTATAATTTTAAAAAGCTTGGTGACTTAATTCTAAGTGTATCCTAATCGTATTTGAAAACAATAGATATATATCAAAATAACTTGACAAGCCTTGTCATGTATTTCATTGGATGTGGTGTGTCCATGTATTTCGGCACGTCGGAGAGGTATGCGTTTAATGTGTATGATATGGATATGACATTCATTTTGAAGTGTTCACGTATTTCGGCATGTCTGAGAGGTATGTATTTAATGTGTATGATATGGACATGACACTCATTTTGAGTGTCCTTGCTTCATGGATGAAATCCAGAGACAGAATTTTGGTGCATGTGTAGAAACAATACCTTTTGCAAATAATTCATACAAGAAAAAGTACATACAATTTTTCTATAATCCAGAGACAGAATTTTGGTGCATGTGTAGAAACAATACCTTTTGCAAATAATTCATACAAGAAAAAGTACATACAATTTTTGTATAAATTGCCACATCATCATCCATGAACCAAAAGTTTTTAAAGTAGCAAGTCTTTCCCAGTCACAAAACTTCAGAGCATTTTCCACTCCGTGTTAGCTCCCACATGGTTCATATAAAATCAAAGAAGCGGAAATCAAACCTTGGAAATCATTTAGGACCAAGATGACCTCTGCCACCACATTCTGAACACATAACATTACCAGTTCCACCACAACCTACACAGTAATAGTTACAAATAAGTAACACGATACCAAGCAAGTATTTTATTCACAAATGAATAGGAACTTTCACTTGAAAACTATCTCTAGCAAAATCCATGGAACCACCGGCCATATAAGAAGCAATTAGATTTTCCAAAAACATCTGATTTTGGAATTTTCTTTTGAAAAGCAGTCAATGGGAGTTGGGTAAAATCCAACTTATCAAAATTCAAAATTACCCTGAACATCCCCATTTTGGGGGTTCTTTTGATAACAGTTAGCAAAGATCAGATTCTAAATCCATCACATTTTACATCTATTTTCTCACATTTTCGTTAGTAAGAACCTTTCATAGCAGCCATAAAATAAAAGAAAAAGAAGATCAAATACTATCAATACTATCATGTTGCAAAAAACTAAACACACACACACACAAAAAATAATATACAGAAATCAAAGCAAGAATACAAAAACACACAGATTTTGTGTTTAACAACCACAGGAAGAACAATCTGTATTTCACTTGGTAATTGTCATAGATTACATCAGTTATAAATAACTGAAAAAACCAATTCTAAGTACCAAAACATATCCAACGTCAGCAATACGGTCAATCTCACTTGACAAAATAAGCCAATTGTGGCATTTTAAACCTAGGGAATTCTTAGAGCTTCCAGTTAAAGAATAAGCCTCATAGGATGTCTTTTTGGTTGGTGTTATGATTTTCAAACTCTAGGAGGCAAATTGCTATGTGTTACCATTAGACATTTTGCTGTCTTGGTTTAAAATAACTTCTTTACTATAGAGTTTTCCTTTATATGTTATGGTGCTTTGCTTAAAAGGTAAACTCCAAAGGGTATGAACAAAGAGATAACCTTACTTCTAAAGTGTTATGTAAATTAACAAAATTGAGATCTTTTTATGTCACAAAAATTATGCTGGACTTGTTCTCTCTCATATCTTCTCTACAATATATCAGTAAAAAAAATTTGGGAACACACAAAAGTGTTGGAAATCAAAATCTAACATGCCTAAATACAGTTGTGATCTAGCGATTAAACAATGAAGTCAATGTGAGGTCCACTTATACATTCGTATAAAGGGCACAAGTTTACAATTTGGCACCACACGTCAGTTCAAACCAAAATCATTCAACTTAAGTCAAAGAAATTATCAAACACAATGCTTATGTTTCTCAATGAGGCACCTACCAAACAACAATTGCAATTTATAAGAAATAACAACAACTAATAATAATAATAAACAAGCATGTTAGGGTAATTTTAATAAGGCTAGAGTTAGGGTACTTTTAATAAGGCTAAGTGTAATGTTCAACAACGGTTTATAAATAATATAAGATAATAATCAAATTAAAAAAAAATATATACATTCTAGAAGCAATAGGGGGAGATTGAGAAGAAGGTACATATAATAACAATGAAAGTCTACATGTGGCTCAACTATGTTTGCTTTCTCCTCTCTTTATCTCTCATTTTCTCCATTCTACTTTTTCACATTCTCAATCAAATTTGAGATGTTTTTTCTTCTGCTCTCGAAATCTGTTTTATTTTTAATAGCAAAAACAGAAAAATAAAATTGCTAGGGAATCCAAAATGGTGTTGAAACAATGTGTTTCAAGGCGTTTTAGTGAATTTCAGTTCTGTAAGAAACAGAAATGTTTTGGTCGTTTTACTGCCAAAAAATGCTGTTTGGTCCCCGCCACCACCATTTCAATAGCCCGGATTCTAATCATTCCAAAGTTATACTAATAGTCTCATAGCCACACAAACTATGAAAAACTCTTCCTAGATGCAATCTGACAATGCATTAAAGAAGGGTACATTTTTTCAAGAGGATTTAGCTTTACCTCTCAACCTAAGTTAAGCAAAGTCAAATCAGGAACTAAGGGTAAGGTCAATACTCAAATATAAAAGTCAAGACATTGATAAATCAAATCAGCTTTCTCCACGAATGACAAGATTAGCATGCTAGTTCTTCATATAATTAGTTTTGGCCTATTTAGAATATTGTAATTTTTCAAGTTTAGAATAACTGGATGGATGTGACGCTTATATTTCTTTAGTTAGATTAAAAAAAAAAAGAAAGAAAAAAAAGGTATGAATCTTTAGTTACTCTCTCCTACTTCCTTCAAAGTACTTTCTCTCTCCTCTCCTAAATATTCTCTTACATTTATATTGTCCCACCACCTACCTTGCAAATCAGCCTATATTCTCAAGGTTCATGAGGCTGTCCTGCCTCAACTAGTGTAGAAATGCATGCAAGAAAAATAGAGGTTGAAGTTCAAACACTTATTGTGGTGCCAGTTTTAGGAAACTCTATAATTGAGAAAAAATGGATTATAAAACAATAATTTATATGAATATAATGAACTTCATGCTAAAATAGTTTAGACCCAAGTTCTTTAGAAAATATTGACATTTATCAAAAAGAGAGTACCAAAAGAGCTTTCAAACATTTGACTTGGCAGGTTTAAGGGGAAACGAATAAACACTATTATCTGGGAATGGAAGAAACACTAGCCTGTCATAACTACATGTAAAAGGGAACAAACAAGAGTGAAGATTACTGGTGACAGTTTGAGGACTAGCTACTTTTATATGAAAGGAAATTAGATTTAACCAGGCTGTGAACCAGAAAAGTGACAATTACATTTGAAGGGTTGGAAATTACGGCAAAAGTGACTATTTCAATTCTGTAACTGATAGCCTGATGCATGACAAGGAAAGGCCTAGAAGGGCATTGATCATAAAACTAAAGCAGGAAGATAAAACAGAGCAGTAACTCTGAAGTGATGCAATCCAGATAAAATTACTTCAATTCTGTTAAAGAGGACCAACCAACATTGATGCAATTTCACAATAAGATGCTGGGCAATGCTGAAAAAACACTTCCATTAGTTAGGCATGGCACAAATGAAATATTGAGTATTTGAGAGAGAGGATTATGCACACAATAAAATAAGATATTATAGCAGCTAGCAAAGTTAACAATCTAAAAGAACAATACTTCCAGGCTAAAATGTCATTCGAGTAAATTCATGACAAGACCCTTCTGGGAAAAGATATTGATACCTTTCAATTGCTTGTTTAAGAAGTAAGAGACGGGGTAAGTTTGTGCTCAATATTCAGTGGTATAAGTGAACAAATAAGAGTTAGGAACCATGAGACAGTATACCCAGTCATTAAATCATTGACATAGTCAATCCAATACAGCACTATTTATTAAAGGCAAACTCCATTATGTCAAGAGATGTCACCATATGTCAAACTCTATGCTATCAATCATTACGCCAAGAGATGTCACCATGTACAGCGTTCTTTCTCAGTGTCGATCACATCATCATAACAATAAGTAACAGTAGGCCTTCAGTTCAACACATTGTAATGCAAGAAATATTATTCAAGTAGCATCCCATTTACATCTAACTTTTCCTCCCTTGCAAAGCAGGAACACCACCCCTTGAGTCTTATTTCTCTTTATTTTTCATTCATGCTTAGGAGATTAGTGAGAATATATAAGATCAAGCCTCAATTAGGGATGCATCCCATGTACAAAGAGACCTGAGAAATGCACAAAAGCAGCAGCCACCCACAATCCCTATACAGTCATTATACTTCCATGTAAACTACAAATCCAAAAATTGCCCAAGGTAGTAATGATTCACCTCCCGTGTAGACTTATTTCACATCTAGATATTTTCATGATTATAAAATATTATATGTGCGTGTGTGTGTGCGCACGCCAAATACATCTCTATTCAGATGAGTTCAGAATATTGATCATCAAAGATGCTAGAAAAGTATCCACCAAATTCAATTTTACTATATATTCTTCCAAATTATTTAAATAAAAATGATAATCCAAGTAACTTAGGGTCCAAATTTAGAAAATGGACAAATTCAATTTTAATATATATATTCTTCCAAATGATATTGATAATCCAATTAATTAATTTAGGGCCCAAATTTAGGAAATGGACTTGGAGTGTGTGAATGCCAATATGTATGTGACCCTATTTTTCATATAAATTTCACTAGAAGAATAAAATAACTTTACCCAAGCATCGGACTTTGACTATGATGCCTTGGCTCTCCAATATAGAATCAACATACAAGCCAGAACCCAAGCAAGTGCTGCAAAGTACAGCCCCTTTCGCTTGGCAATCAGGGCAACAGGGATTATCTCCAATTACTTTTGCTTCCAAAGATAAACCAATTGGTTTCTCAATGATCTCTTCCGGTATAGCCTTATCATAACAAAACAGAGATTCAAGACTGCTTTGTCGCCTATGAACAGCTTCAGCTGATCTAGGTAAAGCCTGCAACAACAGAATATTCTCAATCAAGGCACTTGTACCAATTCTTTCTTATGGAAAAACAACAGTTAACAGTTGATTTCACTTCCAAGAATGGAGAAAACAGGGTAATATATATCCAGCCTTTTATTTATTTATTTTTTTTTGTTCTGCAGTTAAAACAGATACAAGGAACATTATTCTCGTTTCATACTCTACACACATCATGTAATGAATCACATAGGGATTTTTCTACCATACTGTAAGGTGGTTCTAAGGTATGTGCCGGAAAAATGTCCAGCCATTAGATCCCAAATTTGTGAAATATTGACCGTCGGGTGAAAACCACTTAACTTCTGTTGGTGGTTGAGGGGACAAAAAGGAAATCTGGGGCCCATGGCAGTAGAGGTTCAGTAACTAAGTAGTTGCTCATAAAATAAAAAGTTGCACGAGCTTGTGTATAAATTTGCACAACAAAAGTAAAAATCTGCTTGGCCGATGATGAAAGCAAAGAAATAAAGATTGTACAATCTCAAGTAAAAGTTTCACAACCAAAAGTAAAAATTGAAAAGCTCAAATAAATAGTTGCACATTGGATTGTTCACTCAGAAAATTACAAACATAAGATAAAATGTTACACGTCCTTGAGTTGCAAGTTGCACGTCTTAAGTAAACATGAACACAAAGGAAAGTGAAAGCAAAGAAAAGAAGGTTCCACTATCTCAAGTAAAAGTTGCACGAACCAAAGTAAAACTTGCAAAGCTTAAATAAACAGTAGCAGATAGGATTGTTCCCTCTGCAAGTGAACACGTGCACGGGAAGGTGAAAGCAAAGCAAATGAAAGTTGCGCAGTCTCAAGTAAAGTTGCACAAAGTAAAGTAAAAATTGCAAAACTCAAATAAACAGTTGCACATTGGATTGTTCGCTCAGAAAATTATAAACGTAAAATAAAATGTTACACGCCCTTGAGTTGCAAGTCTTGAGTAAACATGTACACGATGGAAAGTGAAAACAAAGAAATGAAGGTTCCACAATCTCAAGTAAAAGTTGCCCGAACTAAAGTAAAACTTGCAAAGCTTAAATAAATAGTTGCAAATAGGATTGCTCCCCCAGTAAGTGAACATGTGCATGGGAAGGTGGAAGCAAAGCAAATGAAAGTTGTGCAACCTCAAGTAAAAGTTGCACCACCTAAAGTAAAATTTGCACAGCTTAAATAAACAGTTGCTAGGGGATTGTTCCCTCAGTAAGTTGCAAACATAAAATAAATAGTTGCAGTTGCACGTCTTAAGTAAAAATATGCATGGGGAAGTTGGAAGCAAAGCAAATGAAAGTTGCATAAACTCAAGTAAATACTACACATCCTAAAGTAAAACTTGCAAATACTAAACAAAAAGTTATTCAGAGTTTTGTTTTTTAGTTTGTTGCACAGTTTAGTCGAAAGAAAATTTGAAACAGTGAATAAAGGAAATTTGGAACAGCAAATTTTCTTCAGTTGAAAGAAAATAAAGTATATTTGAAAAAAAAAAAATTGTCAAGCAAACACAAGATATAAGCAATTGAAGGTTGCCCAATCTCAAGTAGAAGTTGCACAAGCCAAAGTAAAACTTGCAAACTTTAAATAAAGAATTGCACACAGGATTATTCCCTAAGTATGTTGCAACTGTAAAACAAAAGTTGCACGACTTTGTGTTTGAAGTGGATGTCTTAACTAAAGTAAACATGTGCATGCCGGAAGATGGAGGCAAAGGAAATGGAGGTTGCCCAATCTCAAGTAGAGATTGCACATCCTGAAGTAAAAAATTCAAAGTTTAAATAAATTTAATTAACAGTTAATCGTAAATCCTTGGGGGAAAGGATACATTCCCGCGAGAGTTGGTTTTAATTAGTATACAAGGAAATGGCATTAATAGTCTGCTTAATTTGTGAGACATGTTAACCATTAATTGTGTGGCACACACATGCTTATGGTGTGCAGCCCTATTTTTGTCATCCTAACACCCTTGTATTGTCCTTTCTTTAGGACAAACAAAAATAAGTTTGGCACAATTCAGCTACCAGTTGCACAAATTAAGGCAAGACTTGCACTTCCAACAAGGTACCTTAGAATACCTTCCAGTGCAGTAAGAAAATCAGAGTTTTGAGTAGACGTAACTACAACATGTGACTAATTCAAACGGGTTTCCATGTGGGGAAGTTTACAGTCATTAAAAAGGTGATTTTAAGTAACACATGCTTACATTGTGCTACACTGTTCATTTATCCTAAAACACCCTTGTATACCGTCGGTTGTTTGGGGACAAAGAAAATTTGCACATTTTAGATTATTGTGGTACAAATTCAGTACTGCTTCACGAATCAATTCAACGATCAAACTTTATGGTGCTATTAATATGGACCGGCAACAACAAGATTATTGAAATCAACCACAATCAATCCCTTCATGTCCACAAATTTTTAAGACATGAGGGAAATCAGTTAAAAAACTTGACATATTATGGAAAACTATAAAAAGGAAAACTACAAAGACAGGTACAAGCATGACTTTTTCTTATCAAGGTAAATTTATTGGGAATATATAGTCATTCCCGTCTAGGACATGGAGAGCACAGTATTCAGTGAATATCTCTATAATAAATCATATTGGTAATAACATATGAAGTGAAAAATAACAAAAACCGAACCAAACCGAATTGAACCAATAACCTCAGAGCGGATCGGTTTTTTTAGTTCTTTTGTACACCCCTAGACAAAATAATAGAATGGTAAGGCGTCAAATTGCTCCTTTACAATCCCTGCTATTGCTGAGCAAATCACACACTTTATGAACTGTTGCTCAACAAATAAACCCAAAACATACGTAAAATAGCGGTGAATATAATAAAAACCTATTTACTTTTAGTAACTATTCATATGCTCGTCATTACACAGTAGTTGAACTTTGTCTTTCACTAATTCTGACGTGCATTTTCAAAAAGAAAAAGGTCCTAAGGCTCATACACAAGTCTTGTAGAACAATTTAGTAAAAAAAATAGAACTATTAAATTTTAATACTACAATAACCATAAGAGAAAAAAAAAATACAACAAAAAATGCAATTAAGAGGATCATAACAATGTTTTAGTTTTAATAGTTTTATGCACAAAGGGGTAGCAAGCACATCAAACTTCTAACAGAACTCACTTCAACTGGAAATCACATCCAAACAAACCAAAATGGTGACTGATTAATTGGCATTACTAACGTTGGAACTTGGATCCAGATATAACCAAAGCACCTGAAAATTGAAATGATGCTGCATCGAACCCATATATATATATATATATATATATATATATATATATATATATATATATATATATATATATATATATATATATATATATATATATATTTACAATTACACACACAATTGAATACGTATGGGGAAGGAAAACTAACCCTGTCCGAGCAAGAGCGAGAAACGGCGCCGTTGTTGGGTATGGCATGGATTGTGCTGACGGGTTGTCTTCCTTGGAGACCAAACCACCAAGTCCTCCGAAGATGAGACTTGGGCGGCGAAGGTACAGGCATGGTGGTCATTGATGATGAAATCCTCAGCGTTGAATATTCCATTTTCCGCCAATGAGTTTCGGGGTTTGACAGATTGGAGAAGAAATGGCTTCCCAGCAAAAAATTAAAGTGGAAATTGAATTTGAAATTCGAGGAAATAACAAAAGCCTCATAAAGCTTCGGAAGGATCGCTGGTTATTGCAGGCGTAAACTTCGGTGTCATCGAAAACGGCGACCGGGGGTTCATGGGTACGGGTGACTCGAATCCGATGCCCGATTGGGTTCGATGGTGAAACAGCCCGTGAAATAGCCGAACTACTCGTTTGGGTTGGTTGAAAACAGGTTTGACACTTATTATTATTATTATTATTATTATTTTAAAATAAACTATATTTTGAGTGCATTTAGAGTGATAAAAAGTAAAATAATGAGATAAAGTGAGATAAGTTGTGAGTTGTAATTCATACAGTGAAATAAAAAGTCAATAACTTTTAGATATTTTTAGAATTTTTTAACATTTTACATCGCGTTGAACAGACCCGTTTTGTAAAACAAATAATAATCTTTAGTAATTTTTGTAATTTTTAAATATTTGGTAAAATTTTTGATAATTTTTGGTAATTTTTAATAACTTTTAACAATTTTTAATAATTTTTGGTAAATTTTAAGCTGAAAATTTATTGTAACTGAGTAAAAAAAGTAACAAAATTGATAGTTTGCCAAACATTCATAAATAAAAAATTAGTAATTTTTTTTACTAAAAATTGTGCCGCTTTATTTTAAATTATAGAATAATCTATATTGCATTTGTCACTAACATAATAAAATATTAATCTTTCGGTTGGCAAGGATAATGAAAAATTGAAAGAAAAGAAAATAAGAAAGGATGATTTTTTCCTTTTAATATGGAAAATTCTCATTTATTTGTATTGTTTGGTTAGAAGAAGAATAAATAGGTGAAAAATATGTATATATATTATAAATAATTTTTTTTGAAAAAAATAAATGTTTAAAATATTGTGAGACCCACTGTTTGAAAATAGGTAAATATCACCTAAACCTCCATAGTTTTGGTCTTTTGGAAGCTGGACATCTTCCTTTTCTAAAATGAGCATTTACACTACTATGATTTAAACATTTTTCAGTAAGACTCCCTATCATTACTTTTTCTTAGGGATGTCAAACATATTTATACTCGGCGAATACCCAATTCACTCGTTCCGTGGTCTGGAGATATTAATAATAGAGACGGGAACAAGTATGGAAATTTTAACATGTTCCCCGAATAAGTATGCAAACAAGAACGAGTATAACAGTTTCTACCTTGTCCCGAACCATTTAAATATTTATTTATTAATATATATTAATATTTATTTAATATATATATATATATAATATTCTTAATAATTTTTAATATTTATTGTATTTAATATATAATTTATAGTTTTATTACGTTTGGCAGGTAAACGAGGACAAATAATTCATTACCCAGCAGGGACAAGTATGAAAAAATTTTTATTTTGAAACGGGAATAGGGACGGGAAAAGATATTGCTAAATGGGGATGAAAACAATAAAGGTTATACTCGCCCTGTTGACATTTCTATTTTTTCTGTTAGTTTTAACCATTATAAAAAAAAAGTAAAAAAATGTCCTTAAAAAATTAAAATTTAAATTTTTTAATAATTTTTAAGCATATTATTCATATTTAGACTAAAAAACATTATACACCAAAAACATTGCACACCCATGTTAAAAAATAAACGTAAGAGTACATAAACTTATGTATCAGTTTAGATATAAATAAAATGCCTAAATTTTACTAAACCAATAAAATAAATAAAATCACATTATAGTAGCCTTAAAAAAAATCACAGTTTTGAAGTATATAATACTGGTGAAATTTCGTGATTCTCGATCTAGTTTCTAAATGGTTGATTCGCTAGGAATGAAGAGACCTGTTCATCTGAAACATTGACAAGGAAGATTTTCAAGCCTTGTCAAATGACAGAAATGCCCCTCAATGTCGAGGAAAATCCCCAAATGAGGCTAAGCTGACCTTCTGAGCTTATTTTTCCAAGTTGTGGAGGTGGACTGGCTCAGGTTGATCTCCACAGCTCGAGCTGCTAGGTGCCGAGCTGGACTTAGTGCATATATATGAGATTTCCATGATCAAGATCTCGAAATCTACACCACAACTGTCGATTAGGAATCATCAATCGAGGAAAGAAATCCCAGCGCTGATACCAGTCTCGCATTTTTCTTATCCAAATATGAAAGTCATGGTGAATTAGAAAAAAATTTTGATTTGTTTCTATCCTTAAAACTAACAAGATATTCTTATAAATAGGAGAACAAACCACTATCACAGGTGTGTTATTCTCACCTTACTATTACTCTGTTAAAATATTTTTGACTTTTTGCTAACTTGATCGCCAAAGGGTATTTGGCAAGTATCACACCGGTGTTTCAAGCGAACAAGTCTCTTTATTTTTGGCAGTCAATCATTCAGAAACCTGGATCGAGGACCACGAAATTTTACCATTATCACTATAAAAAATTGTATATTATTATGTTTAATTTTTTAGTATGAGTATGTAGTATTTTTTCAAAGTAATATGCATAAGAACTATCATATAAATACTGAAAAATCAAATTTCGATTTTTCTTGGCATTTTTGACTTTTCATATAATGAAATTGGTCAAATCATCCAAATTAACAAAAATAATGACGAAGATTAAGTTATTATATATACGTATTCAAGAATAATTTGTTGTATTCAAGTTAATTTTTTTTTTTTTTTTTTTTTGTGGTTGACTACTAGGCATTTACTAAAAAAATTAATTTTTAATTTTTTTTTATGTTTGGGAAGAAAATTAATTTTTGAGTAGCTAATTTTTTAACAAATTTGTTAATTTAATATTTTTACTTTTTATAAATTAAAAATTTTTTAAATTTAAAAAAATAAATTTAATCATTTAAAAAATAAAAAAATTAAGTACTCAGGTACTGAAGAGCGAACTAAAGTGACTTTTTTTTGTTTTACTGTTAATAGTGAGAGTTTTTGGGGAAATACAGTCAAGCGAGAACAATTCAGGAAAATGCTGTTAATAAAATCGCGATCTCAGATCGCGGTTGTTGGGTTTCTCGGAGAGGATAAAAACGCTATCTGAGATAGCGGTTTTAGTAAGAAACGCTATCCCAGATAGCAATTCTAACATGAACCAAAAAACACCATCTGGGATGGCGGTTGTTCTTAAGTAAAAACGCGATCCGAGATCGTGGTTTTAGTCGGCTATATAAAACCCTTCGCCCCCGGGCTTCGTCTGTCAGTTTGCTCTCCAGCCCTTCTGCTCGTCTCTCCGTCGGTCTCCCTCAATCTCTCTCTCCATCGTTCTCCGGCTCTCTCTCTCGTGCCTCAGGAATATTTTTGGAGCTCTCTCTCTCGTGCATATTCTATTGCGGTGTTTGGTATATTGGGTTAGTAAAATCCTAACATAGTCTGTCAGCACAAGCATTTATATTTAATCCTGTTAGTTTCTGTTGTTGCTGCATGTTTCTAGTCAATTGGATAACCCCGATAATTAATTAGTTATTTATTTATTTTATGTCGTAATTAATTTTTATGGGGTTTGTTTTCGTTAGACCTAAATAGTACTAGTATCATTTATATTCAGGAGAGGAGAAAATTTCTAGTTTGATTAACATATCTTGCTTTTTTAGTATGTACATTAGAATCGGGAAGATTTGAAAGTCTATATGATTGTTGACTGATTCAAATATCTACTATAAAAGGAAAGATCAATTTAAAAGAACAGTAGAAGAAGAAAGTAAATGGCTGAGCTTCCCGTCCACCACCGCCAACGGTCCTACTTTTTACCTTTTCCACATGCTTGACCTTTGTCCCTATTATATATGATATGTATGTATCCACGGCTAAAAAATTCACTATCAACAGCACCAATGCGCTATGAATTAAAATAAAAATAAATCTGTATATCCACTAAAGGCACTTGATTATTGCAGTAGCTTTCTGGGTTTTGCTTTATCTTTCAATCTAAGGGTTATTTACTGATTTTTATTTTCTGGGGTTTTTTGGGGGGGCTCTTTCCCTTCTCTCTCTTCAATCTTATGTTGTTATTCCGTCAGCACCAAAGTGTTTGATAGTTTCTCACTTTTTAAAGTTAGTATTTTTGATCTGATACGATTAGCTTTTTGAGGAGGGTATCAGAATCGAATGGGTCTTTGTTATTCGTCGTCGAAAGGCGGTGGAAGAAGAAATGCGGAGCATGAGGTAGATGGTTGGTGGAAGTGCAAGGACGATTCGAATAATAAAAGGACAAGCTTTGATTCCAAGTTTAACAAGAGTTGCTCCGGCGATTTCTCTTCTTTTAAAATATTTTTGGAGTATCTTGAAAAAATTTGGAGCTCCAACAGGAGCTTTAAACCTTGACAAGCTTGATTAGATTGACCAATTTGAGCTTGACAAAATTCAAGAAATTGATCTTGAGATCTTGTTTAGCGATTCTATGGAAAGGAAAACAAAGAAAAAAAAAAGGTAAGTTTTTGAAAAGAAAATTAACCCAAAAAAATAATGTAGTTACAAATGGTTACAAATGCCTTTTATTTGAGTTGTTTTACTAATTAACCATTTAGGGCATTTGGAATTCTAAAAAGTTATAAAAAAAACTTTATAAGTTAATGTAAAAATAACACTCAATGAAATTTGATTGAAGGAAATTCTTCCTTAAAAACTTTTCAAGTTTTTTAAAATTTTTTAGAGTTTTTTGAGAACTCTAAATGAAGACGGAGATGTAGATGTAGAACTATATCTTGCTTTTAGGAGATATGGTTGGGGGATTGAATATGTAATCTACATTTTTTTTGACCAAATTGATTTGAATGCTATATTTGATTGGTAATATTGAAATTTTAAATTGGACTTTATATCCTACCTCTAAATTTATTTCTTACGAAACTTTTAAAGTTTAAAATTATTTTCTCTCACATCTCATGTCAAAATTAGATATTTTATCCCATTTTATACCCAATAGCCAAATAACAAAAAAATAATTTCACATAAAAATTTAATTCCACATTGTATTTAATTTTATATATTATCTCATGAAATTATTTATATCGCATCATTCAATTCCTTCAATCAAATATAGCTTAAATGTATTGATCTGTCCTTTTTGTTAGACACATTGAAGGAGCATCCTAAATTGTTGCTACATATGTTCTGGATTGTTTGAATGAATTAGTATATATTCACATTCTCTCGAGTATAAAATTTATCCTTTGAGATTAAATTGTTTGTGTTGTGGGATGTATTCGCCTTCATAGATAAAAAAAAAAAAAAAAAAAACTTCTCTTTCTTCTTGTTGAAGATTCCCTAATCTTGTTTTCTTATTTTTGTAACAGAAGGTACGATGTCAGAAAAATACATCACTGTATTTTGCTATTGGGGTGGGAATGTCATTTCCAGTCTTGAGGGGTTGGCATATGACCGTGAGTACGAGAAGAGTACTCGGGTTGCTACTACTATAAGTTATGACGAACTAACACTCGAACTGTGTAACACATTGGACGTAGATGTGACTCAGGTGAAGCTTAATATTACATATCGATTTCCAGTGATTGTTGGATCCGCAGCTCATTATAGGCCTTTTCGGGTCAAAAATGACAAAGAAGTTAGGGGAATGATGGATGCAGTGGATCAGTTGAAATGGTCACATGTTGACTTATACTTAGATTATCAACTAATGTCGGTTGATTGTCCTCCACACATGCCAGTTGTTGCTGATGTGCATGCACCACCCATCATTGGCTCTGAGGGAGAGGGTGCTTCCAATTTTCATGATCTCCCACTGCCCAACAATCCTTTGCATGCAGAGTTTCTTGAATTAGCTGCGGTTCAGGAGCTAGCTCAGCACGAGGAGCAAAGAGGTTGTGATGCATCGGTTGTGCCTCCAACCCTGGAAAAAATACTAGCAGAGGAAGATTCATTTTTCGGGTTAGATGTTGATTACAGTGTCGATGTTGATGCCAACAGTCATGTCGTTGTTGATTCTGGGCTTAATGACAATGACGATGACGATTTTTGTGAGGGTCAACAAGGATTGCATCAGCCCCCCTCGTAATTGTTTACAACTCTAAGTGAGCCAAGCACTGCAGCTTCTTCCACGTCTGGGTTCCATTGCCTAAATTGGGACCCAATGACAGATGACCCTCGTGTTGGAGTTGTATTCAAAGACAAAACTGAGTTAATGAGGGCTCTGAAGACGTACTCAGTCAGAACGAATACTCAATTTAAAACAGTTGAGTCGGATACAAAGAGATGGGCTATTCAGTGCAAGATGTCCAGTGACACTCCTCATAGTTGGTGACTAAGGGCAACTAAACTGAAAAGACATGGCCTGTTTGAGATCACAAAGTACGAGGGCCCTCATAGTTGTGTTTATGCTCGAATGAACCGAG
The DNA here is from genome assembly GCA_019916065.1 of Vitellaria paradoxa. Taxonomy (NCBI): domain Eukaryota; kingdom Viridiplantae; phylum Streptophyta; class Magnoliopsida; order Ericales; family Sapotaceae; genus Vitellaria; species Vitellaria paradoxa. The sequence goes on along the minus strand of CM034235.1, from coordinate 16,581,569 downwards.
ATCACTCCTAGCTAGACACGGGGTTTGTTGCAATGCACATTAAAGAATTGGTGAAGAGGGATCCATCCGTTTCGGCGGCTTTTTTAGCTTTAGTCGTCAAGAATCAATTTCAATACGTAATATCAGATAGCAAAGCATGGGCGGCAAAACAGAAGGCAATAGCTGGTATTTTTGGGGATTGGGATAAGTCATACAGCATGTTACCAGTTTTTCTTCATGCGGTGCAAAAATATAATCCCGGTACGATTGTTGAGTATCGCTACCATCCAGGACAGGTCGCTGGGACTGCCATCCTACAGTATGTGTTCTGGGCATTTAAGCCGTCTATTGACGGCTTCCAATTTTGTAGGCCGGTCATAACAATAGATGGCACTCACCTGTATGGAAAGTATAAAGGGAAGTTGCTAATTGTAATGGGAACTGATGCTAATCTGCAAATCTTCCCACTAGCTTTTGCTGTTGTGGACGATGAGTCGCTTGATAGTTGGTACTGGTTTCTATGCAACTTAAGGAGTCATGTAGTTCCAAATAGGCACGGCTTGTGTTTAATTTCTGATCGGCACATTGGCATTACCAGTACTGTAAACACCCCTAACTCTGGATGGGGGCCCCCTTATGCATTCCATAGATTCTGTTTGAGGCATGTGGAGGCAAATTTCAAGAAGAAATTCCCTAGCTCCCATTTAAATAAGTTAATGTCTCATGCTGCCAAAACTCCACAGATTCGCAAGTTTGATTCAATCATGGAAAAGATAAGAGAGCTCAATGTCGATGCGTGGAAGTATTTAATGGAGATTCCTAAGGATCGGTGGACAATGTCTCATGACGGAGGCCTTAGATACGGGAATGAGACAACGAATATTTCTGAGTGTTTCAATAATGTCATGCGGGGTGCCAGATCATTACCTATAGCAGCATGTGCCCAACTTACATTTTACAAAGTCATGACATACTTCTATAACAGGAATGAGGTTTCAGTGGCAGTTGAAGAGGCTAGAGTTCGGTATCCGCCAGGAGTTATGAAAGTGATTGATAAGTATCAACAACGTGCTCGAGGTCACAAAATTGTCCGATTTAATCACATCGACGGGGTGTACGAGGTGACTACGGGACAACGTGTAAATGGGGGTGGGCATGTACAGGTGGTGTCACTGAAAGATAGACATTGCACATGTGGTAAATGGAGCAATCGACGGATCCCATGCTCGCATGTCATTGCTGTTTGTGAGGAACGTCGTTATGACTGGATGGCCACAATCTCTGCAGAGTACAGCACCGATGCGTATGTTAACACATATGCTTCCCGTTTCCATCCATTACATGATCCAAAATATTGGGAGGTGCCCAATGTCCCAACTTTCATCCCAAATGAACAATTAAAACTAAAGAAAGGGAGGCCAATGTCGACTCGCATTACGAATGAAATGGATAGAAGTGAAACTTCGACTAAGCTGCGGTGTGGTATTTGTCGGGCAGAAGGTCATACTAGAAGGAACTGTCCCGGAAGAGCTACACGCTAGTCTACTTTTTTTATTGTTTCAATTATGTAATTTATTAGAGAAAATTTAAACCATTTTGTTATATATGTTGTAAGACTTTCAACTTTGGAGTTCAGAACATGGTTTAATCATATTAATTATGCTATCACTCCTTTGTATTATTTCTTTTGTTTTGAAGAACTTATTATGATAGTAAGCACTGTTTCTAATTTGTTTCCGGACTTGTACTTAGGTTATGGATCATCAGGGCGATCAGGATCGTCCTTTGTTACCTCCAGGACCCCGTGATTCATCTGTATTACACGGCCAGCTCAGACATAGATCTACCGTTATCTGGGATGGCAGGGTAAGTTTTCAACTTTATTAGTTCCATTATGTTTGATATTTATAATTGCACAATACCTATTATGATTATAATCTTTGCACTTTTCAAGATTCTTCTGTACTTGATTTTCGTACTGGCCAGCACCTTATGCGGGACCCTACACGGATTCCTAGGGATGATCGAGTAGTTGACTATCTCATCAGGGCTGGACTATATGGGTTTTATCGCTTGGGCTGTATCATGTTATACAGGTCATTGATCACAGCACTTGTGGAGAGATGGCGAGTTGAGACCCACACTTTTCACATGCCGATTGGGGAGTGAACCATCACATTAGAGGACATCAGTGCTATCACCGGACTGCCTGTTGATGGGATGGTGGTTACAGGCGTAGATATGTCTCATACAGTGCCTGCGTGGAGGGATATAGTTGCGGGTCACCTAGGCATAGCCCCACCACCTGACGCTATTAGGGGCAATGCGATTAAGTTTAGTTGGTTGCTCCAGCACTTTGGACAGCTCCCAGCTGACGCTGAGGATGATGTTGTGCAACAGCATGCGTGTGCCACCATGTTCATGTTGATTGGAGGATGTTTGTTCCCTAATAAGTCACGCAGCTTGATTCTGCTTATGAATTTACCGTTGGTGGCCGACGTGGACCGTGTTGGACAGTATAGCTGGGGAGGAGCAGCATTGGCTTATTTGTATCGGGAGATGTGCAGAGCGCCACAGACATAGGCGAAGAAGATGGCTGGGCCATTAGGCATTCTCCAGATATGGGCCTGGGAGTGATTTACTATATTCAAACCTCTTGTTTGACATCGTGACAGGCGAGTTGACCCCCCTGAGCATGAGGACGCAGATGAGGCACAGCCAGTCGAGCCACCAGCAATTGCACCTCCAGTACCCGATCCTATCCCCATAGTGCGGCCAGGAGACCCATATGGCTGTAGGTATGACAAAGTTTAATTACATTATTGGTTTATATTTGATTTATAAACTTACATAGTTTTATAACAAATTAATATGTGGTGATTCAAATTAGAATAACAGATGGCAGGAGAGGCTTAAGTTGACATCCTCACGTACTCTAGTTGAGTATAGGGACCAGATGGACTTGATGGTAGAGTCACAGATGACATGGTAGCCATATCCAGCGGCTCTAGATGTCCCAGCACACGACCAGGAGATATGGCTGACAAGATCGCCATTGATATGCTTTGACATTGTGGAGATGTATTTGCCCGATCGTGTCATGCGGCAGTTCAGTATGGTTCAGCACGAGCCCTTGATTTGTGATACATCTACCGAGTTACATGCTGTTGATCGTCGAGGTAGGGCTGGCACGGACTGGACTATCATGCACGTTGATCACATCGCTGCCTGGAATGATCGACGTGCTCGGGTGGTCATTGGTGAGCCATTTACAGGTCGGATGGATCGTGCTGATCCCTATATGCAGTGGTACGACCTTATTACTAGGCATCCTATCGGGCCTCCTCGTGACGTGCCTCCTATCGGGTCCCAGTCGGTAGCTGCTAGCAGGGAGATATTAGTAAATACCTATTTCCAGTACACATACAATATCAATTCATATGTATCCATGATTTCTTACGTTTACAATAGTAACGGTTGAATGTTTTTCTACAGGTACAGACTGCGGTTATGGCCACACAGATTACAGGAGAGCTCCTCACTTGCACTGATATAGCTGAGGTACATCGGTTAGCGAGCACCTTGAGGACAGTGGGTCAGAGGAGTATTATCGCACTGAATGAGGAGCATCGAATTAGGGAAGATAGATCAAGGTCAGACAGAGCTGGTGCATCCACTTCAGGTGCCAATGGACCTGCACCTGGAGCTAGAGACAGGCCATTTAGCTCAGCCCCCCCATCAGTCTCAGCCAGATTTGGGCCTTCTGGTTTTAGTCGGGTTAGCCCATCCATGTCGCCGAGTGCACCTACTGACCTGCCGAGCATCGATGAGTACACGGTGATCACTGAGGATGCGGAGGCATTGCCATCACACGGCTCACATTTAGTTATGCCGACATTACCGCCGAGCAGATTGGTTCTACCATCTCCGATGAGGTATGCGAGGAGGAGGCGGATGAGACCTCGGGATCAGACTCAGATTGAGCTGACCCATGTACAGTTAGGGGAGCCCCTTAGCCAGGCACAGGGGACCGATGCACCCACTCATCCGACAGAGCTGATGGCTGAGCCAGAACCAGTAGAGAGGCGTAGGAATCCATTGCGGATTCGGAAGCCTACTAGGTATGGGATGGAGTAGTATTCCGCACTGAATGCAGGACATTAGATTTCAGATTTTTGCATAATTGGAAGATTGAGTTATTGTGGCTTCTTTGGGGTTTTGTAATGAAATAAAAAATATTTGTATTAATTAAGAAATGACTTTTTTTTTGTGTTTATTTATATTCATTGCTGATATGATATGAATTCTAATATTATATTCATTACTGATATTATTTATATTCTAATGAAGTTGGCAAGGTCGCTGATAGTATTTATATTATTTATGTTCATTGCTGATATTATTTAGTTGTGATTTGAGGATACTGCTGGCGCCTGAAGTTATTTAATGAAAGTTTTCCTTCCATTATTATTTCTATCTTATTGCTTGTAGGTTTGAATGAATTATTGGGCAGGGTTTGAATGAAATATTGGACTTACAAGTTAACTGGATGGTTGGGGTAGGAGGAACAAGAAACCGCGATTTGGGATAGCGTTTCTTAAGAAGCGCGATCTGAGATGGCGTTTCTTAAGAAGCGAGATCTGAGATGGCGTTTCTTTGTTCATGCAATCCCAATTGACTTCCATTTTTCCTGCAGATTCTAACCCCAAGAACCGCTATCGGAGATCGCGATTTCATTAACAGTATTTCACTAAATTATTCTGGCTCGACTGTATTTCCACAAAAACTCTCACTATTAACAGTAAAACAAAAAAAACTCGAACTAAAGTTCCCGGACATGGCCGTAATAAACAACTGCCTTGACGTCTCTTTTGCTTTAACCGATGCTTTGTAATTATTTAATTTGCAAGCAGAAGCTTTTTGCGTTGTGGGAGACAAACAATGTCGCAGAATAATTTGGAAACCACGAAAGTGACGAGAGAATCAGTCTTTAAAGATTAATTAATCTGTTAAATGTATAAAAGCACAGCAAAGTTTTTGTTTATTTATTTTTAAAGTAAAAGCAGAGCCAGCTTATGTCCAAATATTAGAGTTAATAAATGAGTGGATAAATGATTTTTTATCGGACGGATTGAACTTACTTATATTTATTCAATAATGAATTATTATTGAGTGAGATAAAGACGGTTTATATTAAATTTGTATATCTAATTATATTTATTTAATAATGTTTTAATTTTTAAATTAAGATTTAATTTGATAATAAGAAATTTAATTGATTTAAAATTTTTGAGACATTAAGGGTCTGTTTAATAACGTTTATATTTATTAATTTTTTATTTTTGTTTATCAATTTTTAAAAATAGACAACAAAACTGTATTTATTAAATCTGTTTTTATTTTTTTATTTTCAAAGAAATAAAAATTTAAATAGAAAAATGTGTAAAAAAAAAAAGAAAAGAAAAAAGAAGGTGTTTTCACTAAATAGAAAAATGTGTGAACAAAAAAGGAAAAAGAATGTGTTTTTCACTATGTTTTGTAAGACGTACATCCTCTAGTTATACAATTAGCAATATCCAAACACGGCCTTAAGCGAAAGGAGAGGCCACCTTTATAAATCCTGCCCTACACGTCCATTCATAGAGCAACTTGAAGGGCTTGAATGATGAAACTGCCAATCTCGTGTCCGCCCAATGGTTGCGTCGAATGCACGTTCTTCTCCACAAAGACCAAAAAGGAAACATGTTCCCTAGCTACATTTTTTATTTTTTGTGGAGATAGAAACTGCATTTGGTGCAACCATAGGCCGGATCTGAGATTGATAGTTGATTACCCAAACGGAGAACAGACCATTCCTGCTCAGTGAAGAAGAAGATCAATGGGTGTCTAAGTCTTCAAGGTCCGGTGTGGTAAGTAATCCTTTGAAGTGGGGTGAGCAGCCCCTTCGGGGGTGGTTGAGCGGAAGTTCAGAGATGCTTCAGAGCCTGGGTCGCGTGCGGTCCCAGGTTCGACTCCCCTTCGGGGGTGGGTTACCGCTTTGGCGGATTTCTGACAGCTTCCCTCGATCGAGCCGGTCAGTCAGGACTTGCCTAGGCTGATTTACCACCTCCTGGGCCATTGTTGGCTTCGTCCACGGGACGGGCTTCACCCAGTGCGCACTTTCGGATAGCGGCTGCGGGCTTCTTCCCGACTCACAGAAGTGGGGTGAGCAATCGGTTGCTGATTCAAGAAAAGCATGAAAAATTATATATATAAGGAAGTTATCAGTTTTGAAATTATTTATTTATTTATTTATTTTTATTTTTATGAGAAGGGAGAGGAGGGTAATTTTTACAAATTAAAAAATAATAAAACTACTCTACCGCACTTTTATCCCCCACTGATCACTGCTTACATCTTAACTCTTGATTTTCAAATAAGAAATAACATTTTAGAGTTTTGATAATTTTAGATGAACTACACTCGATACTACTGATAGTCACTAATAATAAATAAACGAGTCATGACTGGTGCAAGAAAAAAGAGTCACTACTGGTAGTCACTAATAAAAAATAGGTGAGTGGTGACTGGTACAAGATAAAGGTGAAGATAGAAGTTTTGATTAAAGAGAGGTATCTCAAATTTGTATTGAAATTAAACTAGAGTTCCACAAATTGGAAAGGGTTTACTCATCCATATTTTTGAGGTACAAGAGGTTTGAGGGTGACGCGTCTTTTCAAGTCTTAGATCTAGCACTATTTATTAACTTAAGGGCCCGATTGAATGATGCTAAAATTTTAGGGGATAAGTTTTAGAGGGGGTAGAAGATAAGAGGGGATATGTTTTTAGAGGGTTGGCCCACATTGATGTGATGTTTATGGAAGTGGATAACTTTTGACTTGATTTAGATGTTTTATAAATAAGAGGGGGTGAATGATGAAAAAACAGTCAAATGACTTTTTTGCCTTTGTGATGTCCCAAACTTGATTACTCATTAAACTAAATATTAAATTACAAAACCCAATCCATTTAATTATTTTTGGATAATTTGAAGTTATATTATTTATTTCATTGAAAATTTAATTTTTTATAAATTTATTTAAACAAATTTTTTTTCAAATATATACTTTTGAATGGTTGGTTATTATCTAATTTTATTTTTAATTATATTTATTTTGACTTGTTGGCCTATCTATTATTTTTTTACTAGCATTATATTTATTTTGATCAAATTAACGAGAGTTAAAAACACCAAAATAATCACAATTTCCTCCAGCTAAATTTTCGACTGGGATCGAGGCCGCCCAAAATTTATTCGGGAGAGACCGCGAGTGAAGGAAAGCAAAGACCCGGAAGGGGGGAAGTGGTTGCCAAATCATGGCAATGAGTGAGACTCATCGGTAAAGCTTTTGAACGTTGGCTTTCCCCGCATCCAAGCGGGGCCCAAAGGTTAAAAATTAAAGTATCACCCTTAACGTGCATAGTGCACTACAGACCTCCAAACTCATTTTTTGGTGATTACAACAAGCACTTGGTTTCAAAAATTTCAATTTCAAAATAAAATGATAGTATATATAGTGCTCCGTGATATCCTCATATATATTATATTTATTATAATTTTTTTAACTTTTATTAATATTGGTCAAATTTGATATTTTTTAAATTAAATTAATTTAATTCTTAAATTTAAACATGTTTTTCATATATAAAATTTTATTTATTAAATCAAATAAATTTTTTTATTTTAAAATCAAATTAATTCTAAAAGGGTAATGTTCCAATTGGAGCGAAAGCTTTCACTGCTGATTTTGTTTTCTTATTTTCCATGTATATATAGTTATGGCATAGAAGATCAGGAGTATTTAAAAGAGTTATTTTTTAATATCTAAATATTAAATTACATATTATATATATTTATTTTTTATTCATTATAAAATTAAGTTATTATAAAAATTTACGACAACACATGAGTATCCAGTTAGTATATCTATTTTAAAGTAAGGGTAGAAACGAGTAGAACGTTTTTTTCTAATTATTGAAACTTGACTCGAAAAAAATTGACTTGAACTCGATTCGTAACTAAAATGAACTCGAATTAAACTCAATTTGTAACTCATTTAGAATAGAGTTCGAGATCGAATCTAGAAAATCGACTTGAAAATTCGCGAGCTAACTCGATAAAATAATATATATATTTTATAATATTTGTATATTTTTAATAATATTTTATTTATTATATTTTAAATTAAAATAACGTTGTTTTGCTTAATTAAATTATTTGCCAACCAAATTCGAGATTATATAAAAATTCAAATCGAACTCGAGATCAAATTCGAGCCTAGTATAGCTAAGCTCCAACAAGTTATATTAAATGACATTCAGAAATGCCAAGAAAATAATTCATACAAAAATAAGAAATATAAACAGCAATAGCTCGGCATGCAAAAGAAGTCGGTCACAACTCTGCTATTTTTTTTTTTTTGGTAAGTAACTCTGCTATTTTCTTAACGCTTTCCGATTATTTTCTTTTTCAGTTACTCGTACCTTGTTTTTTCTTTCTTTTTTTTTTTTTTTTTGGTGCAAAGTATGAATAAGTTATCCTCACTAAATCCAGTCTTTTTGTAAAATAAAAATTTCAATTGCATATTTTATTTACAGATAAACAAACAATCATATAGTTGAATGATAATTCTGTACAGATTAATTAATTTCTTTTGATGAACAAAATATTTTGAGTTAATTTAAAACACTACGTGAATATTTAGTAATTTTAAACATAAAGAAATTGACTTATAGAAGATAATTAGGAAATTTAGTAATACTAAAAATATGGTTGAAGAGAAAGATCAGAAAGGGATAGGAAGGAAATACGTATGGAAGATAATTAAGAAATTAAAAAGATAAACTAAAAATGCAATTTTAGAGAAACGTCAAAAAGGATAAAAATAAATACATACCACATTATAAAATTTCTTACATAGAAAATAAAAAGCACAATATTATGTTTGTGTGAAATTTTTATCAATGTTTTAAAAATCAAATTGGACTGAACTAGTTGATTTAATCGGTTGGACCGACCGGTCCAAAAAAACAATCCGACCGTTTAAACCCGTTTGCAAAAAAATCAACAATCTAGTGGTTGAACTGTTGAACCGGTTTTTATGAACCGGACTTTTTAGTTATGAATGGTAAAATAAAAAAACCTAATATATGTGAGCCTAGAATTGAATCTAGGTTTGTATTATGGCAAAGTACCATTCTTCTGCTAAGTCATTGATACTTATTATTCTTTATTTTTACTTGATTTTACTTATGTAATATATTAGTTTTGAATGATTTTATTTTGGGACGCCTTTTACTTTAGTACACTTTTTATTAACACTTTTTATTAGTAAAATAAAACAAATTAAAAGAATATGTCGAAAAATATAAGCATTAAAATCATTATATAATTCTAAAATATTTTGATATTTTATTTATATATTTAAATGTATTTATGACATCATGTTCAAATCTAATCCAGATCGATTTCGATTGAACTGATCGTTGAACCACTAACCCATGACCCGGTCCATTTTTTAGTTCAATGAATGATCCGATTTTTAAAACATTTGTTTTTAAATGATATTGTGTTTGTTTTTAAATATTTGTTGTGCCTAAACTTGTAATCTTTAAAAATATATAAAAAAATAGTGAGTCTATTTGCACTTCATTTATTCTCATTTGCATTCCACCTTCCTTTTTTATTAATTAAAATTACAAAACTAATCCTTTTAGTTAACAATTTTTATGTATAATTTGAAATAACATACTCACCCATCATAAATAGATTTTTAGAAATTTGGATAGTTTGATACAAGAGAATTGAAAAAAAAAATTTAAAAATTAAAATAAATTTTGTTTATATTTATATTTTTAACAAGTATATTAAAATAATTTTTATTTTATTTTCTAACTCAATAATCAAACAACAAAATTAATTTATTTCATTTATTTTTCTTTACAAACTTTTGTCATCACTCCTAAATTATTTAGTCGGAGTCTATATAAACTTAAAAAAAATCAAAATAAGTAAATTATTATATCAAAAAATTAAACTCTAAGCCAAAAAAAAAAAAAAAATCAAACAAACTATAAGTATCATTATTCTAAAATTTTAATCTTTTTTTTAATAGAAAATATTTTTTTAGAAAAATCTTGAATTAGAAATATTTCATTTAGTTGGAGTTTGTATAAACTTTTCAAAAAAATATCAAAATAAGTAAATTAATATATCAAAAAATTAAATTTTAAACAAAAAAAAATTAGCAAACAAACTATAAATATCATTAATATGAAAATTTAATATTTTTATAATAGAAAATATTTTTAAAAAATTTAGAATGAGAAATGTTTATCATAATAGGATTACTTACATGTCATAAATGTTTTTTTTTTAAATTACAGTACAATTGTTCGCTTGTCAAAAATTTAAAAAGATAAAAATATTTTTAAGAAATTGTCTTCTCAATATTTTTTGCTAAAAGATATTTTTTTTATTATAAAATAAGGTTGCTTATAGTATTATAGTTATGTTTTAGTTAAAATTTTGTATAAGAGTATTTGTGATACTATAATTGTATATAACATATGATGATAAAGAAAAACGATCATTGTATGATTTTAATTAATGAAAAAAGAAAGGAAGTACAAAAGAGAATAAGTAGAGTGTAAATAAGCTTACTCTTTTTTTTTTTTTAAGCATGAAACAGGAAAAGCGTAAAAGTAGATATTTTAAATTCAGAAAATACAAATAATTATTATTTTAAATACAAAGAGTGTAAAATTAATTACTTTTTAAGATAAGTAAGGGCCTGTTTGGTGGAACAAAAAGTGAGAAAAAAGTACAACAAAAATAGAAAAATGTGACATAAAAGTGATATGTAAAAAAATTTGAATAAAAAAAAGTATAAAAATTAGTTAAAATTAATAAATTTTGATAAATTTTGGTTCACCAAGCAAGACCTAAGTGGGACGAGACGTGACCTGCCTTGACATGAGAAAAATGCTCCATGCCCCGACAGAGGAGGGACAAAAGCGGGGGCAAAATTTTAGGTACCCACAGAATAAAATTAGGTTCGATTAACAATCAAATGGGAATAAGATCGAAACGAGTCCACTCGCCTTTTTTTTTTTGGGTCTTTTCGTCTATCACTGTTGAATTAGAAAAAGAGGATGAACCACCAATACTTTCCATAGCACCACCAAATGCACAATTTTTTTGCATCCACATGTGAAAGGAGACGTTACTGTCACTATCAATACTCGCGCGCGTGCTTGTTAGCTGTTTCACACTCTTGGCCATATCATCATTACGGGGGGTGCGATGAAAACCTCTAAACACTATTAAAAATTTTTAAAATGCTTTAACACATTTTATATTTGTAGTATTTTATAAACTTTTTATAAGACTTAGTTTGAGAAATAAAAAGTTAGTTTTTTTTAACTAGTTAGTAGTTAACTATTAGAAAGTAATTTTTTTTTATTTTTGGAAAAGAAAAAAGTTAATTTTTTAGTGATTATTTTTTTAATTTTTTATTAATTTGATATTTTTACCCTTGAACGTTTAAAAGAAAATTAAAATATAAGAGAAAAAATATGATCATATTAAAAAAAATCAAAAAGTTTTGCCACCGGAGCCTAAATTTATATATATCTACATTTTTCAACAACTATGTACAAATCCCCATAAATTTTTCATAAATCGCAATAACATTTTATAAATTTGAATAACTTTTCTACAAATTCTAAAGATTTTTCAACGAATTTTAATAAGTTTGACATAAAACCATTTTGACGGACCCAAAAAATTATTTGAATAATTTCTCCCTCCAAAAAATTGATGTAAAAAAAATTGATGTAAATGTTAAAAAATTTTACTATTTTTCTAAAAAAAAAAGTGATTTACTAACTGCATACCAAATATTAAAAATTACTCAAATTACATTTTTTTTTTGTCACTTCAAAAACTCCGTATAAAGCAAAAATAAATAAAAATAAAACTTCGATATGACAATCCATAGACAGCACAGACAGGCATCTGTACGGAGCATATTCTCCATGTATGTTACACCAATGATTCAAATATTTGTCCTCCAATTTTTTAGTCTAAATTATACTTCCCATTTTCCTACTTTAAATTGAAGCTTGTTTGGGAAGAATAATCAGAATTACTCGGTTTTTAATTTTTTTTTGAAATAATTAAAATTATCTTCTTATATATTTAATTTTTTTTAAACAATTAAAGGTAGATATTTCAAATTAACCAAAAAAAAAAAGAAAAATAAAAAACTAGTTTTTTTTCCAAATACAAAAAGCTAACTTTTTAATCGTAAAAAAGAAAAAAGAAAATAGCTTTTTTCATCCTTGGGTGCAAAAAGGCGATACCCTCGCCCCCAGGGCCCCCACCCATCGATCCCAAGGGAATGGTGGAGGAGGTAAATCGTGATACACGGCGGCCTCCTAGACAGGAGGATCAGTGTTTGGTGCCGACAATGAGCCACCCCCACAAGAGGGTGAAACTCCCACACTGTAGCTACTAGAACTCGAACCTGCATCCTTAGTGCAATCTGCTGCCTGAGTACCAACCGTGCTACGCCCGCGGGGGCAGCTTTTTTCATCCTAAACTATGCTTGGGAATGGGCATGGGACAGGTAAAGGACAAGTACGCCTATTCCCGTACCCCATCTCTGAACCTAAATCAATTCTCACAACGTACTTGATCCTTACCAAGGATTCATTTTTACCCCCAAAATAAAATTTAAAAAAAACACAAAAATTCTAATTTTTATAGAATTGCACTTACCCTCAATTTTCTGACGCTGTTTCTAGCTGGCCATCCAATTTTTTGGCACCATTTTGGTCACCCAACGATGGCCTACCATTTTTGGCAATCTATACCTTGGCCATGGCCCTGATTGGTGGCTTTGATGATCAATCCACGCTGCCTAATGCTGGTATGGGCGTCCAACCGCCGGTGGCTTCTCCTATTGCTCCGGCTGAACCTCCCAAGCACATGCTGGCCTTTAATTGGTTCATCCTACCCAAGCTGAAGTTTCCATGGATGCCAGCACTCATGTTCAGTTTATGAAATTTCTAAATTCGAATGTTAAGGTTGGTCCCGCTTGTTATAATTTTCACCTTTAGTCCTCTCCTAAAATTGATTTTTACAGCATACTTGCAACGATTCAATACCAAGTCACGATTTTGTCTGTTGTAATTCAAACTGGTATGTTTGGATTTAATATTCATCTCCAAATCAGTGGTAAATCAACTCCGATGGATACCCAATTGCTAATATGACATAACCCTAAAAAATGAAGTATATATATATGGGGCACGAGTAGGGACAAGGATGGGTTGGGGAACTGGTCGGAGATAGACTCGTAACCATATCCTACTCTATCTCTAAAATTGTTTAAAAAATGTCCATATACCTTACCTGATCTATAAAAAATCTCCGAATCCCCTACCTATTTAGGGATGGCCATCCTTAACTATGCTTGAATGTTTTGTAAATTTTATTTTTTTAATTTTAAGAAACTAAATTTTTATACATTTAATCTGATGATATTTGATATGTTCAAATTTGAATATGTTTTTTTTTTAATTGTTTGCAGTACACACAAATTTTCTTGTTTAAAAATTAAGATTGAAAAATAGGTAATAAAATTTTTTTATTTAATTTAAAGGAGGTGAGTACAATTTCTAAAACATTTTAAATGGAATAAGATCTTCTAATTCTTCTCTTGAATATTTTGTACATTTAAATTTCAATTTGAGAGTTTGATAATTTGATTTCAAGATTTGTAAGATTAAATTTTGACTTGAGAGTTTGGAAGATTCAACTCAAGATTGTAGACTTGAACTTTGACTTGAGGAGTTGGGAAATTTATCTCAAAAATTGCAAACTTGAGCTTTAACTTTAGAGTTGGATAGCTTGCTCTCAAGATTAATTGGCTTGAATTTTGCCTTGTGGGCTTTGTAGCATGATCTCTTGAATTTTGCCTCGAGAGCTTAGTAACTTGATCTCAAGATTGGTTGACTTGAATTTTGTCTCGAGGGTTTGGTAACTTGATCTCAAAATTAGTTGACTTGAATTTTGTCTTGAGGGCTTGGTAACTTGATCTCAAAATTGGTTAGCTTTGACTTCTACTTAAGAGCTTGATAACTTGATCTTAAGATTGGTTAACTTGACTTTGACTTAAAGGCTTGACTGCTTGATTTCAAGATTTGTAGAGTTTAAAACTTGTAGACTTGAACTTTTTTGAAGCTTGAAAGTTCAACCTATAAATTGAAGGCAAAACTTGTTGAACTTCAACTTATTTTCTTTCACCGCTTGTTGAACTTCTCTTTCTGAAGGGATAAAAATTATTCCTTTTCTTTTTTTTTTAAGAGATAAAATCAGTATTTATCTCAAAGTAAATTAAATTTAATTCAAAAATAATATATCACTTCTCAAAGACTTATCATCTAAATGATGCATCATTTTTTTCATCTGTTTACACAAGATTCACTTTTACAATTAAACACTTGGTAATTTGTAATTGGCTAAAATTTTACGTGCTTATAAATGCCCCTTTGAGATTTTCTTACTTGCAAAATATAGAAACACGTCAAGTAAGTCTCGAAACCAACAATTTGTTGATTCCCTTTTGTAATTGTCAACACAGAACAATTTTTTATCCAAATAATTTTGGACATTTGCTACTTTTTTTTTTTTAACTTTGTGAAGATGATTTAATGTTTTTCTAAGAAGCTCTCGAAATTTTATAAATTATTTATACTCATTTTAAGGAGTTCTTCGGCTTTTTGAAAATTTTGAAGATAATTTAAACTCAGGCTAAGAAATTCTTGAATTTCAATGAAAATCTTGAAGGTAGCTTAAACTTGTATAAAAAAGTTCCTCAATTTCTGGAAAATTTTGAAGATAGTTAATATTCAAAACAAAGAGTTCTTGAATTTCTTAAAACTTCTGAAGATAGATTAGATTCATATCAAGGAGTTCTTGAATATTCTTAGAGAATTTTTTTTTTGACTGAATTTGAAATAAAATTTCAAATTGTTTATGTACCTAATAAGGATTGAGCCAAGCATAGTTTAATTTAATGTAGCCAATGTTCAAACTCACATGGGCCTAAAGTAACATGTAATTTAGGCTCTTACTTTATGAAGTGTTGTAAAATCTTTAACTTTGAAATTAAGCACGCATTTTGAGTACGTCTCTTCTGTTGGAATAAGGAACATAGTGGCGTAAGTTTTCAAAAATTTTTTCAGATATATAAACTTTTTATATCATTGTATTGGAAGCGCAAAACTGAATTCAAATCAAGAGAAATATTAAAATTTATCCACTTACTTAGATAATTTAAAAATAGAACAAATTCTCATCAATTCCATTATTTTTTTATTAGATTTCAAATGATATAAAAATTCTAAAATTTAAATTATGCAATGAAATCAAATTTAACTTGTAAAATTTTATTTTAATTACAAATATAGAAATTGATGAAAATTCTCGTTAAATAAAATTAAATTTTATTAAATCCACCGTTTCAAAAAAAGAGTGTAATGGTGGGATTCTTTGTAATGTAGAGTTTTGTCCATACAGATTAGTATATGCTAATTAGCATATGAATTTCATTAATTAAGACGAGGACAACATTATAATTTTGCTCCCCTTGCCTTCTAGTTGCAAGTGATAAAAGTAAAATCCCAATCACTCATCTTGTTTAACAGCTAATCCCTTACACCACTTGTCACTTTGTTGTTGGTCAGTCTACCATAGTTATCTTCAACACGAATTATTTCATTTCATGAATCATAATTACAAAAATTTTATTTTAAAAAATTTGAAACACAAAAAAAAAAAAAAAAAAGAAAAATAGAAGACATCAAACGTAAAGCTTGAATTTGGGATGAAATGAGTATATCCACGTATTTGATATTACTTGGATAATCTCGACGGGTTTTCATGAGCTAAAAATTTGATCATAGGGCAACTTCAGTTGTCAATTCAGTCATGTCCAAACAAAATCGGTACTGCGTTTAACTTTTGTGTCGTGCGAGTTCATGTATATCAAGAGATCCAATTGAAGTTTGGTTCGCCTTTTTCCTTTTTTTTATTTCTTTCTTCTTTTTTTAATTTTTTTTTCTTTTAATCATGAGTACGTTTGAAATGACCAAAAATTAGATAAATTAAAATAAAATGAGATAATTTGACCCCGAGAGTTAGCTCAGCGGTTAACGAATAACCCCCAGAAGGCGTAAGCCCAAAGACGGAGGTTCGAATCCCGTTGAGTGCGTCCTCAACTGAATTAGGGGATGTCTTGAGTCGGACCGCTCTTCCCTCGGTTTACTTATCGGTTACGCAGACTGTTGGGGTCTGCAATAAACCGATGGGATTCCGGGTCACAAAAAAAAAATGAGATAATTTGTAATTTATGCAGTAAAATAAAAGTGAATAAATTTTAGAAATTTTAAAATTTTTTAACTTTTTTAGCAAATTAAACAGACCCTATACATGAAATTTGAATTCTTCTTATATTTAAATTAATGATAAACCACACTAATATTTCTTAATAATTTAGCTAATTACAAATGAATATTTAAAATTTATACTTGCACCTTTTATTTTGAAATATTTGTTAGAATTAATTTTTTTTTCTTTTGATTGTCGCGTCAAATAGAAAACAACATGACAAATGTGAAAATATTATATAAAATATCTCTTTTATCCTTTTTAATTAAATAAAATGTTCAAAACGCCATTGAGATCATCAAATGTTAAGGAAAAAATATTTGCTTTCTTAAGTTATTGTCTAACTCTATCTCAAAACTTGAACTCCATGCCTTAAATAAAAAACAATGAAATAACAAAAAAATTACAAATTATCCCCTTCAAACATTGTTTTATTCTTTTCTTTTTTTTATTATTTTATCTTTAAATATCTCAAGAGCATTTTAGACATTTCATATATTCCGAAGGGATACAAAAAAAAAAAATCTTAAACTTATATGGTTCTTTTAATGTAAGTGTAATTAACCTTTAAATTAAAGACTTTAATACCCTTAATTATTACACGAGAAAATAAATACGAATCTTGATCTTAAAGCTTACAAGTCATATGCTCGAGAATAAAACAAATTTTAGTAACCTTGGAGATTATATATAACTAGAACTTTAGTTAATTTGCTTGATTAGTTTGCGTTAGGTTTGCTAGTCAATATCTCATCCGCAAGGAACAATTAAAGACGGCCTACTTTGTCGCATTACTGAGCTGCCCAAAATACCAAACCGTTTAAAAAATTAGTAAAAATTAATTTTTTTGGTAGACCAAACGCCACCTTAATGCTTTTAGGTATTCTATGCATAGAGGAATTTATTAATCCCTATAAAGATTGGGATAGATGAAAACATTAACCTAGCAAAAAAAAAAAAAATTAAAACATTACAAGCATAGTTTATACAAGATATATATTTGAAAAGAAATATCACTCTAATAGTTGAGATTGAAAATGTTTGTGGTTAAATGTATATATACAAGGATTAAATTTGGTTGGAGTTAAATTTTTATCAATTTTGAATTAAATCAATAGTATTAGCTGGAGAGATGGTAAACACACTCGACTTTTGATTTATCATCGTATTTCTCATAAAAATTGTTTATTGCGAGAGAAGATCAAACATAAGAAAACTACGAGTGGAGTGTATTTAATAATTTCCTTTCCATTATTGAAATTTAAGAACCAGGACTAAAAAAGAATGATGGAAATTTATCCAAACTGAACAAATGACTAGATTCGGTTAGATTCTCAGTTCTATTAATTTTTCCTTCTAATAATCGAAGAGAATTGAAAATAATTTTGCTCAAATGTATTTCAAGTTTATACACGCATTTGAGCGTCCGTTTGGCCAAAAAAAGACGGTAGCTCATTGGCTTTTTGGCTCTCTTTAAAATATTAAATTTATCTTCTTATATTTTAAATTTTTTTATATTTTAAAAGGTAAAAATATTAAATTAATAAAAATTAACTACAAAAAATTAATTTTTTCCTTCACAAATACAAAATAATAATAATAATAATAATAACTTCTTCTCAAACATAAAAAAGTTGACTAACTACTAAAAAAATTAATTTTTTCTTTCCAAACTCAACCAAGCGCTCATTCGAGCTGCAACTTTACGGACCTAGGATTGAATTAATTTTATCCATTATTAAAATTTGGGAAGAGAGAAACTAAAATAATAATAGCATCGTTTGGTTTGTTAAAAATCAAAAAAATCTTTAAAACCCCTGAAAATTTTCAAATTTCTTTAACACATTTTTCTACCTCGTACTTCATAAAATTTTTATAAATTTCTATATATATATCTACATATCCCAACAAATTTTTATAAATTTCAATACTTTTTTCACATACCCAATAACTTTTTAATAAATTTTAACGAATTTGACATAAATTCATAGGAACGGATCCAAAAAATTATTCTCACAATTTCTCTTCTCAACTTTTCAAACAAAAGTCAAAAGGTTCAACAATTTTTTAAAAAATTTTGACAGAGATGAACGGAAAAAAAAAAAACGTTCTCATGGTTTCTCTCTCCAATTTTTATCACAAAAATTTAAAAATTATACTATTCATCTTAAAAAAAGTGATTTGTATTAAAAATATCAAATATCAAAAATTATTCTAAATCACATTTTCCTTAATTTTTATCACTATAAACGTTGCAAACGTAGCAATAACGAAGACCATAAAAGCGCAGAGAGACGGCAATAATGAAGGATATATTTGACCTGATGCAATGGGCTGAATGGACAAAAGTACCCCCTCGGAGGTAAATTTCACTTTCTCGGTAGCCATGGACCACATTACTTGAGGCCAGCGTGGCTGGTAGTACGCTTTTTTGGCTGTAATCCACTTTTCAACTTTGAGATTCAACGCAACCAAACGATGCTCCAAGTTTGTTCTTCTTCGACACTTCAGCTACATGAAAAATTTTAGGAATCATGTAGGATTGATTTAGTGTGATGTAAAATATTAAAAATTTTTAAAAATTAGTTATTTTTTATCTTATTATATGAATTAAAAATTTACAAATTATTTTTAAATTATTACATTTTATTTTATTTTTTGTCACTCCAAAGACTCACTTAATATATATATTTTGAACTCATTTTTTTATTTTATAATTTTGAAAATAAGAAAACTAGCTTAAAATGCATTTAGTTACTTAGGTGACATTTGGTTTACTTTTGTGTTTTCTATTTTCTGTTTTTGTTTTATGTGTTAAAAATCTTAAAACGAATAAATAGAAAATGCTTTACTTTCCTTATTTGAGATTTTCTTTGCTTTTTGTTAAAAACTCTCAAAATGTATTTTTATTATTTTTTATTTTATGTGCAAACTTATTTTTAATTTTCGAAAACATATTTTGAAAACACAAGTAACCAAATGAATTTTGAGCTATTTTTTTTATTTTCAAAAGCACAAACTGAAAAATAAGCTCAAAACAGAAAACGGAAAACAAAAACAAAAAATAGTAAAACAAACGAAATGACCCATTATATTTTCAAATCTATATTCAAAAATAAAAAATAAGTTTACACATAGAATGCAAAATGACAAAAAGTCTTTTTAAGTATTTTTGACCTAAAATAAAAAAAAAATCTCAAAACACAAAAAGTAAAAAATGTTAAACTAAATGCGTTTTCTACTTTCCTTATTTAAGGATTTTCAAAATATAAAATATATAAATAAATAAATAAAAAATAAAAACAAAAAAATAAAAATATAAACCAAATAACACCTTAGTGTTTGCATTCAAATTATTTTTGAAAAAAAAAATAGACTCTCACTTAAATAATATTGGAACCAACAATTTCAAGAAGCACAAGGCTTTGGCAAAGACACCAAAATATTTGAGAGTTTTATTAACCTTTCTTTATTTCCAGTTTAACCTCACTCATCTATCTCTTCTGCTTCCTATATATATATATATATATATATATATATATTTTAAGTAAAAACATGAGAGTGTAGGATTTTCCGTACTAAATATTAAATGGCAATTAAAGAGTATATGCAAATTAAAAACTAAATGTGAATTAAAAAGTATGTTTTCGAAGATCTTGCCATGGAAGTGGCAGTTTAGATTTAAATGACAGGATAAATTATCACTGTGGTTCATAGGGCCTTTTGAAATCTTGGATCGAGTTGGGGGGTGGCATATTAACTTGCGCTTCCTCCCTCTCTTTTGGTGATGCATGAGGTATTCTATGTGTTTATGCTCCGAAAGGATACACTAAACCCGATACATGTTTTAGATTGAGCTAAGTTAAAGTGGACTCAGGTGTATTACAAGAAGCAGCTCAAATTAAGATTTTGGACTGTCAGGAGCAAGTACCCCGTGAAAAGGTTATTCCTTTGTTTAGGGTGGTATAGAAGCACCATGGGATTAAGGAGTTGACATAAGAGCGAGAGATATAATTTTTTGCTTGATTATTGTGTTTATGTTAGGCTTGTGATTATTGTTGTATTTATATTTCTGTTTTCGACGATTATGCTATTTTAGGTTGTTTATCTAAATTTTGAGGATAAAATTTTTGTAAGGGGAGATTGTAATAAACTTGATATTTATTTTGATTATTTTAATCATTTATGATGTCCTCACTATTAGAAAAAAGGTCCTTTGGCTACTAAGGTTTTTTTGTTACAATCCGTTGCCAAATCCAAAGAGCGTCTTTTGCCATTGGCAAGTAAAAGTCGAAGCCAAATATTAAGCAATAGCAATTGGTGCTAAAACAGTCTCTTAAAACTCTATGTCTACAGTTTTTGGCTATGACTATAATCCTATGGTAGCTATTGAATTTTTTGCTTCTATGTTTTAGTTATCACCCAAATTAGTAATAGCTAAAACCTAAACTAACTTTCCCAAATTAATTCCTTCCTTTCAAACTCTATTCCCTTTCCTACCAAAATAACATTTTCCCTCCTCTTTCTCTATAGTTCTCTATCTCCCTCCCTCTTTCTACAAACCACTTGCGAATAAAAGGAGTTAACCCCCCAACAAACTAGACCTATGAGTTCAACCATGATGAACAAGATTGTAAAGTCAAATTTACAGCAAATACAAACAAAAGAATTAAATTTACAATTAAAGAAAAGATTTTCTAATTGGATGTGGAATGGGATTCAAGTTTTCTAAATCAAACAAAGATAGAGTTTCCTGATCAGATAAGCATTGAGTTTCCAAATCGGACAACGATTGAGTTTCCTAATATATTACTGATATAATTAGGAAATCTAAACAAAGAATGAAACTGAATGAAGATTGAGTTCTTGTAAATCAAGAAAGATTTGTATAAGTTTCCAAATTCTAAGGAGTCCCAGCAACACTTGAAGAATTTCTTGACAAAGATTCTGAAAATTATGAAGATTTTATTTCCGTTTTAAGAAATCTGTTTATGTATTTAAGTCCTAGTTGGACTAGGACTTTGTAAGTCTATATAAATGCACCTAAGCTTAATGTATAAAGACTTGAAGGGGCATATTATAAAGTCTTGTGTGAGAGAGAATTTTACCTTTGTGAGCTTATAAGTCTTCTTCTTATTTTTCTTTACTCTTTGTTGAGTTTGTTCACTTTCTGAGGATTCAGAAAGTTTCCACTTAGTCTGGGGTAATCGTGGAATCGAGCAAGTACTTGAAAGAAGTCGTGTGAGGAGTCATAAAAATTTCTTAGTGTGTACTTGTAACCTAAATTATAGAGTAGAAATTGTTTTGAGATTTTTCCCTAAATAGGGTTTCCTCATTATTTCTTAGTGCCTTTGTACTTTATTATTTATTGTATGAATTAGTAGTAATTCAGAAATTTCAAAGATCCACGAGCATCAGCCAGCTACTGTCCCTTTACTGTCATTGCCGTTGCCATTACTATTGGTACCGTCACTGACACTACTGCTGTTGCCATCGCAACCAGTTGCCTTCCCTTCTAGTTGCAGGTTTGTCTTCACTTACTGTCTTCTGGTTCTACTTTTAATCCAAATGTTCCCAAGAAATTCTAAACGAATTGCTCTGCATGCTCATTCAGATCATATTAGACATTGTGAGCGTTCCATTCAAGAATATGCTTTACTCATTTCCATTTGTAACCGATCGTTCATTTGCAGAGTTTTTTTGGTAATTCAATATTTTGAGTGTTCTTCACTTCTAATTTTCATTCATTTTTTACACATCTTTTCTTTTTCATTTTTCTTTTATCTATTTTTTTTTTCTGGGTGAATTAGTTGTTTCTTGAATAGTTAAATATCCTTTTACATCGTGCTAATGCATAGGGTTTTGCACAGTCGTGTGCATATTTGTCCATTCTCATTTGAAAATGCATGATGATTTTGTACTACGATGGAATATAGAACAATGACAAAAAATATTACCTTACTTTCTTAAAATATAAAAATGTTTACCTTGTTAAATTTTTGAAATAATTATATTATTCATCCTTAAACTGATCACGATTTAACTTGGTTTAATTGTTCAAATTTGAAAACATATATTATTTATATATTTAATAATTTTCTGTTAACTTGACTTGGTGTCTACTTCAACTAGTGCTTGTGTACTAGATTTCTTTTTGCCCTTACACATAACCGACGGGCACTAAGGGCATTCACTTCAGTCGTTTAGTAATTCCTATTCTGCACTTCCCAAGCTTCTTCATTTCTATACGAACATATTGATGGAGCATGGAGTAGGCTTAGACGAGATAGGAGGCCCAAGTCCAATAATGACTTTTATTATTATTAGTTTCTTTATTTATTCATATTTTTCTGGAATATTAATTAGTTTATTTATTTAATTGTATTTGTTTTGCATTTACCTATTAGGGTTAGGGTTTTTATTGGTGCTTATAAATAGCACCTTACGTTATTCTTTTAAACAGACTTGATGATATTGAAACCCTAATAATTTTTCTTTCAGCCTTTCTTCTTCGTTTTTCTTTAGTTTCTTGTTCCTTCGTAGCCGAGCTACGTCAATTTGGTATCAGAGCCGAAAGATCCTACAGCTCTCAATATCCGTTAGAAACCCACTCTTTCACAAAAACCCTAGTTTTCATTATTGTGCTCATCCAAATAACCTAAGCTGTCGTACACCGTTGTTGCAACAGATTCAGTGTCAGATCTTAAACAGCAATCGCCGCAATAGTTACCGCAGCCACCGCCACCATCGCTTTACGCACCTTCAAACCCTTCGAGTACGTTTTCGTGCATTTTACTAATATTTAATTCCGACGAACACCACCATTGGCACTACCTGCCTCTAGCGAACTCACCGGTGACTTCGACGACCTCCAATGAAACTCCGGCGACCTCCGACGAAGCTCCGGCGACCTTCGACGAAGCTCCGGCAACCTTCGATGAAACCCTAACGACTTTTCGAAGAACCTTCGGCAACCCTAAAACAGTTTGTGCTTCACAACGTGCATTGATTCGACACCGAGACGCAGCAATTGGTAGCAGACGGATTTAGGTATTTGACAACACCCCATCGCAAAAAAAAAAAAAAATACACACCTTGTTTGGTTCTCTTGCAACAATACTAAGGTATTGTAGGCATCTCAAATGTTCTTCAACGAGGTAAATTTTCTTTTACTTTGAAAACTCGATTAATATTTATGATATTTAGGTAAATTTTGTTTGAGTGTTTTTAGATTCCAGTTTATTTGATAAGCATAAAGAATATTAAAAAAAAGAAAAAAATTTTTGTTTTAATTAATCCTTTTGTGATTCGTCCAAATTGTGGCATATAATCGCATTAAAAATTTTTAGGTTTGTGTTTGTTGCATTAGCATATAATTTATAAATTTCTTTACCTAGCGAAATTTTAGCTTTTATCTCAGCATGTCAATCACAAAAAGTGACACCATTGAACCTTCTTCCTTTAACACAAAAGACCCAATTGAGAGACTTAATAATTTTGATTTAAGACTACAAGCCTTATCTCAAGATTTAAATGAAAGTCTAGCATGTATTACCCATCATCATGATGCAAATAAAGCTCAATTTGATTTAGTCACTGCATCGGTAAGTAATTTAAATTCAATGTGTGGTCAATTAACTCAACGTCAATCTGCCCTCGAACAACAAACTCATGCAATGAATCAAAAAATGGATTTGCTTTTAAAATATTTGGGTAAACATGAGATAGGTGAATATGTTGATGAAACTGCTAGAAAACACTTTGGGTCAACACACATTGGGGGTCAAGTCCATCTGGGGGTTCACATCAATTTGATGAATTCATAAATGGTTTGCATGATAATTTGGGTAAAATGAACTTGGGTAGTAATTCAATTGCTCAACCTCATACAAGTTTTTCTGATATAGGAGGTCCTCAGTTCAACCTAGTTGGTCAGTTTCAACCTGCCAATATTAACATTCCACTAGATTACCAACCACCAAGGCAAAACCATCCACCAAATCAGGTGAGAGAGGATATCGCTCCTCAGCGATACCAGCCTAAGGTTAATGGTAATTGGGGTTGAGATCAAGATAGACAGGTTAGACACCCTCCAAGAGATGTCACAACAAAAGTCAAGATTAGTGCTTCTGAATTTGATGGTAGAATGGATCCTAATGTTTTCTCTGATTGGTTAGTTGCTATTGAGTAATATTTTGATTGGTATGAAATGATTGATAGTGAACGTATTAGGTTTGCAAAAATGAAATTAACCAATTCAGCTAAAATGTACTGGCAAAATGTGTTGCAAGACATGATTCGTATGGGTAAACCACCTATCACCCAGTGGGTAGTTATGAAAGCCAAGTTGCAAAAAAAGTACATTTCTCCATCATATAAGAGTCAGTTGTTCTCCAACATGATTAATTTAAAACAAATGACTCTTAGTGTAGCTGAATATTCTGCCAAATTTGAGGAAGCTAGGCTTAGGTGTAATGAGTTCCATGCTAAGGATCAATTTGCTACCCGTACCCGATTTGTTAATGGTCTTAGGTTTGACATTCAAAAGATGGTTAAATTGCATGCACCACACACTGTAGAGGATGCATATCAAAAAGCCCTAGAAGTTGAGAAGTTCAATAGACCTTCCTCTTTTGCACAAACAGGTCAGCCCAAGTCACAGTCCATGCCATCCAATGTTAATGTTAAGCCCAATAACGTTAGGAGCAAAGAGTCTAGTTTGCGTAACTCTCTTCCTATTGCTTTTCCTATTGAGTTTAAGACTAGTAATCTATCGATTGTCTGTCATAAGTGTCATCAAAAGGGTCATATTGCATCTTATTGTCCCCAACGTGCATTGGCATTAGATGTTGAACAGAGTAGTTTGGAAATTGAAGAAGACCAAATTGTTGATCATTTAGAATATTCTGGTGATGAAGATGGTCTTGAAGAAGATTTTGATGCTAATGAGTGTGTTAGTGTGGTTAGATGTGTGCTATCCACGACTGTAGATAGTGATAATTGGAAGCGTACTAGTATTTTTCACACAGTCATACAGAGTGGAGATAAGAAGTGTAAGTTAGTGGTTGATGGGGGTAGTTCAATGAATGTGGTTTCTAAGGATGCTATTAAATTGTTAAACCTGGAAGTAGAACCACATCCGAATCCTTTTAGGGTAGCATGGGCGAATGACCATACTTTGCCTGTCACTCAGAGTTGTCTAGTCTCTATTCAAATGGGAGATTACAAGGATGAAATCTATTGTGATGTGCTACCCATGGATGTTGCCCATGTTCTTTTAGGTCGCCCTTGGCTTTATGATCTTAATGTTACCAATTTTGGCAAAGATAATATTTATTCATTTAAGTACAATGGTAAGAACATTATTTTGAGACCTGCTAATCCAAAAATTTGCAATAGTAAACATGACATCTCTAAACTTCTTGAACGAAATTTGCATATTTTAAAATGTAAGAAGTTTGAGAGAGAGGGAATTGAAAACAAAGCTGCCGATACACTTAGTCGATTAACTGTTACATTTCATCGTATGAGTGCTCATGTCATTGGGTTTGATAGATTAAAGGATGAGTATTCTATATGTCCTGACTTTGGTATTATTTATAATGAGGTTAATAAAGGTAACTGTCATGAGTATGTTGACTTTCTTGTTGAAAATGGTTATTTGTTTAAAGTGACTAAATTGTGCATACCTCGAACATCGATTAGGGATTTGTTGATTTTGGAGATGCATGCCGGTGGTTTAGCTGGACATTTTGGGAGGGATAAAACTATGGCATTGGTTGAGGATAGATTCTATTGGCCTTCTCTGAAAAGGGATGTTGCTAGGATAGTTGCACAATGTAGAACATGTCAAGTAGCTAAGGCTAAGAAACAAAACATTGGTTTATATACTCCTTTGCATGTTCCTCATGAACCTTTGAAGGATGTTAGCATGGATTTTGTTCTTGGATTGCCTAGAACTGCTAGAGGACATGATTCTATTTTGGTTGTAGTTGATAGGTTTTCTAAGATGGCACATTTTATTCCATGTAACAAAACTAATGATGCTTCAGATGTTGCTAAATTATTCTTTAGAGAAGTTGTTAAATTGCATGGCTTGTCTTCCACCATTGTATCTGATAGGGATGTGAAATTTGTTAGCTATTTTTGAAAAACTCTTTGGAAATTGTTTGGAACCACTTAGAAATTTTCATCTGTTTTTCATCCTCAAACTGATGGTCAAACTGAAGTTGTTAATCGTAATTTGGTGATATGCTTAGGTGTTTGGTTGGGGTAAAACAAGGTGTTTGGGATTTAATTTTGCCTACAGCTGAGTTTGCTTATAACAATTCTGTTAATCGTTCAATTGGTAAGAGTCATTTTCAAATTGTTAATGGCTACTCACCCCGCACACCCATTGATCTTGTTCTTTTGCCACCTCATATACGTGTGTCTGAACCTGCAGAAAACTTTGCCAAACATATCCATGACTTATATGCTGAGATTAAGCGAAAGATTTCTCTAAGTAATGAAGAGTATAAACTTGCTGCTGATGTGCATCGTAGATCTAGGGAATTTAATGTTGGTGAATATGTCATAGTTCGCATTCGTCCTGAAAGAATTCCAAAAACATTTTCAAAAAAACTTTATGCAAGAGCCATGGGCCCTTATTCTATCATTCGTAGACTGGGATCTAATGCATATCTTCTTGATTTGCCTAATGAAATGGATATTAGTCCTGTTTTCAATGTAGAGGATTTACTACCTTACCGAGGCACTTTTGAGCCTCCTACTTTGCCTTCTAGTGTGTTTGCAGGTGGAGCTAGAAAAGGTGCACCATTTGTGCCTTCGTTACAGTATTCTAAGGAGATGGTAGACACTATCCTTGATGATGAGTTCGTGACTTCTCGAGATTGTGGTTTTCGTTGCTTCCTTGTCAAATGGCATGGTCGCCCTGACTCTGATGCTACTTGGATACTGGAGGATGATCTTCATCAGTTGGATCCTTCATTGTTGGATTGTTATCTTTCCTCCCACTCTTCGGAGCAGAGTTCTTTTCAACCTGGGAAGAATGATGGAGCATAGAGTAGGCCTAGACGAGATAGGAGGTCCAAGTCCAATAATGACTTTTATTATTATTAGTTTCTTTATTTATTCATATTTTTCTGGAATATTAATTAGTTTATTTATTTAATTGTATTTGTTTTGGATTTACCTATTAGAGTTAAGGTTTTTATTGGTACTTATAAATAGCACCTTACATTATTCTTTTAGACAGACTTGATGATATTGAAACCCTAATAATTTTTCTTTCAGCCTTTCTTCTTCGTTTTTCTTTAGTTTCTTGTTTCTTCGTAGCCGAGCTACGTCACATATATATATGTATGGTTATATAGATTTTGTTCAATTATAAATATCCTCGTGCATCTTATTTGTAATCTTAATATAGTTTAGGATTTTCTATTTCACTGTTCATCATGCATAATATAAAAAAAGAATTGTACAAAAACAGTGATGAAGGAAACTAATTATTTCCTTGTTATTTACAATTTTAGAAAAATTTAGGATTAAATACCAATTATGTTGTAGCTCCTACAAAAAATTAAGAATATTCTTCATTAACTGATGATTTAATCTTTATCAAATTTAAAACATCTCCTCTTTATGAGCCATGGATGATATATCCTTCATCAGCAGATATATTATTACATTGGAATTGGTTTGAGAGAGTTGGGTGTTGTGTTAAGGTAGTTTTCAAACTTAGAAATTTTTTTTAAAACCTCATTCTGTCGTGCACACATCTGTGCTCATACGTGCTCGGGGAGTGCCAAAGCTTGGTGTGTGAATGCATGCATCCTTCTCATGCACAAGACCTCGCACGAGCGTGAAAGTTTATCTCAGCTTATTTTCTTAAAATTCTGGCACTTTATTTCCAGCTCGACTTGATCAACAACCCTTGTTTGGCCACGATACCTAGTCTATGGCCATCCCTCCCAGCTACCATTGTCATCATCTCTTTTTCTCCTCACCTCTCTATCCATTTTCAAACTTTTTAACTGTGGGGGTGTGTATGGGTGTGTCTATATGTCTAATTCAACGAATTAGTGTAAGAAAGTGAGAGTTTTAAGTTCAAAAGGTTAGGGAAAATCTCTAAATTATGCCTAATATTTAGGGGAGGTAAGTTTAATTTACCATTTATTTTATTATTTTAGCCTTTGGCTACTAAGATTTTTCGCTATGGTCCATTGCTAAAGCCAAAGAACGTCCTAGGTCACCGCCAAACAAAAGTCAAAGCCAAATCTGAAACTAGATATTAAGCAGAGGCAATTGGTACTAAAACAGTAGCCAAAAACTCTATCTATAGCTTTTGGCTACGACTATAATCATATGGTAGCTATTAAATTTTTTGCTTCTATATTTTAGTTATCGCCTAAATTAGTAGTAGCCAAAACTTAAACTAACTTTCCCAAATTAATTCCCTCCCTCCCAACTCTGTTTCCTTTCCCACCGAAATAAGTTTTTCCCTCTTCTTTCACCACAGTCCTCTATCTTACTCCTTCCTTCTGCAAACCACTTATGAACAAAAGGAGTAAACCCCCCAACAAACTAGACCCATGAGTTTAACCATGCATGACGAACATGATCTACGAGCATCAGCTAGCCGCTGCCCATTCACCACCATTGTCGCTGCCATTGCTATTGGTGCCGTTACTACCATTGTCGCTATTGCCACCACCTTCACTGCCACCGCAGCCAGTCACCTTCTCTTTCAGCTACAAGTATGTCTTCAATTCTGGTCTTGTGGTTCTGCTTTTGATCGAAATAATCCCAACAAATTCTGAACAATTGCTATGCATGCTCATTCATATCATATCAAACATTGTGAGTGTTCCATTCGAGAATATGCTTTACCAATTTCCCTTTTTGATCGATCGTTCATTTGTAGAGTTGAATTGGTAATTAAATATTTTGAATGTTCTTCACTTCTAATTTTCATTCATTTTTCACACTTCTTGTCTTTTTCATTTTTCTTTTATTTATTTTTTCTAGGTCAATTAGTTGTCATGTGTGTATATACGATATAATTTACAACTAACCAAACCAAACCAAGCATTTTCCCACTAGGTAGGAAAAAATATACAACTATGACAAAAAAAATATTATCTTACTTTTTTAAAATATAAAAATTTTTACCTTCTCAAAATTTTAAAATAATTATATTATTTACCCTTAAATTGATATTTCAAAACATATTATATATATATATATATATATATATATATATATTTAATAATGTTCTGTTAACTCAACTTGGTGTCTTGTTCGACTAATGCTTGTATATTGGACTCATTTTTGCCCTTACACATAACCAAAGGGCATTAGGAGCATTCACTTTAGTCGTTCGATGATTCCTATTCTGCACTTATGTAGGTTTCTTCTTTTCTATATGGACATATATATGTATATATCATTATATAGATTTTGTTCAATTGTGAATATCCTCGTGCACCTTATTTGTAATCTTAATGTTGTTTGGGATTTTCTATTTAATTGTTTTTTATGCATAATATACAAAGGGAATTCTACAGAACAACAATAAGAAAAACTAATTATTTCCTTGTTATTTACAATTTTGGAAAAATTTAGGATAAAATACCAATTGTGTTATAGCTCTTATGAAAAATTAAGAATATTCTTCATCAACTGATGATATAATCTTTATCAAATTAAGAACATCTCCTCTTTATAGGCCATGGATGATGTATTCTTCATCAACTGATATATTATTGCATTGGAATTGGTTTGAGAGAGTTAGGTGTTGTGTTGGGGTAGTTTTCAAACTTAGAAAAATTTTTTAAAACCTTGTTCTATCGTGCGCACAAAAAGAAAAAAAAAAAAGCAAAATGACCCATCGTTGCAAAAGCTCTGTTATGCATATGCAAGCTTTGGTCTTGTGCATATGCCTGCAACCTGAATATCCTTGTACACATGTCACGTGTTATCCCGTGCACACGATAAGAAAATCTTTGGCTAGTGTGCACGCGAAGAGTCTCCTCGTGCACATGTTGTGTGCATGTGCTATCTCGTGTGACCGATGTGTGCATGATTGTCTAGGTTTGGGCCCTATGCGTAAGCCAAAGCTTAGCCTATGCACATGACACCCTATCACTTAGAATTTTTCTAAAGCTAAATTATATACTTTGATGTATTGTTGCATGCGATCAATAGTTGGATTATTTGATAACTTATTAATTTCATATCCTCTTAGAGTCCAATCCAAGCCCAAAAAGCTGTCTAGTACATCGGTGTGATGCCTGTGTACTTGAGAAGATGGTGTGTATATATAGATGCGAGACCTGTATAAGCAAAATGCATATGAGCCTCCCACAATCATACTTTTATCCAATCAGATTATACCACGTGTATTGTAGATCCCAAGATCAATTCCCTTAATTAATTATCAAAATCGTTAAGCAGCAGACATCACTTTCATAAGCGCAAATCACGGAATATGCCAAAAGATGATGATACACATAATTGTGAAGTAATCAATTTTGTCTTTAATACAACGATTGTCTGGCTTGACTGAGGTCTATATCGCTTGGTCAGCTTGGGTCATGATGGTCGTTCCGGTGAACTTGCTCGGTCGGCTACACCTTTGAAAATGCCGTTTGCTACTTAACGATTTTAATAACTAATTAAGAGAGTCAACCTTAGGATCTAAATACATGTGGTGTAATTTGATTGGGTAGAAGCATGATTGTGTAAGACTCATATGTATTTTGCCTATATAAGTCCCACACCTATATATACGCAATATCTTCTCAAGTACATAGGCACCACACAAGTGTACTAGATAGTTTCCTGAGCTTGGGTTGGACTCTAAGAGGATATGAAGTTACAGCGTTATCATTGTTATATGATGTTATGAGATGTATGCTCACTATCAAAGGTTAAAAGTTTGGGATGAAAAATTTATAATGATCAAATACCATAATTTAGATATACTTATGGTTAACAATTTTGCATTTTAAGTATTGAGATACTGGAAATAAGGCTGAAAATCTTAAAACATGCACAGGGATGGGGCATTCACATCCAATAAGCTAGTCACTTACAAAGTAAGGTACACATTATATAGTGTGTTCACACCTAAGGCTTAGCCAGTGGCAGAGGTGGAATTGCATATTCACTCATATTGTCTAGGGTCATTTGAGGGAGGCATAAGATGTGCATAGGTTAGGATTCTGCGACCACAGTCCCACTTGACAGAGCACCTAACCCATTGAGTATTGATTTTTAGATATACTATGCATTGATAGTGAATATGGGTCAATGAGTTAAGAAATGAAATAATTGGATAAGATAATTCATAGGTTGAGGTCTGGCTATAGTTGTTGATGTTTACATAATTTGTGAAGAAGCTGATGATGCTAATTGCTTATGTAGTAGCATGTTAGGGCATATTTTATATGCTTTATTTTTATAGTGGGTACTAGTGGTTGTGCTAATTCCATTACAGATTTTGCTGCAGATTCGAGTGCTGGCTCTCAAATCGAGACGTCTAGTCAGGGATAGTAGCTAACTTTCCTATGATGATTTCCTTTTGTCTTAGATTTATTTTTTAGGTTATATTGTATTCTTTCATCGCCTCTAGGGATTGCAATTGAATGCAATTGACATTCATAAGATTTGAAATTAGAAACAATATATACAATATTGGGATACTTTTAAACATTTTTACTAAAATAGGAGGAAAGTCAGTTTATAGAACGAGTTTATTAAAGTTAAAAACATTTGTTCAATCAATGATTTTTTAGATTAAAAAATGTCAAAAGCGTTTACTTTAATTTGATGGATTTAACAAACTCGTTTACTTAGTAAATGAATTACGTTTCTATCTATATATGTTTCTTTTAATTTTTCTTTATTTCACAATGATAATATCATATATTTATTTTCAAGTGATAAAAAATCAACTTCATATGGATAAGGCTACAAACTTATCAAAAATAAATAGCTAATTTTTAGAAATGTTTGAAATTACAAAAAGTATAGTAATTAAAAAATGGCCAATTTATCACCAATTTTTCTATTTCGCTATTTATTTCATACAGATAAGATTATACACTTATCCAAATAATATTTTAATTCAATTAATAAAAATTTCAACTTCAAATTACACATTTATTCAAAAACAAATATCCAATTTGATCAAAATTATAAAATTATTAAAAATATATCATGAATTAGAATTAGAATTTTTAGTATATTAGGATTTCCAATTCAAAGATAATATATATAGTCATTTTTTAAACATTATTTAATTATCTAATTTTATTAATTTTTGATGTGGATAAATTTTACAAAAAATGAATAAATATATTTATTCAATTAATGTTTTAAATAAATTCTAATAAAACTTAAATTATCCCATAACTAAAAAAATTAACAAATTTCAAAAAAAATAAATTAGTAAATTATCAATTATTTAATTCAATTATTTTACACATTTTTTAATTTAATAATTTGATTATTGTTTTACACTAAATGGCTAATTTGATGAAAATTTTAAAATTACAAAAAATTAAGTAAGGAAGGCTTGGAATCAATGCTATTATCTTTTTGAAATAAATATTCCCATGGTTAAACCATTTGTAATTTGTTAATTTTTTAGCTTTGGAATATTTTAAGTTTTATTAGAATTTATTTAAAATATAAATTGAATAGATATATTTACGTAATCTTTTGTTTTTGGTGAAATTTATTCACATCGAATAACTAAAAAAATTAGATAATTAAATAACATTTAAAAACTTAGAAATTAAGAAAGTTATAAATTTTCCAAACCAAGCAAACAAGTTACAATATCTATGAAACTTGATACACATAATCTCTTAAGGCATTAGTGACCTGTTGAAACAAATAGCATGAGAATTTGAGACCCGGGATGCTCGTATTCTTAGAAATGAGTTTTAAGTTTAAACTTTAAACTTAGAATTTGGAAAAAGTATTTTGAACCATCTAAACAGAGCAAATAAGCTTCGATGTCTGTAAAAAACTTAACATACACGATCTCTTAACTATTAGTAACCTGTTGAAACAAACAGCATGAGAATATGAGACCCAAGATACTCGTAGTCTTAAAAAGTTATTTAAGTTTAAACTTAAAACTTAAAACATGGAAAAGTGTCATGAATCGCCTAAAATGAACAAACAGTCTCCGGTAATTGTGAAACCCAAGGCACACATTTTTTAATCATTAGTTACCTACTGGAACAAATGATTTGAGAATCTGAGACTCGAGGTGCTCATATTCGTAGAAATTAGTTTTAAGTTTAAAATTTAAACTTAGAACATGAAAAAGTGCCATGAACAGCCCAAACCGAGCAAACGAGCTCCTGTGTTTGTAAAACTTGACGTATATGATTTTTTTAGCATTAGTGACCTATTGGAATAAATGGCATGAGAATTCAAAACCTAGGGTGCTTGTATTTTTAGAAAGCAGTTTTAAGTTTAAACATTAAACTCAGAACTTGGAAAAGTGTCATGAACCGCTCAAACAGAGCAAACATGCTTTGGTGTCTTTAAAACTCGATGTACACGATCTCTCAAGCATTAGTGACCTAGTGAAACAAATGGCATGAGAATCTGAGACCCGAGGTACTTGTATTCTTAGAAAGTAGTTTTGAATTTTTTTTTTTTTTGGTAAGTAAGTAGTTTTGAATTTAAACCTTAAACTTGAAAAAGTGTCATGAACAGCCCAAAAAATGGTCTCTAGTGTCTGTGAAACTATGCTCACAGATCTCTTCAGTATAAGTGACCTGTTGGAATGACACAAGAATCTGAGAGTCGGGGTATTCTTAGACTTAGAAAGTAATCTTAAGTTTAAATTTTAAACTTAGAATATGTAAAAATGTCCTCAACCTCCCAAATCAAGCAAACAACCTCTAGTGCTCATGAAACTTGACCACAAGATCTCTTAAGCATTAGTGACCTCCTGGAATAAATGACGCTACAATCTGAGACCCGGGGTGCTCGTATTCTTAGAAACTAGTTTTAAGTTTATACTTTAAACTTTGAACTACTTAAAACTTCGAACTTGGAAAAGTATTGTGAATTGCTCAAACTAAGCAAACGAGCTCTAGTGTCTGTGAAACTCGACACACGTGACCTCTTAGGCATTAGTGACCTTCTGGGACAATTGGCATTAGAATCTGAGACCCAAGATACTCATAATCTTAAAAACTAGTTTTAAATTTAAACTTTATACTTAGAAAAGTGTCGTGAACTACTCAAACCGAGCAAGCGGACTCTAGTGTCAGTTAAACTCGACACATACGATCTCTTAAGTATTAGTAATCTATTGGTACAAACAGCACGAGAATCTAATAGTTAGGGCGTTCATAGTTTTAAAAAGTAATTTTAAGCTTAAACTTTAAATTTAGAACAGTTAAAAGTGTCGTCAACCTCCCAAACCAAGCAAACAAATTCTAGTGTCCGTGAAATTCAATACACACAATCTCTTAATCATTAGTGACCTACTGGAACAAATGAAAAAAGAATCTGAAATCTGAAATGCACGTAGTTTTATAAAATAGTTTTAAGTTTATACTTAAAAATTAAAAAAGTGTTATGAAAGAGTTATGAATCGCCCAAATCGAGAAAATAGGCTCTGGTATCTATAAAACTCGATTCAAATGATCTCTTAAGCATTAGTATTCCATTGGAATAAGCGGCATGAAAATTCGAGACCTAAGATGCTTGTAGTATTAGAAAGTAGTTTTAAATTTAAACTTTAAACTTAGAATTTGAAAAAGTGTCATGAACTGCCTAAACTGAGCAAACAAGCTCCGATCTCTATAAAACTTGATACTCGCGATCTTTGAGGCATTTGTGATGTGTGAAAATGAACGACTTGAGAATCCGACACCCGTAATGCCCTTAGTTTGCAAATATGGTTTAAATTTTTAGAGGTTCAATTTTTTATGTAATTTTGTTTATTTATATTAATAAATATTTGTTTCTTTTCTTTTTTCAGGTTCGATTGAGCAATGAAGTAGAACAATATTTTTTTATTTTTCTTATTTTTTGGAATTGTATTAAACGGATTGTACACTAGTAATACTTTGTAATTTAATTTTATGAATACAATTCATAACTATGTTGTTAGTTTGTTCTTTTGGTGTGTTTACAATTTTAATATTAGCAATGGATTTTATAAAATCTTGCAATACAAGAATGTACAATTGTAGAATGGAAAAATAAATAAAATTAAAAAGGATAGCATTAGCAACTACTTGGGGGTATTAGTAACCACCATAAGTAGTCGCTAAAAATTCTTGGGCTAGGCTTTTAGTGACCACTTGTGGTAGTCACTAATTTCCCCAAAGCAATCGCCAAATATAAAATCCATTTTACTTTATATTGGTTACTTTTAATTGTCTTTTTTTTCTTTTTTTTCTTTTTCTTT
Source organism: Vitellaria paradoxa (assembly GCA_019916065.1). Classification (NCBI taxonomy): domain Eukaryota; kingdom Viridiplantae; phylum Streptophyta; class Magnoliopsida; order Ericales; family Sapotaceae; genus Vitellaria; species Vitellaria paradoxa. The sequence continues at coordinate 16,545,639 of CM034235.1, read as the reverse complement.
TTTTTTTTTTTTTGTATTTTTATGGTTGCTTTTTGTGGAGTTGAGGAAATGAAAATGGAAAAAAAAGGAATGAAAAAAAATGTCAACTGAAAACAAAAAATAACAAACAAAAATTGTTGAACATAAATAGAAAAACAAAAATGTTACCCATTGAACCCTCAACTTCTAGGTCATATAACAGTGCAATGTTTGAACATAATGGAGCAAAATTAGATGCATAATTGAGAAAAACTAGAGTTCTACCAATTGAAGATGTTATTCTATCAGATAAATTAATGGAAAATACACAAAATATATTCATACATAGAATAGAACGATAATAATTTTATGATCAAAGTGCATTTTGGTGAAACTTGATCCATTTGGAGCTCCACAAATAGTATAAATTTTCATAAAATTTTAACTTTTTACACTTTACATGGATTTTGAGAATACAATTTATATCATTTTATGGTAATTTATCGGACACCCAGGTCAATATTGCAATAATAAAGCATTACCATATATGAGTTAGACATTTGTTATTATTATTAGGTTCAAAAATAAAGAAGACCCCACAAATACTGGATTTGCCCCACGTCCCAATAAAGATGCAGGGGCGGCAATAATGAAGTATATCTTTCACCTTATGCAATTGATCGACTGATCCAATAACTCCTTGCAACTAATTTTCAATCTTTTGGCAGCAATGGACCACATTGTTTAAGGCAGTTTGTCTGGTAGTAGAGGTCGTGTTTGGCTGCTGCCCACATTTCATCCACGAGGATTAAACCAAACAATGCTCTTAATAATTTGTTGTCCTTTGAAGAACATAAAGATATGCTTACAAATTATTGATATATATGATCAAAGCATAACAAATAGAGATAGAGAGAGCTTCACTATAAACTTTACAATTATTGGGACCAAACAAGCTCTGCAACTTATCAAGAATATAATCCCAGGGCTCTGGCTAACCTTAGAAACAAAAAACAAGAGTAAATGGCTAAGAGACCAACACCCAAGGACTTGTCTGGGCACATTTTTTTCCTTGGGAGAACCACTAGTGCCCAGAGCAAACCAGCCATCAAAAACCCCAACATCTCACAGAGAAAAGGGTCACTAGGAATCACAAAAGGAGATGGGTATTGTGACCAAGAAGCATAAACAAATGAGACCCCCAAACCCACCAAGATATTGAACAAAGGCCCTGCATAGCACCCTGAGATGGCAATCTGTGCCCCGTCTGTGCCACCATTCATTGCCACAGCAACATTGGTTATCACATCCCCTGTTGAATTGCCCCAAGCTAAGACAGTGAACCCCAGAATTGAAGGGCTTATCCCAAGTATGCTCCCAAGTGAAACCAATAAAGAGACCAACTCTCCTGCAAAGATGTAAGTCCAAGTGACACTCATGAAGAACCCACCTCCAAGCCATGGGAACAAACACCTCCTTGGTGGGTTAGACATCTTTGTCATTAAAAAGCTAGGGTCCCAAGAACAAACCCTACGAACCCCGAGCCCATGTAGATCACCAGGCTGGTTTTTGAACCCATTCGTTCTCCCCTTTGGGTGTTCCAAAGGGTTGAAACCAGAATTGGAGCCAGTGTAACCGAAATAACTGCAAATGGCTTGGACCATCTTTCTTCCCTAACCATAGGTATGGTGAGCCTTCTTGGCAAGTAAAGAGGCAGCTCCAAGACAAATAGAAACCAAGCCAAGTACACATGGATGGATGGATCAAGATTCAAAAACCTTATTCCTCCCGCTTTCTGATCATCATCCCCTCCCCCCACTAAAATAATGTTCTTTTCTTCATCAACAGAACCCAATAATGGTATGTCCATCTCATGACCATTTTCATCCAAGAAGCTCCCCCCTGAACTCAGATAATCCGATGATGATAGGTTCACTACCCTATCTTTCTTTCTGAACAAGAAATGCATAGCAGAAACCACAAGAATATAGACAAAGTAGATAGAAACAAAGCAAATCGCCCCCCACAGGTTGATTTCTCCGACAAGGACAATGAACAACAGAGAAGAAAGCGTGAGAAGGGAGAAGAGGACATCTCTGATGAAGCTGTTCTTGTCGACTGAAATCCCACGAGAGGCGATCAATAAGCTTATGATTCCCACGACGACGCTGGAAATGAAGAACGCCCCGCCTAAGACGCTGTTGACGCCAACTCCACCTTCACCGGATTGAGTAAAGGAGATGATGCTGGAGAAGATATCAGTGGCACCACTGCCAAGTGGGAGGAGGGTGGTTCCGGCAATAGTTGGTGACAGATTCAAGACCTTGGACAAGCCTTCCAGGGAAGGGCAGAAGTAATCCGAAGCTGTGTTGCCCAACAAATAGAACAACAGAACAAGCCACAAGAGAAGTGTGGCATAACCTAGTTGAGGGAATTGACCAAAGTTGCAGTAGAAGATTTCAAAGTAGTTTATGTACCCTTCGGAGCGGCAGGCTTTGTGGGATTTCACATATGCACACTTGGATTTGTAGTCTTTGTACTGATCATCATCATGAAGGCCAGTGCAAGGATTGTTTGCGTTCAACTCATGGGAGAACCTAGATTGGGCTGAGGGAGAGTGTGGAGGGAGGGCCTAATAATTGGGATTGATTAGAACATTGGTTGTTAGGTAGAGGGAAAGTAGGAGGAAAAGGAAGGATGTGTTGAGGAAGAGAGGGAGTAGTTTCTTGGGATGGGAAGGAAAGGTCGAATTATCCATTCAAAGATCAAGTGGTAGAGGTAGAGGCATGGGGGCATGGATGGCTTAAAATGAAATATTCCACCATGGGGTTTGGAGGAATACTTCAGGTTGGGAATGAGCTTAGAGAATGTTTGCCTTTTGATTAACCACTTTTCACACTGTTTTTTGTTATCAAGGAAACTAAACTTTAGATACAAAGGGCAATTCAACCCCACACCTCCTCCTCCTCCTCCTCCTCCTCCCTACCCACCCACCAATCACTGTCAAAACAAATTAAATAGCAATGGAAACCGGATCTCGTGAGAAGGTTGCTTACATCTTACATTTTCCAAACATTGTAATGCGAAATTTGTGGACTGAGTTACTTTTAATTTTTAATAAGAAAATCTTTTTTATAAGAACTTTTTTCCAAAAAATTGTGCTAAAACTATGTGTTAATAGCACTTTTATAATAGAAATATATATTAATGTGTTATTTTAAGATAAATTACACTTTTCATCCCTATAGTTTATATTGAATTTTATTTTGGTCCCTATAGCTCTAATTTTAATGTTCAAACTTATATAACTATGGTCAAGTTTCACCTTAATTCTTCTACTAACAATTGTTAGGAAAATGTCACTAAAAATATCATGTATCCATCATATGTAATTGACACGCAATATTTTCTGCTAATAAATTTGATGAAAAAATAAAATTAAAATTTAACCAAAACTACAGGAGATTAATTATAACAATTAGAATTTTTCAGATTAAAGTGGAATAAATTGTACATAGTAATAGTGACTTTAGAAATTTACAAGATATTCTATTTGAAGTAATTGCCCAACAAGAGAGTCTATCACTATGATGTTTCTAATTTAGATGATTTCTAGATTGCATAACAATGCTTGCAACCATAGTTTGGCAGTATCTTTGGCTGCATTATTTTGATAGTCTCTTTGGCTGTACATTAACTTGTTTTTTTACCAATGCTCAATTAGAGAGAGAGAGAGAGAGAGTCTGGAATGACATTGAACCAAACACATTCTTTTTCCTCGTGGGGATTTTATGAGGTCTAGGTGAGTTTTTGTTTGATAATTTTAATGAAGATGCATGAGACGGCCGATCATCCTTCACCTATATTGCTTCCCAGCAGACTTGGGAGGGTTCCTAATCCTGTATTTGTACCTTGAGTGAAAACAACCGAGGAAGGTTCCAAGCATTACAATAGTGAGGATCAGAGAGAGATCAAAATAGTCTATATATGACAAGATAACACGCTTAAGGTAGCGTTGATGGGACACACTCGACTCAATTATCACCCACAACATCAAATTCATCATATGAACTCTTAGTTACCAATAGCTAAAAAAAGAAAAAAGAGAACGATATCTGCTTGATAATTGCAAGATCGTAAGTCATCGGAATAAAAATTTAATAGTTCATATAGATAGTTTATTTTTTAAATTAAAAATATGTAAATATATCTGAACCATTAAATTTTAATCTAAAAATCTGACTTTACTATCTTATGCTGTCAGTATCTCCAATCCATAACTAAAATTCTAAGAAGTGATTATTGCTAATGCTTTTATGAGTGACCGATGCTTCATTTGTAAATGGAAAACATTTCTTTTAGAATTGTTAGGGTAAATTTTATGTATTTCTTTGAACTTTACCCAACTATCATTTCAAATTTTGAATTTTTTTTTTAATAATTCAGGATATGAGTTTTTAATTAGTTAGAATATTCAACTATTTTATCCTTACAATATAATCATTTTTCTTTTTTTTGAAAGGTACCTGCACTCTAATCATTAACTATTTTGAGGAACAAAATGGCCATTGAAAAAAAAAGTGTTAACTAATTAAAAATTCATTTCTCTAATTATTTTTAAAAAAAAACTCAAATCTTGAAATAAAATTTACCTAAATTTTATAGAATTTTACATTTTTTTAATGCTGAATAAAGTAAATAGGACCCTGACTATTATATCCATATTATATACCATACTCATTGCGGATTCGAACCAACAACTAGCCTGTGTAAAGAGCAAATTCATCCATCAGTGCACTAAGACCACGCGATAATATAAGTTTTACATTAAAATTAATGGTTCCATAATTACGACATTGTAAAAATCAATCTCCTCACATTTCTAATTAATTTAAAATAATAAGTTAAGGAAAAAGCTGACTAGCTAGAAACATACGTACTATTTTTTCTGCTCCCTTTTTTTTTCCATACGTATATCATTATACAGCACCTTTATTTTCTTACAAAGTAATCATATTGGAAGCCATGTCTGTCTAAGCATACTTCAAAAGGGACAAGAAATATTAGGATAGTTTATTTCCATATATATCACAAACCATTTAAGATTAATTTTATAATTTGACCTCCAATCCCAATTTTTTTTTTTTCCCCAAATTACTCGATCTTCCTCCAAATTAATCACACAGACGCCATTTCCCACAAACATCACTCCAGCCATGCTGGCTTCCAGCAATGGTGCAGGGGACTATCAAGTGGTAACAAATCACTGCTAGATTCAACTCCTAGTTTCGCAAAAACAACTCTCCTATGTTCTAAAAAATGATAGCCGCTGATGTAATCAGGGTGGACCTAATATTTATAATTGGTGAGATAAAATTAAAATTTTCAGGTTAGTAGTAGTAAAAGTAAAAATACGAAGCAAAATATATATATATATATATATATATAAACTTGTGAAATCAATAGAATTTTAGTTAAGTTTTACAAATCAGTAGGAGCAATTCCCCCGCTAGGCCTTGTTTGGATCTGCCCATAGATGTAACAATAATTAAAAATAATGAATGTAACGGAGTTATAATGAAAAAAAAATAGATTTGTATCAAGAACAGAAGGTTCAAAAAAATTACGTTACAATAACGACTGATTTTTAAAACAATTCCCCCAGAAATTTTTTAAACTTTACTTATGCTTTTAATTTTTCGAATATTTATGTCATTTAATTATAAAAACAAATATTACCGTAACCTTAAAAAAATATTAAAAAAAAAAATTTACATTGACCCACGATTTTGCAAGAAATTACTTCAGAAGTTCATCCTATGAGATATGTGTTGGATTGAATGCCAAATTATAAACATTATCCTTAAATGATTCGTAGCATTTGTGTCGGAATAAACTAACCTAGTATGCCTTCTCCCTCCTGAATTATGCTTACAAGCAGGAGCATGGGTGGTTCTGCTATGATTATTCAGGAAGAAAATGAAGACGCCGTGTCCAGAAATGATTTCATATGCTTTGGATGGTGAGAATTTATATATCCTTAGCTTGTGAGGACCCAAACGTGTCTCCAACCTTCCATGGCCACTATCCCCCTTGCAAAAATATGGCCTTATCTATATCTGCATGCGGTTGGATAGATCCAAAAGGTAATTATTATACCTGGTAACTATACTTTATCCTTAATCTTGTTTATCCTGAGGTACTTTTAATCTAATTTTATTTTGCATTAAATAAAAAAAAAAAGTGACAAAAAATGCCACAATGTCTAACATATACGTCAAGCATGTGGTCTTGTTTTCTTCTTCCTCATCCTTGTCTTGTTCTCTTCTTCAACTACGGTCTCTGATTTCTCTTTCTCTTTAACTGTCCATAAACTTGATTGTTCAGGACGATGATGTGATTGCCGGAGGTTTTAAAGATGAGAGCGTTGGTTGGAAGGGTATTTTAGTCTACTCATCTTTTTTTTTTTTTTTTTGTGTTAGATATGAGCACTTATATTTTTTATACGTGTAAAATCACACACCAGTTAAATTCAACAGTTTCATGCAACTTCGCACTTTAGTCATAAGTACAAGGATTATTAGTGCATAATAATTAAATACAAAGGACATTTTAATCCCAAGTACAAGAGTATAAACGCAGTTATCCTTATAATATATTGGTAAAAATTCCCAGCAGTTAATTATAAAAATTTGACAAACAAATCACACTAAAATAATGTTTAATTTATTTACAGTATTCACATTCCTAATATTTTTGTAAAATTTAATCTCAAATGCAATCAGAGAATTAATTAACTCAAAGGGAGACAGATCTGAGTCTTCATCTTGAGAAGCCGAAGAACCAGTTTTGCTGATGGGAAAGGTAATAACCACGACCAATCTCGTTTGATAACGCTTTAAATTTTAATTTTTTGCTTTTTTTTTTTTAATAAGAAAACATATGACAGAAATAACAAAAAAATGACAAGGAGTAACAGTAAGCACGGTCATTGATGGTGGTGGGTGACAAGTGAAGGTGGCAATGGTGGAGGTGGGAACTGGTGGGTGTGGTTGGGAGGGACAATAATTATGATAATTATGATGGGATGGAATGAGATAGTTTTTGTAATAGTTGATAGCAAAAACGAAAACAAATATTTTTAAAAGAAGTGGAAAAAAAAAATTCTGTGTTTTTGTAATTTAAAAACTGTTCTGAAAAAAATGACAGACAAAATTTACGAAATAAATTATGGTTTTTAATTTTCAAAATTTTAAAACAAGCAATAAAATGAATTTTAATTTTCAAAATTTTGAAAACGAACAACAAAAAGAAGGAAAAAAAAATATCGCCTCAGCAGTTTATAGTGAATTTCACTTTAATCCATACGGTTTCAATTATAACAGTCAATCCTCTTTAGTTATGATCAATTTCACTTTAATCCTTTTGTTAACGACACTTAAAGAAAATTAACGAGGAAAAGATGTATCCATAATACATTACTAGCATGTGGTATAACTGGACGGAAAAAAATGTCATGTATTCATTATATATTATCGACGCGTGACATTTTTTATTAATAAATTTAATGAAAGAATCAAAATAAAATGCGACCATTTTTACAGGAATTAATTGTTACAATTAGAACTGTAAAAACTAAATTAAAATTCACTATTAATCAGCAGAGGTAATTTTTGTAATTTATCACCCCCCAAAAAAAATTATTAAACGCTAGAAGCTGAGAGTAACATACTGCACTCTGCAAACCACAAGCACGTACCCTTCGTAACAGAAAGGAAATGCCATAGAATAGGAAGATTTTACAAAGACTCGACAACCATTTTCTACCCTGGCAATTCAAGCATTGTTCTGCCGTCAACACTGCTTATTCTCGGAACAATGCTTTGCTGCACCAAAAATAATATCTCACAATAATTGGTGAAAACCCGACTAACAACTAAACAGAAACATCGTCGCAATTACGTTTAAATGTTCCGTCGCAATTACGTTTAAATGTTCCATCAAGATTGCTAGCTAGGGCACAACAGATAGCTAGTGCACAACAGATAGGGATAAGAACGAACGGAGCCGAACTTTAATTTATTTGAACTCGTTTCGAATTATTTATATTAAGCACGAGCTCAATTTTAACTTTTATATTATGAATGCTCGAAATTGGTTCGATAAAAAAGGAATTTAAACTCAAGAATTAGGTCGTGAATAACTCGATCAAACTAGAATAACTAGATCAACCTAAAATAACGTCGTTTTAGTTTAAAATTTAATAAATAAACTATTATAAAAATATTATTAAAAAATATAAGGATACTATAAACTATATAACTATTATTTTATCAAATCAACTCACAAGTTTTCGAGTCAAATTTTTCTAAGCTTGAGTTTCAAGTTCGATTCTAAACAAGTCACAAATCTAGTTTGATTTAAGTTTATTTCATTCACGAATTAAGCTCAAGCCAAGCTCAAATAGCTCGAAAAAAAACCCTATTCATTTCCACCCCTAGTACCAGATGTAAGAAACAATAATGCAACTATATATTGCCCACTGCACGCATTTATATTCCAATTTGGCTCAAGCTTTAATAGTTATAAAGCAATTATCCGCAAACTGGAAACACAAGCTCAGATTCATAATCCAAAAGCTTCCATACTACTATTAACCAGTATTCCATCTGGAGACAAAGAACTAAAAGCAAGGGAGATTAAACTACACAGACTGTTCCTTTGCTGGTATGCTGAGAGCCTGTACAGCTTTCTATGATATATTTACATATACACACACTTGGTCCACACTCAGTGGAATCTCACTCTGTTACCACCACCACCACCACCACCACCACGGAATTCCTTGTGCGTCATCCCATGTTTGGCAGAATCATCTGGAATATTGCAAATAATTTTCCACGCGTCGTGGATAACAAAGTCAAAAGAGGGAGAAATTATTCCATGTGACAGTCACATGGAATGACGGCCTCCGCAATTTTAAGTATTGCGGTGTTTGAATCGTAGTGGAGTCATTTTCCAAAGATCATCACGTGGGATAATTTTCCTAAAAAAGGAAGCAAGAATGACAAAGAATTGACTCACCTCCATCTGACACGTTGGCAAGTTTTCCAAGCGCTTCGAGGATAGATACCTCGTGCTCCTAAAATGTTTGAAGTTCACACAGCAGGCTTGCGATTAATATGAGAATCCAATTTTGAAAGTGTAGTATATACAGTAATGCTATGAAGTTGGAAGTAGACAATACCTTGAGGATTGACTTTGCCTTCTCAACTTGATCTGGATCAGGGTTTTCTTTTCCATAGACCATACTCTTGACCTGCAGTAGGGATTAAAAATCTAGTAAAGTCTAAACTCGCAATAATCAACAAACCTAGAGTTTCAAAGATCATGACCTCAGATCACCAAAATCCCAGAAATCCTTAAGAAAAGCCACTAAGTAGGCACAAAAAACACCATATGAATGAAACCATAAGGTACTGTTTGGTACAAGTGAATGGAGTGGTCATTCCCATACTATCATTTCATTCCATTTCCTCAAATAAAGTAGCATTACAAATTAGTGTACCAAACAAGGTAATGGAATGAAAGTGTTAGAATGGTCATTCCATTCCATTCTATTCTCTTGTACCAAACTAGACCCAAGAGTGTTGCTTGAGTAAACGATTTGGCAAGGGGGAAGGGAAGGTATAAGGAAAAGGAAAACATTAAATCCCAAATACAAAATTCTTTTAGTTAGTTGGGTCGAATACAAGAAAATGAAAGACATTTCCTAATAAATTTATTTTTTTCATTTTGCAAATTCCATACTTTTTCCCCTCCACTTTCCACCACAATCAAAAAAGAGAAGTCCGTTTGAATCCCCTAGCCTTTCCTTTTCCCTCAATAAATCCATGGTACTGTTAACAACTAAAGGTTTTACAGAGTGCACAAGGATCCCACTTCTACAATAGGGTCTACAAAGTGTAGTAGGCAGGTAATACTCCCTCGGCTTATTTGCAAAAAGGCTGATTCCGAAGAACACAACATGGTGGAAGACACACACCATCACACAAATAATAACCTCTAAATTTCAACATTAAGATAAGACAGTAAATTACAAGCAGTTTAGCTTTTAAAACATGTTAGTTTTTAATGTTATCAACTCTAATTTCTTGACACTTTATAGCTGCATGAGAAAAGAACTGTCTATTTTCATGCATTTGCTAATAGATAACATGCTGCAAACATATGAAACCATATCCAGAGGTAGCCTCACTTGTTGTATCCAACGAATGAATAAAGAAAAAAAACACACACGCACAGACATCTACAAATGAGAGAAGTACAAATAAGGATGCTGAGATGAAAGATGCGTAGGTCAAGCAATCTTTGGAAGCATTAATATATACTTCCTACATCAGACACAGCAAGGGCAAGATCGAAGAACAACTAAAAAAATGATCATTTCAACTTCAAGAAAAATGGAAAATTGTTGAGCAATTATTGGAACAAAATCATCAGAGAGGATTTCTAATTCAATGTATTCAGACTCGGTCATCTAACAACCAAATAAAATGAGGGTGAGCGAGTGCAAACCACCAGCAAGTGCAACGAACATCTGCAACCTTTTACCTTGAATCTCTCTCTCCCTGTGGATTTGAATAGTTTTATGACTTCGAAACTTATATTGCTTCACTATTTTTATTTTGCCTGTCAGGCCTCCCAATAAGTATTATATAATAAAGGTAGAATAGGCTCATGGATCGTAAGTCCCGGCTTAGACCAATGGAATTCTTTCTTAAATTAGCGTTGGGGATCACAAAAATTGGATTTAATCTATATTTTGGCCTTCAATTTGTTTGGCATGTTTGCATATAATTAAGGGTTTGCTTAAATTAAAATTGATTCTTCAAATTTACAGTCTTGTTGGAATATATTTTTCTTTGACTTGTTATGTTTTGAATTCAAAACTCACTTCCTTCTTGTTTCATGTTCTTGTTTGCTTAAAAAAAAAAAAAAAATACTGTCGAACATGTATTCTTATGCTAGTAGCAGTTTCCTATGTTCACGGAGGCTAACAACTTTGGAAATGAAGGAACAAGATATGGTTTATTTTCAATCAAAAAGGCCAATTTTCTGTTTACTAAGAGGCCAAAGCAGAACACTAATAGAATAATAATTTTAATATTTCCATCAAAACATAATTAATCACACTATATTATATTAGGGAATCTTTTAAACAATGAACTTTAAGATTAAAATTCCATTTTAAAATAGATGGTGCCAGTGGATAAAATGGTGCATCTCCATGGTTAGTTTCTCTATATTGATTATTGGCTCTCCCAAAGGCTTCTTTCCAGCATCTAGAGGACTAAGACAAGGTGACCCCTTATCACCTTTTCTCTTTATTTTAGTAATGGAAGTATTCAGCAGGATGATGCAAAATGCTGAAAAGGCAGACTTTATTGAAGGCTTCTCAGCTAGTTCCAGCAATAACAACCTCAGAATATCTCATCTACTGTTTGCAGATGACTCCATAATCTTCTGTGGAGCAGATCCATTACAATTGGGCCATTTAAGGTGTAAACTTTTGGATTTTGAAGCTGTAACTGGGCTGAAAATAAACCTCAATAAATCTGAGGTTTTGTCAGTGGGACAGTGCTCAGATCTGGAAGAATTAGCTGCTGTTTTAGGCTGCAAAACAGGCTCTCTACCCACTGTTTATTTGGGCATGCCATTGGGAGCCAAATTATCCTCCAAACTGATTTGAGAACCTATACTAGAAAGATGCAGGAAAAGGCTGGCTGAATGGAAAATCAGTTACTTATCAGCTGGTGCAAGAATCACCTTGATTAAAAGTGTTCTCTCTAGTCTTCCAACTTACTATTTCTCTCTATTTCCTGCCCCAATTTCTGTGTTAAAGGAGCTGGAGAAACTTCGGCGAAATTTTCTCTGGGGCAGAACTGAAGAAGTCTTCAAACACAATCTAGTGGACTGGAAAACTGTATGTAGGCCTATTCAATCGGGAGGAGCTGGAATTAGGAAATTGAGGCTTTACAATGAAGCTCTGATGGAGAAATGGCTCTGGAGATTTGCCCAAGAAGACTCCAGTCTATGGAAACGACTGATAGTTAATAAATATGGAGAGGAGAAGGGAGGCTGGGTTTCAGCTGAGGTTCCAAATACTTTCGGCACAAGCATATGGAAATGTATAAGAAGGATTTGGTACAATTTTAACAGTTGTATTTCATGGAAAGTGGGAAAGGGAGACAGATTACTGTTCTGGAATCACAAATGGTTGGAGATGGGCAGCATATCAGAGTTATTTCCTGACATTTATGCCATCGCAGCAGATAAGAATGCCACAATCTCATATTACAGCAAAGGGTTTGGACAGGGAAGAGTTTGGACTATCAAACTGCGAAGAAATATGAACGACTGGGAATTAGAGAGCTTTGGTTCTCTGATGGACCTTCTCTATTCTCTTCAGGTGGAAGACACAGTAGATGCAATGATATGGAAGCAGACACATCAGAATATCTTTACTGTGAAGTCTTTCTACCTTTTACTTCTCAGTGCTGAGAAGGAAAACTTTCCTCGGAAGAAACTATGGAAAACCTTGGTCCCCACAAAGATCATTTTCTTTTTCTGGTGTGCTGCAAGGGGGAGGATTCTTACCGTGGATAATCTAAAACTTAGGGGCTACTCTATGGCTAATAGATGTTCCCTATGCCTTAGATGCGAAGAGTCAATTGACCACCTGTTCTTTCACTGCACATGGCCTTCCGAGCTGTGGAGTCTCATTCTCTCTTGCTTTGGAGTGCATATTTGCTTTCCCAAAAACCTAATGAGCTTTCTATTAGCATGGTGGGATCAACCATTGGGAAAGAGGAGAAGGAAGATATGGAATCTGGTACCTTTTTGCTTAATATGGTTGATCTGGAAGGAAAGAAATAGGAGGATCTTTGAAAACAGAGAGATGACTGTTTTGCGTGTCAAAAGCCTCTTCCTATCTTGTTTATATAGATGGGTAGAAGAGGGAAGAGAGATTGATCTTTGTTCTTTTATGCAATTTGTTGCAAGTATGCAGTGAATAGGGGAATTGTAATTTTTTAACTTTTCTTTTCAGCATCTCTTCGATGCTATTAATAAAATTTACTTATCTTTTAGAAAAAAAAGATTAAAATTCCATTTTAATGAACTCAAAATTCCAAAGACATGAACTTTAGGCAACTGGTTTCTGCATAAGATGCAACTAGGGTACAATAAAAGCGGTTTTCGTGCAAAAATCAAGTAGGGTGCAATAAAAGTCCATGTATTTGAAATTTCAAGTATTCAGTTCATTAAAAAGAAATTTTCACTCCAAAATTTCATTTTTCTTTTTGTGAATTTTCCCATTATTTTATACCAAAACAATAACTTTTAAAATTCAAATATTATAATATTGTCTTCAATAATACTTAAAAACATTTTTATATATTTTCACATTTATGTGTTGCTATTCGAAAGACTACTACTTGGACACTGGCCAACACCTGAGAAGACAAATTAGAGATTGAAATAGTTCTGAAGGATTTCCCAAAACTAGGGTAGGACACATGATGTACATTAAGAAATGTGAAGTATGGGTGTGCCCCTAAGCAATGAAATTCCAAACAATATCAAAGAAAATGTGTCCATATGATGCATCATTTGCTGACATTAAAGCAAAAAAAAAAAATCTTATGCATTGAAACAGTGGAAGACCAGCAGCAAGAAGCTTCCAAGGGAAATGGCAGTGGCGGCAGCAAGGATAGTGTGACATGGTTATGGCAATGTTAGGCCATGATCAGCAGGTTTATACCCTTCAATTATAACATTTTTTGTGGCATGTTCCTTCTGCATTACAATCTAGGATTCATTTGTGTCTTCCATTTGTTGTTTTTAAAGGGAAACTGGCTAAAAACACAGGTTCATCTTCATGCTAGTTTCCATATTTTTACTTTTAAGGTTTCAAAACAAGGTACTACAAATATTTATGAAGGGGCAGGACAAAATGCTAATACTGGTCTCTTAATTTTCCATCAATTTCAACCAACAAAGAAGAAAGCTCAATATATTCCTCACAGCTATAACTCATAATCATTGATATTCTGAACAAATAACTGGCCCATTACAAGAACAAAATGAAAAAACATTGCAAAAATACCCAATTTTTAGCAACCTAACAGATTCACTAAGCAAAAAACACAATTTTATCCTTCCAGAGCTGGTCCTGGAGAGACCTTAGTGCTCTAGAGTAACATATTGACAATATTGGATATCAATATTTATCGACAAACACATTCCTGTTGCTTACACATACACAAGAAACACATGCATAGAAAGCACATAAAAAAAAAAAAAAAAAAAAAAACACACAGAACAAATCCTCTCATGTGAACGATGCAATGCATGATTTTAAATATTGGCCCTAACGCTATAGCCTCAACTACCACAAAATATAATCACAAATTCCTCAAATACCAGAATTTATGATTACACCACCAAGAGCAAATCCTCATATTGCCTATTCTATATTAATTAGTTTATTTTGAATATCTTTGACCACATTTCCAAAATTGCTAATGAACATAACAAGATTCATACAAGCAAAAAGTTACATATCTCTAAAAGCCATACCTTGTGTTTAGTGAATCCATTCAACTATCATCATTAATACTCCACACTGGTACATCAATACTACGATAACTTTGCAAAGCTATATCCTATATGAAAGTGATCACTTTACCAGTGTTGAAAGTATCAGATTGAATGGTCCAGCAATGTAAGCCAAACATGGGGCACCATAAAGTATTGTCAATTGGCACCGCTAGATTGGATTCAAGGGTGTATCTCTTATAGCATAGTTCAGCTTGCCTCACCTTATGGAGAAGCTTATCTGTTGCACGGATCTCAATTATATCAGATCTTTTTTGGAGATTGTCAACGTCAGCAACATATAAGCCTATCTTTGAGTGAGGTTTCACTGTTACTTTGCGTTTTCTGGCAGTTGGGATCTTAACCTTAGAAATGACTACTTTCATAGACTTCCCTGCATTCCCAGTGGAGTAAGTAGACAATTCTCCAATCTTCTGACCATCCCTGCAGTGCACCTGGATGTAATCAACAAAACTTTGAGCATCGTATGAAAATAGCTATATATCTATAGCACAACTACACACATCTAGAGAAAATGACTTGTGCATTTCCATGTCCGGTTGAACCAATTAGAATAACCAAATAAAAGATCAAGCAAAATCCCGAGCCATCAAAATGCATAGTTACTTGGTTGCTATGCAACAGGCATAGTTTGACCTGTTTACAATTTCATTCAGATCAGAAATAACTGCGTCCCTCCCACAAAGATGACACAATTCAGCAACTAGATTTAAGAACCAAGGGTGTGTTTGGAGTGATAAATAGTGAGACAAGTTGTAGGTTCGTAATTCATGCAATGAAATAAAAAGTAAATAACTTTTAGAGATTTTTAAATATTTTCATATGATTATAACAAAGCAAACGGAGCCCAAGTCTTGCTGAAGGAACAAATATCAATTTTCATCAAACCGGCTGAAGTGTCTCTAAGGAAACCAACATAAAGCACTGGTTGAAACCAAATTTTGGTGTTGCCACCAAAAAAAGAAAAAAATATGTTGCTTTGTTTCATGAGATAGGGATAGAAGACATGAACTAACCCAGAGAGAGAGAGAGAGAGAGAAGAAACTCCCATGAGAGAAGAGAAGAACCTCCCAAGAGAAGAAAGAGAAGATAGAGACGAGATTCAAGGAAATAAATATATATAGATGTGTATATATATATATAGAGAGAGAGAGAGAGGAGAGTGAAAATACATGATTCAAGATTTTATCTTCTTACCGATTTCTATTAAATATAAGTAATTCATAATCTTCCACTTAGGATAAATCTAAACCAAACGAGTTTTTGGCATACTCCAAATTCCACTTGAGCATCCAAATGCAAATTGGAGTTTGAAGAAGAGGAAGAAAATTTGAGCCTAAAGTACGGACTCACAATCAAGGGTGCCATTTGTGAGTTGGCCTCACCTTGGATACTTGATGGACTCACTTTTTGCCGAGATGGTTTTACTTTTTTTTTTTTTTTTTTTTGGGGCGGGGGGGGGGGGGGGCACATCACTAACTTTTCTTTGGACTTTATTTGGGAAATTAATATTTGGATGATTTGATGAAATGTATTCATATTTTAGTTTATGGGCTCATGGAATAATATTTTGTTAATATTATGTATTAGTTATCATTTTGGATGGAATGTAAATTGCAACCATTATGTAACTTCTCTATTGACTTTTAAGATATGAAATTTATGATTTTTAATTTTAGTTAGGATTATAATGAATTATTTCTATTGTATTTGAATAAAATGTTAAAATATATAAAATATATATTTTTACCAAGCCCCTGTCATGTCATGTCCTTTAATTTTTCAAAATCGTTGACTGAGCACATCTATATAGTTTCATGATACTATCTCTAGTCAGTGTACGTGCTTCTTAAGGAGCCCTTGACTCGTAACAGATAGAGGAGGGGTTTATTCAACCATGTTTTTTCATGACTCCACCTAGTCAACCAACCGAGATCATCAAACTCAATGGTATGAACATGATAACAAGGCAAACCTTTGGAAATAAATTGACGTTCTAAAATCTATATGGCATCTATATCGAAATTCTACACAAATATGCACACACATATATAAATGTTTAATGGGGAAGAAAAGAGCAAACGAGCTAGCAAGTTTGGTAAACTATGAAGCAAAAACACTTCAAAATAGGTGTTTCCAATACGTATCGAATACAAATCGATCTTGGGAATGACGAAATACGTTTTTTTTTTTTTTTGAAATGATGACGAAATACGTATTAGAACATTCCATGAAATATATTACATATGTCGAACATGTCACGTGGTATGTTAATTATTTAATCATTTTTTACTTCAAATACAATTAAAATACTCTTACCATTAAGCATTTGAAACTCCTAAAATTATAAACTATATCTCATCTTTTGTTAATTTTTGTATGTTGAATTATGTTCGAGATATAGAATCAAAATATTTAATAAGTGTACTTTTGGAAATTATATTCATTAATTTATTCATAAGAAACAAAATGCGTAAAATTACTTATTGTTGTTATACCCGACATATTCGTATCAACACTTTTACATCGTTGTCACACCCTACATGATTGTCGAAATTGTGTCCATATCTGTGTTTCGTAGCTTTCAAATATCTACTTTTTGTTAATCTTATTCATTTTCCCCCTAAGAGGCCAGTTTACAAGCCTAATAACTATTTTATATAAGGATATCCCCACCCAATATTACAATAATTAAAGCCCCAAGATTCATTTGAAAACCAAAAAACAACTAAAAATAAGGACATACTTTAAAAAAACATTCCAATGTGATTCTAATGATTCAATTAAAAATTTTCATGTCAATCTTGCATCCACTAGTTTGAATAAAACAAAACATTCACTATATCTCCTTTTTTTTTTTTTTTTTTTCCCTTGACTGCAAAATTTTTAGCATTCAAAGTTGCCCATCATGCATTCAATTTATTTTTGACATGTCTACAATGCATAACTCATTGAAAATATTTATACATATACAGGCTAAGTCCACCACATTTTCAAGAGTTCTAGAGAAGTGTCACACCTAACATGATGTCAAACGTGGATATGGCTTATTTAATTCTCCATGATTAATAGGAAGCAATCTTCTATCAAATGTCTAAGATTAGGGATAACTACCTAGATAGTTGTAATGCATAGCGATTTTGGTGTCTATGAAAATAAAGTGGTTTGAAACCAATATATAGTTTGAATAGCTAAACAACTACGGCAAATGACCAAGATGTGGCAAGGGTATCAAAAATGAATTTTGACAGCACAAAGATGACTTCTGTGGGCTCTTAATTACCCAAAAATCAATAAGAAATGCAGAGTCACTTGAAAAGGATCCTTCAAATAACGTCGTCTCAGCATTCAACAGGGAGAAGTCTATACAAAAATATTATTAACCAACTTGTCTAATTAACTCATGCAAAATCTTGCTCACAAGGAAGTCTATTAGCTTTCCTACCAAGAAAAGGATCCAAAATAGGTTCCTGATAATTCAATGCAAGTAAAGGATTTCAAAAAATTCAAAGCCAAAGGCCTAAAAAAATTGGATATAAAATAAATACAAATTTTTAAAATTACCCCAATCTAGTTCATTACAAGTTGTTCCTAGTTATAGAAACTACGACTTTTCAACTCCAAGAGAGTTGAAATGTTTTGGCAAAACAAAGTCCATCCAATTATAGTTTTCGATCATGCCACCCACACTGGGCCCCAAAGGTACATTGGTAGGGCCCACATAATTGTTTGTCTTTATCCTCCTTTTGCAAGGATAGACTTTTTGACAAGATCGTTAACAAGGTTTCTTCCCCTAATTTTGTTTTTTATTTTTTATTTTTGATGTTTTATTTGTGCACGTCATTCATTGCTAGTGCAAGCATTAAGTATACCCAAAGGCTATTATACACTAGGCCTATGTTAGGTAGGATATTGTGCCATGAGAGATGGTCTCCTAAGATTGTGCAACACAAATAATTAATATATAATAAATATTCTCATTTGTTTGCAACGGAATAAAGACAATGATGCATTACATATTTTGATACTCCATGTTTAGTAGCACATGCTAGACAAATCGATGTTCAACCCACATTAAAGTCCAAAAAAATGTCCCCCCGGGGGGGGGATCTACATGACTAAAATGAATTTTGCACAATTCAATTAAATGGCTAAAATACCCCTCTAATGAGCTCTTAAATAAAGTCCTTTTTTTTTTTTTGGCTTCAATTTCAACAAGTGGGTTAATATTAAGAAATTAACCATGTTTTAGCTAACATGTAAAAGCACCAAGCTAATAATTATAAATATTGCGCAGGCAGGGGCAGACCAATGATTTATAATCAATGGACGCACAATTACAATTTTCAAGAAGGGTAAAGTAGAAAAATAATGGGTGTCAAAAATACAAAAATAGTAGGGTAAAAGTGAAATTTTTGGATAAATGGGAACAAAAATAATAGTATGTTAGTGTAATTTTTGAGTTGATGCCCATTAGGCCTCTATTATATCCGCCCTTGTGTGTGGGTGATCGAAAAGAAGCTGGGTATTCCAATCGCCTGAAAACAATGTTGATCATCATCAATGACATGACTCACCAGAAGCGAGTGGGATGAGACTTAGCATAGCTTTTTTTTGGGGGGGGGGGGGGACTCTTAAAGGACATGGGTGAATTCTTATGGACTTACTTTAAATGAGATGGATTGTGGGATATTTATTGTCCTCCAAACTAGCGGGAAGATAGGCCATGATTGCAAAGGTGTGGATAGTTGCCTTCACCGAAGGGGGTGATAGCAACAACTCGTTCATGTTAGTCCGAGGTATCGATATTTGAACTGATGGGATGAATCCATGGATGTCAGTCGAAGGTATGGAGATCTAAAGGTCAATAGGCGGTGGTAGTTGGGGGCATTGATTATTTTGGTCAGAAGCTTTAAATTTATAGGTGAGTCAATCTCTACTTTCTTCTTCTTCTTCTTCTTCTTCTTCTTCTTCTTCTTCTTCTTTTAACAAGTTGACTCAATTCCTAGTTAGGCCAGTTGAGGAGGAGGCTTCAACAAATCTCCTAATTCTACCCATCATACTGCTCATCTCCAATGATCTCACAAGTGAATGTATGACCATAGGTCTCCCTAGGAAAGGACCTCATGGCTAGGGAATGGAGAAGTCCTTAAGCCTTGCTCCTAAGCAAAGGTGTTAGTTCATCTTCCTACTAAAGCTGTGCAGAAGCCCCCAAAAGGTTGATTGCATGGTGTTGTTGAGGGGAAGCGTCACAGAGCTTTACTCGTAGTATGGAGCACATGCTGCCTTCACCCATAGACAGCCCCCTAGGGTCCAAAATGCCCCAAGACCTAACTACCCTGCAGGAGAGGCATCTTCTAGGGGAAGGAATGTCTCGGCCACAATGTGGATGTTACTAGTGTCTCAATGGTCTTGTCGCAAAGCAGCAGGGGAGAGGTGTTCAAGGTGGGGTTGACATAGCAATGATCACCTACACCACGCAACACCGCTTCAACTTTATTTGCAATGCAACTAGCATCAAAAGTTAAAAATTAGTTGAGCAAGTTTCAGCAATATAAATTTTATAAGCTATCTAATTTATAACTAATAGAACGCACATACATTGACTGTGAAACCACTTGGGAATGAAATGGGAATGACACCATCTGTCTGAATCATATTAGATCCATACATTTATTAACTTCTATATGTTAAATTATGTAAATATTTGTTTAAAAAACCAACTAAACTATTAAGAAGCAAGCTATCTTGATTAAGGTTGTCTGGAGAGCACGTTAGTCATTTGACCGTCTTATGCCCTATATTGCGGGGGAATTGTATACCACCCCCTAGTATGGACTCATCCCATGTACATGGGATGTGGTGTCTCCTGAGCAATATATCCCAATCCGAAAAATCGCACCAATATGGGACATGACCTTGTCCTATCCCATGGTTGTATCCCCCAAACATGCACCCGATAGGCCCATTGAAGGTAATTTGACTTGCAAAAATAAAAATAAAAGCTTCCCAAGATCTTCAATTTGTAGAAACAATGTGTCTATAAAATAACACATTAGCAAGTATTGGTCTTGGACAGGTAGGTTGCTCCAAGTGGACTCAATACAAACCTAACCTTTAGCAATATATTTGCCTAGTCGCCATCCTAAGACTCGCGACCAGTCCCGAACTTGACATTAAAATTCCTACCAAGCAAAAACATAATATAGTAGATCAATATGTGGAATAATAACGATAAATAGAAGATATTCCAGGAACTTACTCTTATGATGTTAAAATTGGAAAAAAAAAATCTTGGGTGCTTATTCTCGCTAGAGAAATTAATCATCAAGGCTGGTACTTATCACTAGTTAGAGAAAATCTCTTATTTTGTATATGGATATAAAGTTATTGCCTAAATTTGAGTAAACTACAAGCAGTGATCCATGTTCCATACACGTCTTGAACAATAGTCAAATGTCCTATGGATGCTCTCATACCTAATTAACTATGCAAAGAGCAGTTTTTAAACATCTTCCTGCACATGATCTCATGCCATCATGTAACTCATCAAGATAAAAAAAAAAAATAACCAGTAATCATACTTTCCAAAAAATTATCCCACTGCAATACCACAAGTAATTAACTATACGGTCAACAAAGTTATTTCCATGTATCCTGCATTAAGAATCAATTTAAGTGCTACAATTCCATTGAACATAAACCTAAATCTAGATACACAGTCCTTTCTTCCTTTTTTCTTTTCTTCTTGTGGGTGGGGGCCAAGAAAAACAAAAGAAAGATTTCGGAAACATCTTAAAAATAGGTATTCTTCTTGGGACCAGTCAACACACCTAGAGGTTGTGCCCTTCCAAAAACTTTATATTAAATGCTTTAAATCATGCAATACGCTCACATTTTGGATGGTAAGACAAATATACCTGGCATACATGGTATATCTAGTAAATATGATCCAGAAATTTAAGCAAATAGTCGTAGTAATATAATATATCTTGATCTTTTGCTCTCTCTACTTACTGGAAATGATGGATTAGATGCTAAAGTAGGTTGACCATGAGAGAAATATCTCTGTAATGTTGAAACATCAGCATGGGAAGTCTTCAATGTGCTGTGGCGCGCACTGCCCACAGAACTAGGAACAAAGCCAGGAGAATCCATTCCCCCCAAAGGCAATTCTTGGGCATGGAAAGTACCTTTACGCCTTTCCCTATTCCAAATAAACTATTTCAGTTAAAATAACTATTATCCATGTGCTTCCATAGTTATTATAGCTAAAAGTTATTGGTTAAACACGCACGGAGAGAGACAGGTGGTTAAAATATATACTTAACTGTATACTAATTATTACAATTCTATAATTGCATATGTAAAATTGTATTGCATATAATGACCATAAATATCTTGAAAATAATTGAACTATGACCACCTCATCATTTTGACAGACTCGTCTGATTTAATCTCAGCCAGAAGCTCCTGGTGTTCCTTATCTGTAACATTAAGCTCCCTACGCAGCTCAGTAATCAACCCCTCTTTGGCCTGTAATGATTTGGAACTGTCACCATGGCAATTCTTGTAGTATCCGTAAAAGGTGACATTCACAGAGAAGAGGCAAGCTAACAACATGCTTAGACAGTGAGATGCTAACATTATTAAAAAGTTCCAAGGCAAAACAACTAGACAAATAGTAAAAAGCATACCCAAGAAAGAACATCAGATTGGGCAACAAATGCCCTCAATACAGCAGTATAAGCAGCTTTCTCAAGAAAGTGAATTCTAGACCCCACATCCACTGCATCAGTTCCAAGTGTTTCTGTCACCCGAGGCATCCTTGGAGCTCTACAAGCATGTGCTCGCGAAGAATTGTCAATAGTTTGCATTTGAATATTTATGTGAGATCCTGAAGTGTAGGTGTCCATCATTATTCAAACAGCAAACCCATAAATAAATTAATAGACTAACAACCACATTAGACCCAAGAATCGCATCAAAAGAAAAATGCCGTTCGCATGATTGTCGATTATAATAAATAAAAGGCCTATTAAAAAAATTCAGAAACTCCAAACCCATTTGAGCAAATTTCGTACTAAAGTGGCTTCGAAAAAAATAAAAATCAAGGCAACCCAAATTCTCTCTCTGCAAATACATAAACATGTTGGGCTTATACATATGCATATATAGACGCATGCATCATATATATCCCCATCAAAGGTTCATTTCCAGCTTCTGCGGCCTCTCTTTAGGTTTTTCTGTTTCGAAAAGTTCCATACACCTACATATATGACAATGTGTGTCTCCGAAGCTCCCTCTCTAGACCCGCCAAAAACCCAGCTCGCTGCACACAGCAATATCGCACATTCTTAGTTTTAACACAGAACAACAGTTTCTTCAACTCTCTCTCTCTCTCTCTCTCTCACTTTCCAGGCTTGATCGGACTTAAAAAAAAAATCATTGGAAACCATGTTGCATGTAAATTGCAAGAGAAATAGGAAAAAGATTCAAAGAAATAAAGGGGAAAAAAAACGTATAAAAATTAGTCTTTTACCAATGCGGTGGTGATTGGAGTAATCCATATCCGGAGACCAATTTTCCCGAGAAAATCAAAAGACTCCAGAAACCCAATTGCGCCGTCGCACTGTTCCGGCGGGCTTTGCTCTGAGCCCCACCGCTACAATGACAGTGAGGGAGTCCACGGGTTTCTCTCTTTTTTCTGTTCATTTATTTCTTTTTTTTCTTTTTTCCTGGTTTTTTTGACATCTGTCATATTATTATTATTATTTTATTTATTCGTTTTTTTTTTTTTTTTGGACAAAAAAGAGTAAAACCACCTCCGTTCACGTTACTTTTGCAATTTTTAGGGGAAAAGTCGCTAAATTTTAAAAGTAATTGTTATTATTATTAGCGTTCACGTTTATATTGGCACTGAAAATTAGATTACTTCCATATAATTGCTTAGCAATCACTTAAGCATGTGCGAT
Source organism: Vitellaria paradoxa (assembly GCA_019916065.1). Classification (NCBI taxonomy): domain Eukaryota; kingdom Viridiplantae; phylum Streptophyta; class Magnoliopsida; order Ericales; family Sapotaceae; genus Vitellaria; species Vitellaria paradoxa. Next base: position 16,522,024 of record CM034235.1, on the reverse strand, counting down.
ACAAATTAGATAAAAATATTTTAGCGATCCCTACAAATTAAATCAAAATATTTTTTAAAGTAAGGCCGCTAAAATTTAAAAAGTGATTGTTATTATTATTAGTGTTCACAAATATGTTAACACTGAAAATTAGGTTGCTACTACGTAATCGTCTAATAATACTTTACACGTAGACGGTACAAATTGGATCAAAATTATTTTTAGCGATCGCTACAAATTGAATCAGAAATGCTTTTAACGATCGTCGCAAGACATACGTCGACTAATAGTGACTATTGGCACGTGAAATTGAGAAGACCTTTTAGCAACTATCAAATAGGTAATTACCAAAAAAAAAAAACACTATCAAATAGGTCATTGTTGACCGCTTATAAAAAAACCTAATATTTTTTATTTTTATTTTTATTTTTTTTATAATTATGCCCATGCAGATATATAAATATATGTAACTTCCATAAATTCAATATCAAAAATTTCATAATTCCCAAACTAATAAATCGAGATTTCAATAATAATTAATATTATCAAAGAGTGTAGTAAATTTAATTACAATGAAAATTATTAATTAAAATACAATATATAAAGTACAAAAATTATATCTATAGTTTACATTTTGTGTTACTTTAATCCCTCATATTTTAATTGTAACAGTCAAATTTTTACAATTTTAGTCAAGCAGTAATTTGTTCCTTCTATTACTGGCCGTTTATACATAACTGTTAAAATGAAAGTAAAAATGTAACTTTATCTTATTCTTCTCCAAAATTCACTCTAGGGTTATGTTTTATCTTGCTTATACTAATCTCCAACCTTTATCTGACTTAGTTTCAATATTTAAATGAAACATTAACATTTTATCTACTAGAGATAACATCATAAGAAGAGGCATTCAGGTAGATGGGAAGTGTTAGTGGTATGGTGCAGATCCACAAACCCAAAATCACATTTGTGTGCAATGTGAAGCTGCCAAAATGATTTGGGTTAGGTCAAATCTAAGCTTATGGACTGATGGCAATTAAAGTATAGGTATTGACAGATGGGTTAGGGAAGCTTTTGAGGAGGTAGTGAATGAGGAGACTTTCAAGCGATTGTTGCTCGCTACTAGACATTGTTGATTGTAAAAAATGAGAAGGTGTTTAATAGGCTAAATAAGGAACCAATGGCTATTGTTAAAATGGCAAATGTTTACACTAATTTGTTAAATTGTTCTAATGGTTTTGATGCAGGAAACTTAAAAACTATAAAAATAAAGACAAACAAGGAAGTAGGCACATGAAAGAAGTAATTTTTGCAAATGAAGACATAATTCCTACATTACATTATAAGATGATCATTGTAGTGAATGCAGCATGGAGAAAGTCCATGGGAAAAAGCAATTGCATGGCGATAAAGGATAATAAAAGTATGATTCTCTCACCACAATCGGAAGAAATATAAGCATTCTCAGCATTAATGATAGAGGTTCTAACGTGTCTTAAAGCTTTGAGTTTAATAAAACATATTAAGGATGTAAAAGTAATTATCTAAACAGCTAATAATTTATTGATAAAACATTTATAGTGTATAGGGAGTTGTAATTGAGAGGTTAAGAATATAATACTAAATTTATGTAAATGTTTATCAAAAGTGTCTATTACAGTTTTTACTTATAGGTTTACATATATCTTTCCATTTTTTCCAACAAATGTCTTTATTAGATTTTCTTTTCCATAAAAAAGCTATCATTACTTTCCTAATACTATTACAACCATCTTAGGAACTTTACATGCTACATAATGTAAATTGGGCTAGCTAATAAACAATATTTTACCAACACTACCTTCCCCAAACAACAAAACTAAAATTTTCCAGTTTTGAATTTTCTTTAGAATATTTTGTTCCAACCTCTTAAAAATTATTGATTTGGGTAATGAAAAATCCGTCAATGAACCAAATTATTTCCTCGAATTTATCCACAATCTTGATATTAAATTCAATTTGTAAAAAAAAAATATTTTTTCGTTTCTTGCATTAAACATGAAGCCATAATTTCCAACTTATTAAGGTTAATAAGTTGTCCTCCCCTGATGATAATAAACATTTAAAATCGATTTCAAAGAGAATACAAATTCGATATCAAATTCTTAAAAAACAAAGGTTTGTTTTGCAAAAAGTAAGTAAAAAACTTCAGTCTCTTGCAAATTAAAATATCTTTGCACAAATTATTTCCACTTAAATATTCCAAAGGTACTGAAAGAGTTTCAGCACATACATTGTGATGGATTAACTTGTAAGGCTTTACTTTCATTTTAGTTGATTTGGTCGGAAATGAAAGAGTTAAGAGTTCACAATTAGTAGAGTTCGTGTTTAAATTTTAAATTTGGAGGATATTGAATTTTCCAAAGGCATATAGACTTCCAGATTACAATTGACGATTGGGCTCTAAAAGGGAGTTTTTGTGCAAGTCAGATATTGCTTGAAGGAGAATAAGATGAAGAGATGCAAAGCTTCAATCAACCCAAGTCGAGAGTAGTAAACAAATTGCCATAATTGTCATTGAAAGAACGACTGGAATAAGAAGACTCAATAATAATAGAATATACATTTTTTAATCTATTTCTTTTTCCCTTGTTGTCTTTTTTTTCTGGAATATTTTTTGTTTTTCTAATTTAATAACTCATTTTCTTCTTTATTTGTTAAATAAAATGTTTATGAAGATCTTGTTTTATAGATTCAACTTGAAGAATTTTTAGGAGATCAACCATCCTGATAATACTCTCATTCAAGTATGTTTGATTCCAAGATTTCAATAGAATTCAGTATTCACGTAATTTTAAAGCACGATGTACAGTAGATGTGTTAAATTTAACATATATATATTGCAATTTACTACCCTCGATGATAAATCACTAATGATGGTAACATATTGGAACAGAGTAGGGTATTACCATTTCCATGCCCAATTATTTAAAAAAAAATAGATGAATGGGGCAAGTATCTGATAAGTAATTTAAACTAATTATTATCCCAAAAATTGACAGGTAATCAGGTACCTTATTCAATTCAAAACATTAATATTATTCATGAAATGCGTTGTGTATTGACTAAAAATCAAACATATGATTTAAGTATATATTTACATTTTTCACTCCCAAACATTTTGTACATTGACAACAAATAACGATAAAATTTATATTTGTGTTAAGTAAAAGGTGGATACCTGACAATTGGATAATTAGGGTGGGTAATGAATACAAGTGCTCGATAATTAAATAATTATGGTGGGTACGATATTTTTATCAACCCCGAATTCGACATAAAATCTATTTTTATATCCAAAACCCGCTCTATTTAATTAATATTAAAAATACCCACTCTTATATTCACCATCATTTTCATCCTAATTTTGGATGAGAATATAAATTCTCAAATTATGATCCCCTTATACTAATTCTTTTATTCAAAATTATTCTATAAAATCAAAACACATGTCCCTTAATAAAAATTGGACATATTATGAAAGTGCGAGATACCTTATCCTATATATATTTATGTTTTATATTAGTGAAGCACGCATGTCTAAGGGTATACTAACTTTTTAGGGATGCAGTTCACTCAGGTTAGGGATTTACCTAAGTTTAATTCAAATTTGAAGTAAAATGCATGTACTCAACCCGACTCAATCTCAAGTTCAGATATTTATGTCCCAACTTAATTCATTTAGGTTTTAGTCGGATTTTATGCTATATGCATTATTAATACTTTGATCTTTGATTAGGTTGAGTCCAGGTTAATTTGAGCTATTCGAGTTGTGTTTTAACTTATTTTTTTAATTGATGAAAATTATAAAATAAATAGCATCAAGTAGAAACAAATGCTCCATTTTAAATGTAGAATGTACATAGTAAGTTGGCATTATATCATTCTAAATTTATTTTTTATCTCATTATAGACAATTTTTGTCATCTATATTTTACATACCTTACCCAAAATAGGTCGAGTTTTGGGCTTAAAAACACTCAATTTAGGCTTAGTTCAAGGTTGAATTTTTATCTCTACACTCAGGTTCGGAGCAACTCATAAAATGGACTACTCAAACTTAAAAAATTTGATTTTGATTCAAATCAACACATGTAGGGGGTGACATGCATATTAGACACACAATAAAATAATACAATCTAAAGTATGGAATTATTGATAGAGAAATATAAACATAATACACCACAAATACATAAACTGTGAATTGGCACATCAACCAATTTGGATAAAAATTAATTATGCAATGAGCTTGTTAAAATTTTGAAATATTTAATCATAAATATAAAAAGACATGATCATGAATTAGAATACGTATCATTGTGACTCTCAAAGACAACTTTTTTTTTTTTTTTTGGGAAGGTCGAAAGGGGCAACTAATGTAGCAAACTATATTGGGTGAAACCATAGGGATTTCTACTAACCGTAAATATCTAATTGAGCTATCTAGAAAAGGGTAGCTCATCATTATAGCTTACTAAAATGCAAGTGAACATTAAAGCCTTGCTCAACGACATTTGATTTATACAACTACTATCATAAGTGGGTTTGAATATGCCAATTGTTGAGATTAAAATAAGGCATTTAACACAAGTTAACTACATCCTAATTCACTTCCATTTGCTTTTTAATTTACTTTTCTTGTTTATAGATCCAATCAATTTGAGTCAATGTTAGACTTAAACTTAAGTCGATATTTTTATATACCCAAACCGGTCTAATCCAATTTTATTTTGATTAGTTTGATTATAAACAATAATGTCTTGTCTTATATATATATATATATATATATATAAGACTTAGATTGGATTGAATAAGAAAATATTCCAATATGATTACAAAACTAAAATGAGTAGCTTGATAATTTTTGGACAAATTCTAACCAAACACCTAAATCGAACCAACTCAACGTAATTGAATGTGATTGATTTTTTCAAGTGGATCGAGTCCATTTGATTTTTTTGTATCGTGGGATGGAGCTGTTATATTTGATAGGAGTTATTTCGAGAAAGTTAGGAAGGTGAACAAAATGTATGTAATAGATTAATTACACTTCTCTTTTAAGATTTGGTAAATAAAACAAAGGGCCATTTTCTAATTTCAAAGTAAACATATAATCTTTCGTAATTTTTTACGAAATCTGTTAAATTTAGTTAGACTTGCTCCTCGTGAACCAAATTAGTTAAGAATTTGTTTTCACAGAAATAGAAATAGAAATATAAAATATATTTTTACTTATGTTAATGTTAAAATAAAATATTATTTTTTAAAACAACTTAATTTATCTATATTATTTTTTGGATCATAATATATAAGTTTACGTAACATGTGTAACATAAATCTAGATAAATTTAATATTTTAATTAATATTATAATACAGTAACTTTTAAAATAGGACTAGGTGTTTTATTGGTTAAATTTAATCAAAAATCATCCATTTTTATTAATTTTTTTACTTTTTTTAATTAATATTTATCATATATTATTTTTATATTAAATTTTTATACGTTCACTGTATTTTTTTGTCAAATTTTTCTCGGCTAGACACGCCGATGTATAGCTAACCAATTTATAACAAAAGAAATTTATAGAAAGACAAAGGGAATTGTATCCCGGTTATCTTCAAAATTGGGGATTCGCTCGCACTTAGCAGGAAAAAAAAAAAAAAAAAAATTGGGGATTCGTTGTCTGCAGATTTTCTGATAGTTCATAGCAGCGTATGTACATGTTTATCTGTGGGAGTCGGAGCTGAAGGGGAAGGTAACGATGGGCGACGGAAGCACAAACAATAGAGGGAACAGCAGCAGCAATAGGCCCGAGTGGCTGCAACAGTACGATCTGATAGGGAAGATCGGGGAGGGCACCTACGGTTTGGTATTTCTTGCCAAGATCAAGTCCAACCGGAGCAAGTCCATCGCCATCAAGAAGTTCAAGCAGTCCAAGGACGGCGATGGTGTCTCCCCCACCGCCATACGCGAAATCATGGTCTTCTCTCTCTCCTTCCCTCTCCGTCTCTCTCTTGTTTCCTTCTCTTGAGTTCTGAGAAAAATATGGAGAATTGGAACAACAATTTTGCGCTTTTATCTCTTATCTGGGCAATTTCTTGGTAAACGCGAGACTTTGAGAAATGCTCTGACTGGGTTGTTATAGATCATAGTTTTCATGTGTTGTTTTATTAATATTCAGAACAAACTAAACAGAAAAGAAAACGAAAATTGTTAGAAGACTTGAATTTTGTATTGTCTTAGCACATTGAAACTGTTAAACCTTCGTTTGGCGCTGAGAAAACCTGAGGAAAGCTAAGGTAAAATAAATAAACAGAAAAAATTGAGTCCTTTTTATTTTTATTTTTTTTTAATTTTTACAAATACAATCATTAAACTGTTGACTCCAAATTCAAAAAACAAAAGATAAAGATCCGCTCTGCCGGATAATTGCATCAGAAGCTCAGTTTTATCTCCCCCCGGGGGGGGGTTCTGCATATATCCACACACACATATACCCATGCATACATGTACGTTGCAGAGGTTTGAAAGTTTTTATTTTCCTAACCAAACCAAACCAAACCAAGCATTTTCCTACTAGGTGGGGTCGGCTATATGGATTTGTCGACGCCAATTTGATTTGTTTAGGGGCATGTCCTCCGATAAATCTAGGTAGATTAGGTCATGTTTAATGGTTTCTTTCCAGCTTCTCTTGGGTCTTCCTCTACCTCTCCTACTCCTAACAATTTCCATACTTTCACACCTTCTAACAGGTGCCTCTGCTGGACGCCTTCTAACATGGCCAAACCATCTTAATCGGTTTTCTCTCATTTTATCTTCAATCGGTGCTATTCCTACTTTGCCCCTGATCTCCTTGTTCCTAATCCTATCTTTCCTTGTAACCCCGCACATCCACCTTAACATCCTCATCTCCGCAACTGCCATATTCTGACCATGATTATGCTTTACTGCCCAACACTCTGATCTATATAGCAGCGCTGGTCTAACCGCTACCTTATAATACTTTCCTTTCACCTTGAGGGGGATTTTTCGGTCGCACAAAATGCCCGAAGCACTCCTCCATTTGGTCCATCCAGCTTGAATCCTGTGACTTACATCAGTATCAATCCCTCCATCTTGTTGCACCGTAGATCCAAGGTACCTAAATTTATCTTTCTCTACAATCTTTTGTGTGCCTAAACTTACTTCTATACTACTCGTTATCCTACTTTGACTAAACTTACATTCCATATATTCCGTCTTACATCGGCTTAGCCTAAACCCTTTTGTCTCTAACGTATCCCGCCACAATTCTAGCTTAGCATTCACTCCTTCTCTCGTCTCATCTACTAAAACAATATCATCTGCAAATAGCATACACCACGGCACCTCATCCTGAATATGTCTTGTAATCTCATCCATAACTAAAGCAAACAAGTACGGGCTTAACGCTGAGCCTTGATGTAAACCAATCGTGATAGGGAACTCATTAGTCTCTCCACCAGTCGTCCGTATAGATGTCATGACTCTATCATACATGTCCTTTATTGTCTCAATATATGTGACACACGCTCCTTTCTTTTCCAATACTCTCCATAGAATCTCCCTAGGAACCCGCTCATATGCCTTCTCTAAATCGATGAACACCATATGTAAATCTTTTTGACCTTCTCTATACTGTTCCATTAACCTCCTCAAGAGAAAGATAGCCTCCATGGTTGATCTTCCAGGCATGAAACCAAATTGGTTCTCTGAAACGTTTGTTGTCCTTCTTAGTCTTCTCTCAATAACTCTCTCCCATAATTTCATCGTATGGCTCATCAATTTAATCCCGCGATAGTTCGCACAGTTCTGAATATCTCCTTTGTTCTTGTATATGGGTATAAGGATACTTTTTCCTCCATGCATCAGGCATCTTCTTGCTCTTTAGCACTACATTAAAAAGTTTTGTCAACCAACTTATGCCATCCTCTCCTAAGCACCTCCAAACCTCAATAGGGATACCATCTGGCCCAACCGCTTTCTCATTCTTCATCCTTTTTAATACTTCTTTTACTTCTTCCATACTGATTCTCCTATAGAATATAAAATTTAATTCTTCCCTAAAAGTGGTAAACTGCCCCAAATGTATGTCACTACTACTGCTTTCGTTAAATAACTTGTAGAAGTAGCTCTTCCAACGCTCCTTTATCTCCTCTTCCTTTACTAATACCTTTTCATCCTCATCCTTAATGCATTTAACTTGGTTTAAATCCTTGGTCCAACTATCTCTAGATTTAGCAAGCTTGAATATCTCTCTTTCGCCCTCCTTAGTGTCAAGTCGCCTATATAAATCCTCAAATGTCTTTGCCTTAGCCTCACTAACTGCCTTTTTGGTTTCTCTTCTAGCTTCTCTATACCTCTCCAAGTTCGTTTCATTTCGGTCGTTTTGCCAAGATTTAAAACACTCTCTTTTAACTCTGATCTTGTCTTGGACGGCCTCGTTCCACCACCATGCCTCTTTCTGTGCCGGAGCGCTCCCTTTGGATTCTCCTAAGACTTCTTTCCCTACCCTCCTAATACATTTTGCTACCTTATCCCACATAATATTTGCACTCTCATTTACCGTCCAAATGTTTTCCTCTAGTACTCTTTCCTTGAATGCTGCTTGCTTATCACCTTTTAAGTTCCACCATTTAGTCTTTGAGCATCTATACGACTTCTTTTTTCTAGCCCACCTTTGAAGCTGCACATCTATGACCAACAACCTATGTTGGGCAGTCAAGCTCTCCCCCGGTATAACTTTACAATCTTTACAAGCTACACGATCTCTTTTCCTAGTTAAGAGGAAGTCAATCTGTGTCTTTGAGGAGCCACTCTTATAAGTCACCAAATGTTCCTCTCTCTTCCTAAAAAAGGTGTTCGTCACCATGAGATCATAAGCCACTGCAAACTCCAAAATATCCTTCCCTTCTTCATTTCTATCACCGTAACCATATCCCCCGTGTACTCCTATGTATCCATCTATGTCGCGTTCTATATGACCATTCAAATCTCCTCCTATGAAGACCATCTCTCCTTGAGGTATCTCTAATAGCATTCCTTCCAAGTCTTCCCAAAACTTCTCCTTATGTACATCTCCTAAGCCCACCTGGGGGGGCATAAGCACTAATTACGTTTACTATCTCTTCTCCTAACACTAAATTAATTGCAATAATCCTATCTCCACAGCGTTTTACATTAACTATATCTTCTTTTAGGTCCTTGCTTACTACTATGCCGACTCCATTTCTCGATCTATTAAGTCCCGTATACCATAACTTATACCTAGTCCTCTCAATCTCTTTGGCTTTCTATCCCACCCACTTCGTCTCTTGCAAGCAAGCAATTGCAATTCTTCTCCTTTCCATTGTATCCACTACTTCCATAAGTTTCCCAGTTAAGCTCCCAATATTCCAAGTACCTAATCTCAGCCTTCTATTTTGGACTAGCTTCCTTGCCCCCCCCACTCGTTTTTAGGTCCTTGCTTACTACTATGCCGACTCCATTTCTCGATCTATTAAGTCCCGTATACCATAACTTATACCTAGTCCTCTCAATCTCTTTGGCTTTCTATCCCACCCACTTCGTCTCTTGCAAGCAAGCAATTGCAATTCTTCTCCTTTCCATTGTATCCACTACTTCCATAAGTTTCCCAGTTAAGCTCCCAATATTCCAAGTACCTAATCTCAGCCTTCTATTTTGGACTAGCTTCCTTGCCCCCCCACTCGTCCAGGAAAGTGCGAGGACCCTTGCCTATTTAACACCGCACTCGGCCGCCGATACAGCGGTCCTTGTTTGGTTCCAAAGTTTCAGACACAGTAATGCTCAATACTTGGCATTGGTTTATTGTTTGGTATCTGTTTGGTTGCTTCAAAAATGGCAGTAAAATGAAAACGTGAATTATGTTTTTTTGGTTAGCTCTGGTTCTCTCTTGATTAGGCTATTGTGGGGAAATTAATCTGTACAATAATTAGTAGATTAAATAAGAACTTGTTTCCCTTAGGTAGTGTAGATACCCCCTTGATATCATGATGTAATTATGTTGAATGTCACTAAATCATGGATCATGTCCGCGTATCACACTTGCTGTGGTTTGGGATGCCAAACCATTTCCCAATGGACACATAAGCCTTAAACAGCCCATCAAGCACCTAGTGTTTGCCTCGGTCCTTAATGAGAAAATTCTTAAGATAAAGAGGTATTCAAGAGTTCTGTTTGTCTTGAGAATGTTTGGTAAAGCTTCGCCCATTGATAAATAACTTATTTGTTGGACTTTGTTTGGATAAACTAGGTTGCCTATTTGGTGAAATGATCTTAACATGTGTTTGGTTAGAAGGGTGGCTTGAATAATGATAACATCATGGGATCTTGGGGTCTAAGTGGTTCAGAGGGTAAAGCGAGGTTTGTCTAAAACTTCATTGCTCATTCAGTTGTTCATTTGTTTAGGAGTCAAAGTTAGGCTAGTTTGACTAAAAGAGGGAGACTTGCTTATCTTTATCTAGAGAGAATGAAACAACAGTTTGTGAAAGCAGATTTACTGTAGAAATAATGAATAATCGATCTGTACCTGAAATGTTTTACAGCCCATATTATATACAAGTCTATCCTAGTATTGATAGTTATCTACAATCTAAACAATATAACAGAAACTCCTACAAATCAGCACCTTATCTACCGAAGATCTGTAGCTTCAACAGATCCTTATCCTAATCAAAGTTTACTCCTATCTCATCTCCTATAAATCTGTAACCGAAAGCTTCTAGAGCTTATCTACACTCCCCCTCAAGCTGGGAGTAAATGTTGATCATTCCCAGCTTGTTTACCAAGCTTTCGAATCCTGGTTTGTGTAGCCCTTTGGTTAGAATGTCTGCTGTTTGCTCTTTCGTTGGAATGTAACCCAACCAAATGACTTTGCTATCTAGCTTTTCCTTTATAAAGTGTCTGTCTACTTCCACATGCTTAGTACGATCATGTTGAACTGGATTTTGTGCAATATTGATTGCAGCCTTGTTGTCACAATAAATCTTCATGGGAGTACTGTTAGGCATCTTTAATTCCTTTAACATTCTCTCAAGCCAAATACCTTCACATATTCCTTGGGCCAAGGCTCTAAACTCAGCTTCTGCACTGCTCCTAGCCACTACCGACTGCTTTTTGCTTCTCCAAGTTACTAGATTTCCCCACACATAGGTACAATAGCCTGAGGTGGACCTTCAATCAGTTGAAGAACCTGCCCAGTCAGCATCTGTGAATATTTCAATCATTCTACAGTCTTTTTTCTGGAATAACAGTCCCTTTCCAGGTGTATACTTCAGGTATCTCAATATTCTGTGCACTGCCTCCAGGTGCTGCTTCTTCGGTGAGTGCATAAATCGACTCACTAGGCTGACTGCAAATGTGATGTCTGGTCGAGTGTGGGATAGATAAATCAATTTTCCTACCAGTTTCTGGTATCTTTCTCTGTCGACTACTTCTGTCCCTTCCAGTTCCAGCCTACTGTTAGGATCCATAGGTGTTTCAGCTGGTTTACAGCCCAGCATTCCCACCTCCTGCAGCAAATCCAGCACATACTTCCTCTGATTGATGATAATTCCTGCACTGCTGCGAGCTATCTCCATGCCGAGGAAGTATCTCATCAATCCTAAGTCCTTTAATTCAAACTCCCCTGACAGATATTTCTTCAAGGAACCCATTTCTGTCAGGTCATTCCCGGTGACAATGATATCATCCACATAGACTATGAGGACTGTAATCCTGCCATCTGGAGAATGTTTGTAGAACAATGTGTGGTCAGTTTGTGCTTGAGTGAATCCCTTCTTCTTGACAGCTTTTGTGAACTTATCAAACCACTCCCTAGGTGACTGTTTTAGCCCATATAGGGATTTCTTCAATCTACAAACTTTACCATTATTTTCTGTGAATCCTGGAGGGGCAGTCATGTAGACTTCTTCATGCAAGTCTCCATTTAAAAATGCATTCTTTACATCTAGTTGATGAAGTGGCCAATCTAAGTTTGCAGCTAAGGACAGCAGAACTCTAATGGTATTCAACTTGGCTACTGGTGCAAATGTTTCTTGGTAATCTATTCCATGAGTTTGTGTGAACCCTTTAGCCACTAACCTGCTTTTGTATCTGTTAATACTCCCATCGGTGTTGTATTTAATCGAGAATACCCATTTGCAGCCAACTGGCTTCTTCCCAGCAGGTAGGTTCACCATTTCCCAGGTTTTGTTCTTCCTTAGTGCATTCATTTCTTCCTCAACTGCAGCTCTCCAGTTATGATCTGTCAGGGCCTCATCTATACTGTTTGGTACAGCAGTAGTTGACAGGGCAGTAGTGAAAGCCTTGAAGTTAGGAGAGAGTCTAGCATATGAAACATACTTGGATATAGGGTGCTGAGTGCAGGTTCTGGTACCCTTCCTGAGAGCAATGGGCCAATTCAGGTCATATTCTTCAGCTTCAGTTTGCTGCGGACCTTGATCAGCTGTTTCTTCTTCACTTTGAGGGCTGAGATTCAAGTCAGATTGGCATTGTTGGTTTCTGTTTCTCCTTGAGTAAACCAGTGATTGAATTCTGGTATTCTCTACCCCTGGCTGAGATGTTCCACCTCTTAGTTCCTCAGCTGTTGTTATAATGTTAGGTTCTAAAGCCATGGGTAAAGGTTGGTTTTGATGGTCTGTAGGTTGAGTAGGCTCAGTGAACTGTGTAGGCTGGTCTAGAGGTGTTATGGACTGAGGAAAAACTTCTGTGGAAGCAGAAGCTTCTGTGGAAGCAGATTCTGTGGACAGAGGGAAAACCTCTGTGGAAGCAGGTTCTGAATCTACAGATTCTGAATCTGCAGAAATGATGTTCCAGGACTTATCTTCACTCACATTCTCCCCCTGAATAGAAGGACTGGGAAAGAAGGGGTGAGTCTCAAGAAAGGAGACATCCATAGACACAAAAAATCGACGAAGATGAGGAGAGTAGCATTTGTAGCCACGTTGAGTGGGAGAATAACCAACAAAGACACATTTGATAGCCTTTGGATCTAGTTTGGAGAGAGTAGAAGAATGATTATGGACAAACACAGTGCACCCAAAAATTTTGAGGGGTAAAGTATTGATTGACCGAAAGGTTGGAAAGATTTTGAGAAGGTTTGTCACTGGAATAGAAAAGTTGAGAGGTTTAGATGGCATACGGTTAATTAAATAGGAAGCTGTTAGAATAGCTTCACCCCATAAATATTTTGGGACATTCATAGTGAACATGAGAGCTCGTGCAACCTCTACTAGGTGCCTGTTTTTTCTTTCGGTAACACCATTTTGTTGTGGTGTGTCTGAACAGGAACTTTGGTGGATGATTCCATGCTTAGCCAGGTAGGCACTAAGAATGGAATTGAAATACTCTCTTCCATTGTCAGTTCGAAGGGTTTGGATGGAAACATGGAATTGAGTTAAGACCATTGAGTGAAATAATTGAAAAACTTTGGCAGCCTCAGATTTTTCTTTAAGAAGGTAAACCCAGCAGGTTCTGGTATGGTCATCAATGAATGTGATGAACCAGCGAGTACCAGACACATTTTTTACTCGAGAAGGCCCCCATATGTCACTGTGAATTAAAGAAAATGGCTGAGAAGGTTTGTAAGGTTTTGCAAGAAATTGTGCACGACAATGTTTAGCAAGAAGACAGAACTCACAATTGAATGAACTAGGAGTTTTATTAAGAAACAAAGCTGGAAACAATCTTTTTAGATAATAGAAATTTGGGTGGCCTAGCCTATAGTGCCGTAACATTATTTCATCATTAGAGAAACTAGAAGAAGATGCATCTCCAGCCATAGCAGTAGATTCTCCAGTCTTCTTCTCAATGTCAAGGTAATAAAGCCCATCTCTAACTCTAACATTGCCAATCGTCACTCTCGAATCCAGCCCCTGAAATTCACAGCTAGTGGCAGAGAACTTAGCAAAACATCTTAGTTCTTCAGTAAGCTTACCAACTGAAATCAAATTGCAGGACAGATTTGGGACATATAATACAGAATGGAGGAAAACAGTATCTGAGATCTGGACAGATCCCTTTCCAGCCACTGTGGAGTAGGACCCATCGGCAACTTTAACTCTAGACCTTCCAGTGTGTGGGACATAGGAGTGGAGTAGAGATAAGTTACCTGTCATATGGTCAGAGGCTCCGGAATCTAGCATCCAAGAACCTGTGTTCTTGGTATGCAGAGCAGTACCTGCTGTCATTGCAGAGGTTTTTGAGGATTCTGGAGCAGTTGCAGTGGTTTGAGTCAACAAATTCCGCAGCTGTTCCAGTTGGGTCTTGTTCAGAAATATTCCAGTTTGTTCAGCTTCCTTGTGATCTGCAGGTTTATCTTCCACTTGGGCTTGGTAGCCCTTTCCCTTACCTGCTCCTTTTGGCTTCCAGTTTGCTGGCTTTCCATGCAGATTCCAGCAGGTGTCCTGAGTATGCCCAGGTTTGTTGCAGTGGCTGCACCATGGTCTGCCTCCTCTATCACCCCTTTGAAAATTTCTCTGATCATTCTTTACTGCCAGGGCTGTAGTTTCAGCAGATCTGTCACTTACTGGAACTGCAGCCATCTCCTTATTCCCTCCAAGCATAACTCTCCTTCTACTTGCTTCTCTTCTTACATCAGCAAAAGCCTCATCTAGGGATGGCAAAGGTTTATAACCTAGAATCCTTCCTCGTACCTCATCTAGGTCACTGTTCAGTCCTGTTAAGAACTCATACAATCTCTCATTCTCCAAGTGTTGCTTGAACTTGACGTTTCCTTCCAAATCTCCCCAATCTGCCTCATAGTGCAGATCAAGTTCCTGCCACAAAATCTGCAGGTTGTTGTAGTACTCGGTAACCTCCAGATTCCCTTGTCGTATTTCCTTTAGTCTATTCTTGATCTCAAATACCTGAGAGGCATTTTTGAGATCAGAATAATTGGTATTAACTGCCTTCCAGATGGCTTGGGCAGTGTGAAGGAAAAGGTAGGTCCTACTTATATGAGGTTCCATGGAGTTAATCAACCATGCCATAACCATGGAGTTGTTTAACTCCCAGGTTGCATAAGATGGATCCTTCCCATCTGGTTGTATGATCTCTCCATTAATATACCCCATTTTTCCTCTCCCCCGGATGACTAGTAGGACTGAACGAGACCATTGAATAAAGTTCCTACCATTCAGTCGATGGTTGGTGATTTGAAGATTTGTGCTCTCTCCAATGGTGTGAGAGACCATTGAAGGCTGCAGATAATCAGACGAAGAGGCAGACTCCTTACCAGAACTCATTCTTGAATACTTGACGTCAAACAGAAATTATTCAAGAATCCTCACTTTGGTTGGGTGATTTTGGAGTGCTAAGAAGAACAACTCCTTAGCAGAAGATACCCAGGTCTCGGTGAAGGCTGAGGAGGAAGACCTTAGCCTGACAGTAGGGAAAAAATAGACTTCCTAAGAAGAGCCTGGCTCTGATACCATGAAAGCAGATTTACTGCAGAAATAATGAATAATCGATCTGTACCTGAAATGTTTTACAGCCCATATTATATACAAGTCTATCCTAGTATTGATAGTTATCTACAATCTAAACAATATAACAGAAACTCCTACAAATCAGCACCTTATCTACCGAAGATCTGTAGCTTCAACAGATCCTTATCCTAATCAAAGTTTACTCCTATCTCATCTCCTATAAATCTGTAACCGAAAGCTTCTAGAGCTTATCTACAGTTTGAACTCTAGAAGGTTATCTCCCGCTTTTTATTCTAATTCCATTTTGATGATGCATCTATGAATTGGACTCTCTGTCCATAAACGAGGCATAGCGTCAACATTGCCCCTCTTCTTTGTTAACTTAACTTGCATCATTGCTCACCCAAACCCTCTAAAATTTAATCCTTGAAAACTTAAAAATATGGATTTCTTGAATTAGAAACTACACAAACATGGATTTTTAAAATTAGAAATTTATATATTCATGGAATCTTTCTATTCACGTTCAAAAACCCTAAAATATCCTTTATTTTATATTTGTTTCTTTGTCTTCCTCCTTTTTCTCCTCTCTCCTTTATCACTACGTAGCACCCTTTTGTAGTGTTGGCTGACACCAACGATTGTAACAACTAGCATCTCATGTTGTAATGACTGGCACTTCTTTTGAAAATTATAATAAAAAAAAATTGAAGATGACGATTGGGGGGGGTAATAATGGCTGGGGTGGTGGGGCAATGGATGGGGAAATGGGGCAGTTGGGTTGGGGTGGGGGGAGCGAGGGCGGGGGTGGTGGGGGGGTTGGGTAGTGGGGCTAGGGTAGTTGCTAGAGAAAAAGAAATTTGGTTGTTGGGCAATGGCATTTTAGGAGGAATCCATGTATGGGTAATTTGAACGTTAACATTCATGTATTTGAAAATACAAAGATTAGGGCATTAATTTGTAGTTTGTTAACTTCGTTTCCATAAAAGCGTAAAAATTCTAATTTTTGTTTTGTTTTGTATTTTATTAGAGGAACCAAACGATTGAAATATAAGAATTGCTAATCTTGTCTTTTCTTTGTTGTATTCATTTCAGTCAATAGAGCATTACTGTAAATTGAAATTAATGCAGCCAAGGATGATAAACACAGCAACTAAGAGGAAAACAGTAGAAAGAAAATAATATGATTATAATAGGAACTTAGCCTTTTCTCTTTGTCAAAAACCAATGAAAAATCCTTGCTGTAGAATAAAAGATACTATCTATAATCGTCTTAGTAACTCTAGAATCCTGACCTTTTATCTTAAAATAAAAGAACAAATCCTAACCATCCAAACTCATTAAAAGTCACATGCTAGTCACATGACTCATTTACTTATTTAAAAAAAAGAACACTTAGGCATGAAAAAAAGACACTTATTAATTAGTTATGCTTCTGCATCAGAAATTCTAGAATTAATCTTTTAGTAATGGTTGACTCCATTTTTGTGAAGTTGAGAATATTCTGATGTGTAAATGTTGCAGTTGCTTCGGCAGAAATTCTAGAATTAATCTTTTAGTAATGGTTGACTCCATTTTTGTGAACTTGAGAATAATCTTATGTGTAAATGTTGCAGTTGCTTCGGGAGATAAACCATGAGAATGTGGTGAAGCTTGTCAATGTGCACATCAATCATGTTGACATGTCACTCTATCTGGCTTTTGATTATGCTGAACACGACCTTTATGTGAGTGTATTCCCCCCCCCCCCAATTGGTGTAATATATTTTGCTTTTCTATTTAAGTCAATTCATTGTACAAAAAGGGATTGCTATCGTGTTTATGGGAATTCAACTGGAGTATTAGCTGTCATAAATGGATTTTATGTTATCACTCTGAGGCAATTATTAAATTCCAGCATTTATGCAGGCACACGTGCATCTGCATATATTAGGATGATTTTAAGAGCTTATTTTATTTTGGCCTTTTCTTTAGCATTGATGGGGCTTAAGGTCATCTTTTGGTAAACTATTGTAGCATTCATAAGTGAAGACTTGCAACTCTGATGCATCCAGCTAGTTGAAAGAGCCATTTTTACACTTCCCCATTCATATGTCACCATAAAGCTTGTGTTCTAGTAACTTAGTTATGCTTTAGAAAATACTATCCATAGAAAATACTGTCCATTTCATTTAATTGGAGAACATGCTATAATTTCTCAAATAATACTTTTCTTTTCAAGCGTTCTGTCCTTGTGCAGGTAAACTGTTTGGTAACTGTTTTGCTAGTTAACTTGGATTCCTACCTGAAATTACAAGTATAAAATACATCGAGTGTCGTTTGATGTGAGGATGCTAAGGTCTTGTTTGGTAACATTTTCGCTTTGTTTATGTTTTCTAATTTTTGTTTTTAGTTGTCGTTCTTTTTCCCTATAATGAAACGAAAAACGCATTTGACAATCTGGCACTCCTAGTGTATGAAGGAGTTGCAATGTGATAATGAGGTTGCTTTCCATATTTCTTCCAATCTAGTTTTCCATCAAAGGACTAAGTATCTTAAGGTGGACTGTCACTTTGTCAAGGAAAAGATTCTACATAATACCATTAAGACTAGTCATGTTAAGTGCGACGAACAGCTTGCTGATTTGTTTACTAAAGCCCTGGGGGTCTCAAGTTCGGTATATTTATGCCAAACTTGAAATGATTGATATATATGCTCTAGCTTGTGGGGGAGAGCGAGAATATTGTAGATATTGTAGGATTTGATTTGATTAGGGATAATATACTAACTCTTATGTGTATAAATACATTCTGAGACAACCCCAATGGTGTTAAGTAATTCCATTCATTCTCTGATTTTTACCTACCAAAACAAAATTTGGATCCTTCTGGGTACAATAGATTATAAGCTTAGAATATCTACTTTCCCATATATTACCCTTTACTACTTGCCCACTCAAAGCTGAGGAGTGATTTTCCTCATTGTTCGTTGAACCGTATACTCCTCGGTGAAGCATCACACTCAATAATAGGAGTTCATAGTTTGTTGCTCTTAATTATGCAAGATTTTTAATATATATCTGCTTCATTCTCCCAATTTGTGTTGCTCAGCTTTCCTGTATTGTTATTTTTGCATATTCTATTGTTTTATCTACATTTGTCAATATTTGGAGCTAATGTTAAGTTGAATTGCTGTGTTGGTCCGTAAAGCTAACAAATATTAACCAGACTTATTTTTTTTCAAATATGTTTTAATTGGTTTTGAAAATTTTGAAAAGTGAAAAGAAACGGTCACACTTTTACCATATGAATTGTTTTAAATCCTAGACTAAGTCATCAGGCACAACATATTCAGTTTTGGACTCATATATTCTGTTCAATTTTACGAATACAGCCAACAATGTCTTGACTGTGTATTCTTGAGCATGCCAGGAAATTATTAGACATCACAGAGACAAGGTTAACCATGCCATCAATCTATATACTGTCAAGTCATTGCTGTGGCAGCTGCTTAATGGGCTTAACTATCTCCACAGGTAAGGTATATTTGTACCTTTTTGAAAATTCTGAATCCAGTATAGTTGCAGTTTAACTTTTAACCTACACTTGTTGTTTGTATTGTAATGTTGATGCAGTAACTGGATCATTCATCGAGATTTAAAGCCATCAAATATATTGGTAGGGTTCCGTCATTATTGTCGAATTTTCCTTTTGACTTCTTCATAGCGGAGCATAAGAGTGTTCTGCTTTGTTTCCATTAACATGGATGACCAGGTCATGGGTGAGGGAGAAGAGCAAGGGGTCATTAAAATTGCTGACTTTGGACTTGCAAGAATTTACCAAGCTCCCTTGAAGCCATTATCAGAAAATGGGGTAAGATGCTTGCCTTTTCATTTCTTTCATGACAATTATAGAGCATAATCCTGTCTCCCAACTGGGCTTGACCGCACCTTCCCTTTAGATGTTGCTCATGGTGATGTTTTTGCATTTGAATAGCCTGAAATAACTTACTTGATTGGCCTTAGTACTGCATATTGCACTGCATATTGCAAAAGCTATAATACAAATGTTAGTAATATACCATTGAGGCCACTGATGGTTTGATGACTTATTTCTTTTGCATTATGCATAATTATATTATCTTTTTGAAGTGAACATTTGTTTCCCGATATGTTTTTTCTATTAATAAATTAGAGATTTTTACATACTAGTGTATAGTTTGACGTGACAGCTTATAATGTTTGTTTGTTTAGATTTTCATGAAGTTTTATTGAATCAGAGTTGTGCTTAGAGCAGTTAAATTACCTCTTCTTGTTTAACACAAAATAGTTCATAGACCTGCAGCAGGAAGTGAATAATCATAAATGGGATAGTTCTCTTTTATCTTAATCTTATTTTCCTGGAGGATTACAGTTATGGAATATGGATCCATAAGATTATAAGACAATTCAGAACATATTCCTTCTAAATTAGGTCATGAGTGTGAACAAATTGACCGTTCAGTACCCTTTGTCCATGCGATTATCTACTTAATCAACTCCACTTTGAAATATTCTCATATTCTTATGGGGATGGTAAAAGGGTTCATTAGATTTCATATAAACTTTCCAATGCTACACTGTCTTTGGAATGATCAGTTTGCTTACTCAAAAAGGAATGATGAGCTTGAATTGCATCTATTGTTGGGTTTCTCACTTGCTTATGTAACATCTATCCAAGTCAAGAGTTAATTCCATAAGTCACCTCTTGGTTGAAAATAAAGAGAGAGAGAGAGAGAGAAAGAAAAGAAAAGCGGCTGGCTTCCAAGCCACAATGTACTCTACAGGATTATTTTCTTATTATGGAATACATGGTTCCTCACCATTCCTTGGAAGAACGTTAGAAGCTTGAAATGCTAAACATTAGAATGCGGATCAGAGTATTACTATATGCAGCAAGACAATTTTGATGCAAATTGCACAAATTATGTCAATTTAGGTCTGGACTGGGTCACTCAAAAAAAGAAAAAAAAAAAAAAAAAAAGGAGGTCTGCATCTGGTCCACCTCTATTGAGATCTCACATTATCTGGGTAAGCATTACATAACGGTTATTGCCATCACATTTATAGAATATTTATTTAAAAAAAATATTTTTCATTTTATATGTGGGCTATCCAGTGACGTATATATGGCTGTGTGTATTCCACGACATTGTTGCAGTACATATTGGCTGTAAAGAGTTGTTAGCTTCTTAACACAGTTTAAAAGAATTCCAGCATGTCCTTTTTTATCTTCTACCTATATGAATTGCAGGCTTTTGATAAGCATAATTACCAGATTTAGACCACTAGTATGCAGGATTTTTGAGGAAGTTAAAAGAACAGAAAATGCCAACCCTAAAAATAAAATAACCCACCTAAGGTAAAAAGCAATATGGAATTCTCATCCGTTCCCTCTGAGGATTTGTTTCAAAAGATTGAAATCTTTGGATACTGTTCAACATATGTACTTACTATGAAGTTTGACATCTTGTAAACGAATTTCTGTATTTCAGTATCTGATTAGAATTGCTTCTGTGTTTATGGAGCTGACCCATTTTTTTTTACCATTTTCACTCATCTTTGGCTGCTTGAATTTTTATCATTTCTTCCAGTGGGTACGTCTTGTTGGTTACATTAATCTGAGAGTTCCATCTTCTGCAAATTTTCATGTGCCAATGACTACTGCAGGTTGTGGTAACCATTTGGTATCGGGCGCCTGAGTTACTTCTGGGGGCAAAGCACTATACTAGTGCTGTTGGTATCCTTTGGCATCAGATTCCACAATCTTTTCACTACAAGCAGTAGAATTTCTCAGCAATATTATTTGTGTTTGTGTGGATCAGAGAGAATGTTACACTCTAGTAAAAAAAATAATGATTCCTTAAAATTTATATTAGATATGTGGGCTGTTGGATGCATATTTGCTGAGCTTCTGACTCTGAAGCCACTATTTCAAGGGCAAGAAGTAAAAGCCACACCAAATCCTTTTCAGGTATGAAATAATTAATCATATGGTTTTCTTTGGTCTAATTTCTTTAGAAATTTTTTTTTTTCAATTCTTATGTCATAATTTGATGTTATGTCCGGCCATCTGCTATTGCTGTTTCTTTCTTTTCCTAATGTAAATTCTCATTTCTGCAGCTTGACCAACTTGACAAAATATTTAAGGTCTTAGGTAAGACGGTTCATTTGGTCAGTTTCATTTTTTACTTCCTCTTCTGATTTAAACCGTGGACCATGGGATCAGGTCATCCCACACCAGAAAAGTGGCCAACACTCGTGAATCTTCCACATTGGCAATCAGACCTGCAACACATTCAAGGGCATAAATAGTATGTTCCATTCATCTACTAAGATAAAGAAAAGTCTCTGCCTGTCGTATTGATCTCTGATTTTGTATGGCCTTTGGCTGTATATTTCAGGCATATGATCATCAAATTATTTATCACCTTTATTACTGGGCCTTTTTTGCAACATATCTCTATTAATTTTACCCTTCTTTTTGTCTTTGCTTCTGGCAGTGAGAATCCTGGGCTTTATAGCGTTGTTCATCTACCTCCAAAAAGTTCTGCATATGATCTCCTCTCAAAGATGCTGGAGTACGTACCTTTCAGTTTCTGAGCTGTATGTTAACTGAGCAGTTGTTATGTTGATAATGATGCAGATGTAGAATGAAGGCAAATTACTTGTAAAAAAGAAAAAGACAGTAGTAAACGTTGTCCAACCTGCTAATTTATTTCTTCATATGGAACTTGTGAAGACATCGAAGTGGATCTTCAGCTGTGTATTTTTTGGTGTATTCAGTGACCTTACCGTTAAAAGACTGTACCTATACTAAGCTATTAGTAATGAAAGTGAGGTGAAAAATGTACATAATGTCTAATGTATTAGAATCAAGTGTCAATATTTGGCCTTTGTTCCTCACCGAGAATCCAACTTGGTACCACTTGGCCTACAAGATTGGTAATGTGAAAATGTAGCATCGTGCTATTCAGTTTTTCCAAGAGAGCAATAGAGGAAGGGGAGGCTAGAATCTGAGAGTTGCAGTAGTCGAAAGATGCTTAGATAAATGGACAAAAAAATGTAAAAAAATGAGGTTTTATAGTAATTAACAATCTTTACTGACAAAGGCTTTAAAGGCATGATTATGATGCTTAAAATTGGGTAATTATTCTTGAGGTTTATCTAAAAATGAGACAACATCCCCCTTACTTTCTGATGCTCTTGCTCTTAATTCTATTTTATTTTTTTTCTTTTATCAGATTCCCGGTTCCAATTAACTTGTAGGAGGTATAATGATTTTACATGATATAAGTTGTTTTTGTCATACTTAAATTTTCTTGAACCCTGCCTCACTAAAACAATGCTCGTATGAGTGTCTGGTCAAAAAATATTTACTTTTATAATTTTACTATTTTATTTTTGATACTAGGGTTATCCCCACCTAGTGGGAAAGGGCTTGGTTTGGTTTGGTTTACTAGGGTTATCCCCACCTTCGGTGGGACTAAACCCCTAGAGCTACTTCTAATTCTACTATTTACCACCTTTTGTTCTGTTCCATCCCCAGATTTAATTGTCTTGAAACACAAAATTTCACATTCATACCAAACGTTACTATTTGATCGATCAATTACTGTTTTATCTCATACCTTTGCTAAAGCAAAAACTAGACCATCATAATAGCTTCTGATATTAGACAAGGAAGGGCACACAGTTGTGTACTACACATAACAGGAGATGTTTGATGTATATTAAAAAATAAATAGATATATTGATAAATAGATGGGTAACTAGATATATGTATACATACACACATTGAGGGTAACTAGATATATGTATACATGGACATATTGAGAGATTAATAGAGTTTGGACATTACCTGAAATGAATGTTATTCTAGTGTGCTGACACTGCTATTACTGCATACTTGACTCTGTAAGGTTCAATTTTCTGGAGCTAAATTTCAATAAAACCATTGATTCAAGCATTAATTGTTCTATCCTTCAAAAACAATTGTGGACAAACCTACTTTGATAAGCAGTAAATTTATTTGCCAATGTATTGACAGACCAAGACAAAAAACTTTAATTCGTAGAGAACTAAAACAAAATGCATATAAAAAAAAAATGAAAAAGAAATGAAAATGTGTGCGCAGATGTATTTCCTGTATACGGAGAGGGGAAAAAAAATTGATAACCATAATTAGTGTGGATGAAAAAGTAAATACCAATGATAATATTTATAAAAAGTTGGCTACAGGAACATGAACCAGAATAATGATCTAACTTGTCCATCTTTCTTTCTCCTCTCCTTTAAACTTATCAATATGTCAAATTATCTAATTTTTTTTCTTTATTCTCAAAAATTCTTTTAACAGGAAAAGGTACAAAATATAACTCTATATTCCTAATGGTTGTCTACACAACTCATTGCTTTGGAATGTTTCATTGTGTTTAAGTGACATTTGGCATGTTTCCATGGAAATACTGTAATTTCGGTTTTCCACTTATGTTTCAAGTCAGTTTCTTGGAGATGGAAATGTTTTGAATGTTTTGATGGTAAACAAAATGAAAATTTGTTCCTTGGGCATGGATAACTTGTTGCACAAGAGACTAATTTAATACATCAATTGTATCTTGTGCAAATATACTTGTTTTAGCAGTATATTTTGCTAACATTATCATATGTTTTTTATTTTCTTGATATAGCTTTTGGGACGTTAATTATACCATTGATTCCTACTTGACAATTCATGGCTTATCTTTTTTTCAGATATGATCCTCGAAAGCGTATAACAGCAGCACAAGCCCTTGAGCATGAGTATGAAAACTTTTCTTGCTTCCTTTTTTTTTTTTTTTTGAAGTTCAATTTTCAAGTTCTTTGATGCTTTACATGGAGACAATTTTGCATATTTCTACTTAAAAACAGAAATTCCTTTGATAGAGTTTACGTATGGTTAAACATTTATGTTAAACAAAATTCCTTTCCCATGTTCTATATGGTTGCTTATCATATTCATAGAATTAGAATTTGGACTAAGTTAGCTAGTCCATGTATGATAGATTTTACATCTCTCTCTAGCTTACAGCTATCAATAGTACGAAGCAGTGGTATCATTTACGCTTCACCATTATCTATGGGCTCTAGTACATTAAGTGGGTGCAGGTTCTGTTTATCCCAAAAAAAGGGGTGCAGGTACTTGTCAGGTGATGGACATGTCTAAACTCAAACTATTAGGATATGTAGCCTTGACTTCAAATTTGTTAGCAAGTTGGGTACATAAGTGTGAGAATCGCCTAAGCATTAAATGATGATGCATCTATAAAGTTATTATTAATTTTCAAATAAAAAAGTTGCTGTTTTTATAAGAATTTACTAAGATAAAATTCAAATTGAAGGGATATTTTGTTAAAAAAAAAGGGTATTTTGTGAAAGGGAATATTTACCTATATCTTTGTGTAGAGTCACTGATTGTTTTGAAAGCTGAAGCTGTTAGGAAATTGACTCAGAACAAAAATGAAAGTTGGCTTGATATGGTTCAAGCTGGACCAAAAGAATGCTAGTTATCATACTAGTCAAATGAGAAACCCTAAACTAAGGGGTTTTGGAATCTACCAGAGAGGGAGAGAATGAATTCTCAGAGTGGTAGTTTATATACGATTCAAAAGTGATATGCCCATAGGCTACATTTGGCTTAAATAATCAAATCCTAATGGCTAAACAAGGAAACAACAATATGTCCTAAAATTTACCAAATTTGGAGAACATGGGATGATTACCTAATCTCAGAGAGAATGGAAAATAAATAATACAGGATTGATGGGGATCAGTTTTGAGAAATCCTAAACGTGGAATTCTATAGTTGAAAGCTTTGCGTCATAATGGTTTTCCCTTGAAAAAATACTTAGAATCTATATGTTATACGTTCATTGGACACCTGTGGCAGAAATGCCAATATACCATTGGGTGTCTTAATTTCGTCGCCTGTTTTGCATCAGAAATTAGTCCAATAATGCATGTCAAATTAGTTTAATATTCCCCTCATATACGACCCGACTTGCACATGGAGTAGGAAAAAAATTTTAATCAAGTAAGGTGAACCAACAATAAACTGAGATTAAACATTGATAATGAGACTCAAGCTAAGTCTTTGTGGAAGATACCATATTGAGTCATTAATTGTCCCAAAAGTTTAAGCTGTTAGGAAATAGGACAAACAATATATGTCGAGCTATTTGAACAATGTGAAAAGCACGAACCTGTGTTACAATCAAATGTGTGCTTCACTGTTTCTTTTTTGTGGTTGGATTGATAATTCCAATTTGATGCGTGTCGGATGTGTTATTCACATGCATGAACCAATGTTATATTGACATGGAAACAATTAATGTCGCAAGATTTATATACAAGTTTTTTTTAACTGTTCCTTATTCTGCTTCCCATCCTTGTAATCATGAAACAAAATCATGTAGCTACGTGGGCAGTTGGAATTGCTTTGTAAATAAGAGTTTTGTTGTGCTTGAAAAAGAGTTTTGGCCAGTACCAACAATGAAGCAAACCATATTTTGTGTATGGGTTTATGGTTTACAAAGTTTTTATTGGAAATATTGTATTCATGCACACTTAGTCAGCAGCCTCAACTTACGAGACACAGGCTGGTTTGAGCCTTTGGAAGGCCTTGGATTTGGCGTCCTTGGAGGCATTTGGAACTTGCCGTGGTTCTTGATTGAGTACAATTCTGACGTAGCGATGGTTGTTCAAATTTGAACTCTTGGCTTTCTTCATCTTAGGCTTTGTAAGAGACTTGGATTGATGCGAAAAGGATCTCCACATTGGTCAGGGAGAAAGTGAATGCTGGACATATTACCCTTTTGAAGTTTTGATCTAGGCTGAGAGCTGTCAGATTTGTTTGAGGGTTTTTGTTTCCTAGCTTTTACGCCTTGTTGTTTATGTTGATTTTCATTTCACAATGGATATCCCATCGTCCTGTTGTGTAACTTTTTTCGTCATTCACATTTTAAGCATTTTGAATTGCTTACCATTTTGACGTGTCCCAAATAAATACCTGATTTATTAGTTTATATAACGTCAAATAAGTGCGCATAAAAGGCTTGCATCACAATTATAAATGCAGCTATGTTACATGGACTTGGTGTGGGTATTGGGTGCTCATACTTTGATGCATACATAGACGATATCAAGCACCAAATAAGTGCATTAAAAATTTGACATGCTGACTAATGAATTTGAAAATGTCCATTGGAACGATTTCCACAAATTATGATAATTTACCATTCAAGAACGTGAGACTTTTCTGGGTGGAATGGAATCTCAACTTCCATGAGAATATTCTTTGAGTTTGTTGATAATTTGGGCCTCATTGATCTCCCCTTGATGGGTGGGAATTACACTTGGTCTAATTCTCATAGCAAAAATCTCACATCAATAGATTTCTAGTTTTTAGAAGTTGGGAGGAGCACTTCACATGCAGAATGCAAAAGTTTATGCCTAGAGTGTCCTCTAACCACTTTCCTAATCTTTGGGATTGTGGGGGTATTTGCTAAGGCCCCTCACCTTTCAAATTTAAAAGCATATGGTTAAGGGTTGATGGTTTCAAAGACAAAGTAGTAAGGTGGTGGAGGAGCTATCACTGCCATGGCTCAGCCAATTACATTTCTATCAATAAATAAAGCGTCTCAAAGTTGACAACTTGACATTAGCTAATGGAATTGTGAAGATGTCGGAAGGGTTGAAATCTAGGGGTCTGATCTTTTGGAAGAAATTAAGTTCTTGGATCATTTGATCTATTGGAAGAAATTAAGTTCGACTATTTAATCTATTGGAAGAAAATAAGTTCCTGGATCAGACAGAGATCATAATGGAGGAGTAGAAATCTCTTAGGTCATAGAAATCGAAGGAGTTCAACAAGTTTGCTTGTATGGAGGAGAACAGTTGGAGGCAAAAATCAAAAGCTCTGTGGCTTGAAGAAAAGTGATGAACATAAATTTTTTTTGCAGATTGGCCAACATGCATAGACAATCCAACTATAGCGACAAGATCACGGAGCACGATTCCATCCTAGAGGAACCAACTCTTATTTGAGATGGCATAGTTGGATTCTACTATGTTTGGTTCACTGAGGAGGACGAGTGGAGACCGAGCCTCAATGAAATGGGTTTCTTCCAATTCCCAAATCCCTAGCTTGGAAGGTGAAGCCCTGGAATGCAACTTATTGAGGAAGAGGTGTTGGTAGCCCTAAAAACTATGGATGGAGACAATGCCCTCGGCCTTGACGGTGTGACCACAACTTTCTTCCATGTCGGCAAATTTTGAGGAATTCTTTGACAACGGTGAGTTTGTCAAGTGTCTAAATACTTCATTCATTACCTTGATTCTGAATAAGAGTAGAGCTATCAAGATCCAGGACTTCAGGCTTATAACCTTGGTTTCGATCCTGTACAAGCTCATTGCAAAAGTCTTGGCCTTCCACATCAAACCAGTTATGACGTCATTCATTTCAAGTACCCAATTTGCTTTTGTAGAAGGGAGGCAAATTTTGTGACACAACTCTTGTAGCAAACAAGGTGTTGGGCTTTAAGTCCCAAAGTGGTAAGCCACGACTTCTTTGCAAGCTCGACATTGAAAAGGCCTTTGACCTCGTAAACTGGGGCTTTCTAATCTATCTAATGGAGAGAATGTGGTTTAGGTCTAAATGGAGATGGGTTTTTTTAGTGCATCTCAATGGTGAGCTTCTCAATTCAAGTTAATGGATCGCTGGTTGTATACTTTGAATCATCGGGGGGCTTAAGATGGGGGATTCCACTTTTGCTTTTTTATCATTGTGATGAAAGTTCTTAACAGATTGATGGACAAAGCAATACAAGAAGGTTTTAGCAAAAGTTTCAAGGTTTGCGGCTGAGATTAAGAAAGGATAACCTCACCTCTTGTTTGTGTATGACTATGGTCTTATGTGGAACTGACATCTTACAACTAGGCCACTTGTGTTGCCTTTTGCGTTGTTTCAAAGCTGTACTAGGTTTAAAGGTGAATCTCCATAAATCTAAACTTATTCATGCTGGAGAAGTCTCCAATGTGGGGGAAAAGTTGGCCATTATGGGTTGCAGGATGGTATCTTCCCCAACTACCTATCTAGGGCTACCTGTAGGGTGCCTTATAAAGCTAAAGGGGTGTGGGATGACATTTTTGACGAAGTTAACAAGAGACTGGTAGGTTGGTAGAAGCAATACTTATCTAAGGGGGCAGGATCACTCTTATCAAGAGTGTTCTATCTAGCTTATCAACTTACTAAACTTATTACATGTCTATTTCTGTCATGCCGGTCTTGGTGGCTAGAAGACTGGAAAAACTACATTGCAGCTTTCTCTGGAGGAGTGGAGCTGAAGGGCACAAATATTATCTAGTGAGATAGAATTCTACATGCTTGCTCTTTGAGAATGGGGGCATTGGCATCCAGAGACTAACTATAGCAAATGAAGCTTTATTAGGCAAATGGTTGTGGTGCTTTGCCAAGCAGAGGGGCAGCTTATAGAGAAGACTAATAGCTCTCAAGTATTGTTCACAATGGGGGGATTAGACTTCAAGCAAGGTTAGTGGCCTACATGTTGTGGTTTGTGGAAAGGCATTTGAAATAAGTGGGTCACATTCTCCAAAGTTCATTTGCTTTCAAGTTGGTAGTGGAGAGAGAGTGAAATTCTGGAGTCCACCATGGTTGGGACTGAGGAGTCTTCGGGATCTCTTCCTAATATACTCACTCTCATGGTCCGAAAGGAGGCTCCTATTGCAAATCTATTCTCAACTATTGGTGGACAGTGGTGTGGAATTGTGTTACGATAAAAAAAATTAATTGACTGGGAGGTGGATAGTTTTGGTAGATTGATGACTATGCTATCTAACTTCTCAACGAGAAAAGGGGAGGATGAGGCTATATAGGGCCTTAGCTCTAAAGGCTCTTTTGATGTGAAGTCATATTATCGTGCCTTCCACGGGAGAAGGGAAGAGGCCTTCTCATGGAAGAACATCTGGAAGTATGGCAGTACCCCTGAAGTGACTTTCTTCATGTGGTGTGTAGCCCACTACAAGATCCTTACTATTGATAATCTTGCTAAGAGTGGCATGGTTATGTTTAATCAATGCTGCCTGTGCAAGATGGAAGTAGAGTCTATTGACCACATCCCCGTTCACTTGGTCCAAGGAGTAGTGGAATTTGATCCTCCCCTATTTTGGCATGTCTTGGGTCAACCCAAAGGAGGTAAATCAATTTCTATATGTCTAGTGGGGCTCCAGTATCTTCAGCAAAAGGAGGAAGGCAAGGAAAATAGCTCCTCATTGTATCTTTTGGTTGTTTTGGAGGGAGTGGAATTGGAATACATTCCAAGGATTAGAATTTCTTAAGAGTAGAGTCAAAGGGGTGTTAATACATACTTTGTATAGATGTATAGAGCCAGATTTTTTTTTGTCCTCTTTGGAAAACATGGAAATGCGATCTTTTTTGTATACTAATTGAGATGTGATCATTTTTGTATGCGGGTGGCATCCCCTTGATGCCATTTATTAATACAATTTTATTTATTAGAAAAACAAAAAAGAATATGAGCCTTATCTCTCTTGATAAAGTTAAGTATGAACCATTAGTTAGTAGTCTTCTATTGTGAATATGTAACGAGTCTGAGTTATTAGCTCTGGAAATAAAAAAAGAGATACGATTTACAGGAGATGGGATCTTTATTGAAAATAATTGAAGTCAGCAGCAGAGGTGAAGGCCATGGGAGATACAGAGAATTAGAAGGGTGAAGGGTAGAAGATTGAAGCTAAGAATGAGAGAGGACTTACACTACATAATGACGAACCAGTTGTTCGGATACCCTTAACACAACCGTTGGATTGCTCAGATGGAGGACCCAGATGCACTCGTTGACTGGCTCGATCTCAGCCATACGGCTATTCAACCAATGATAGTCCAGATGAAAGAGGAATTAGTGGAGGTAGCTGTGATCATTAAATGTAGTGGAATGGACAGTTGGGGGAAGCTTCGTGAAGAAGTTAGAAATTAATACACATCAAACAAGCGGGTTAGATGGGAGGCGGGTCAGGTTGTTGGGTTGGAGCATCAGTTGGGCAAAGCAACAATGGATTGGATGGGTACAAAGGTTGATTAGTGGTCCAAGAGAGTGGCCTGAGTTCATGGGCCAACCAATGGATTAAAGCAGGCTATCATAATAGTGCCTGGTATTGGCTTGAGAGTATGGGCTATCATCATAAGGTTTAGTGGCCTGATCCAAAATTATAACAGATTACAATAGTTAGTAGTAGTTAGATTAGTTACAATTATAATTAGTTAATAGTTTGTTAGAGGTTGTCCCACATTAGTCTATTGGAAAAGTTATTTCTTCCATTTAAGAGATGGATTTACCTTATTTTAACACCTAGGTTTTAAGGTTGAGATCCCACCTCTTCTCTGGAGTTGGGCTTCTTGACATGTTATCAGAGCGGCGTTTTCAACTGGGGCTCACCACAATTCACGTTGTGTCTATGTCCATGTGGGCCAGCATGAGAGGGGAGTTATTAGAAGTCGTCCCACATCGGCCCCTCGGAAAAGTTATTCCGCTCATATAAGAGATGGATTTTCCTCACTTTAACACTTAGATTTTGAGGTTGAGACCCCTCCTCTTATGTGTAGCCGGGCTTTTTTACATGGTTAACCATAGTTACTAGCTTACTACTATAAATACAACTTGTATGAACAGATGGGGGGCCAAAATTGCAGTTGATAATTGTCTTGAGAGGTTTGGGAGTCCTTGAAACATCCCTTTGTTTGTCTTCTTCTTCAAGTTTTTCAACCATAGCTAAGGGCAAGAACAAGCTTCAGAATATACGTGTGAATAATTTACCATGAGAGGTGCTTCATTTCCAAATATGACAACGTTTTCTTTTTAGCTACTAATCAAGGATCATTTTAGTAGGTCGCTGCAATTAGTATGAAGGTGGAAACATTTTGAACATATCCTTGAAATGCTTTGGAAACATTTCAGTATTGGCACAAAAATATGAAGATACATTAAAATGTTTGGAAATATACATTGAAATCTATCTAACGTTCTTAGCATGAAAGAGTAATGATAAATGAATTAAACAATCTACTATTTTGGTACTTTATGTTGTATTTGATTTATATTACTATGTAGCTGACACCATTTAGTTGGGACAATGGTAACTTGAGTTGTGTACTATGCTGTGATGGGAATATTAAGCAAGTGGTTGATTTTGATCTTACGGACATGCGTCGGCTGCTTCAATGGAGAGTGGAAGTTTCGTTCTTTCCCACTAATTCTACGCCTTTTTCCATATATGTCATGTGATACTCTTAATTTGTTTTTGTTTTGTTTTGTTTTGTTTTGGTTTTTTTTTTTTTTTTTTTTGTGGTACGAGTGATATGTTAATATGTTGTTAATATCATATTCTAATTAGCTAATTATTTATGTATAACATGTTTTATGAAAGTCTTTTTTTTTGGGGGGGGGGAATTTGTGGTTTATGAAATTCACTATATAATAAAATGCCTTTTTATTGGATGATTAATTGGCTCTTTGTTGTTTTTGTTAGTTTATTAGTTCTATGCTCCAGCAGATTAATAATTCGTTTAGTTGCTTGGCCTTTTTGGTTTTCATGTTCTGTGGTAATGTTTCATTTCGAGGAGTTTGTATGTTTGCTTTTGATTTTAAAATCTTAGAATGTATTTTTCTCTTAGTGAAATGAAGTCCTTAAGTCACTCCTATTCTTTGTTGGTTTAGTAATCACGGACATTTCTATGTACTCTACTTCGTTTCTTCTTCTTCTTCTTGGTTATATACTACTTGCTAAACTTGCCAAACTTTTTGTTGCTTAGGTACTTTCGGCTTGAACCTCTTCCAGGACGCAAGTAAGTATTTTTTTGCTTTAGATCTTTATTTTAATGGAACTTTACCATTTAGAAGCATAAGATGAAAACTAAATTTTATTTTTTTCATACATATTACATGAAAATAGATAAGATATTTTAGTAGATTTTTTGGGGTAAATTACTCTAATTAGCCCTAAGATTGGTGAAAAGTGAGATAACTATTCAGGATTCTAGATTTATAGTGATGTCCATTCCTTTTAAGATTTTATAACAAATTCCTCACTATTTCTGTTCACTAGTAAGTGAGACGATTTGTATTGACATCACTTAAATAATTCTAAAATTGTACAAGAGTACCTTCCATATATTGACAATGCTTAAAATGGTGTTTCCCTTAGCTGATGAATTAATGAGTTTACTGTTTTATTATATTCTTTTTTAAATCATAACTAACCTTATCCACTCACTACGCCATCTCTTCTTAAAATCAAACATTCCTGAAAAAATCCATTAGCCTA
Source organism: Vitellaria paradoxa (assembly GCA_019916065.1). NCBI lineage: Eukaryota > Viridiplantae > Streptophyta > Magnoliopsida > Ericales > Sapotaceae > Vitellaria > Vitellaria paradoxa. The sequence goes on along the minus strand of CM034235.1, from coordinate 16,489,124 downwards.
TCCTCATGTATTTACACTCATGTTATTGTATTCATCGAAAAAAAGAATTAGTACCTCCCATGGTTTAAAATACACCCATTAGTGTTTTTGGGAAATACAACTATAAATATATATTTTTGTATCATTCTCTGATTTGTGGGGATTCTGTAGGCTCCCTATTTTAGTCAGTTTCTTCTTGTATATATTTGTCAGAATGTACAGGAAAAAAAAGATAGCAACGAGAAGAATATTTCTTCATAATACCTAATTTTTTCACATGGTATCAGACCCCTAGTTTTTTTTGGGAGGTCTTTTTTGCTTGCTTGACCTTCATTGCTTGGCATTTTTTTTTTAATTTTGTTTACAGCTTGAATTGCTATTTCCATTTTGTTTAGATCCCATTGTCATTGACTTTAGTATCTTAGACAATCATCAACTTTTCAGACGACTTATCATTGTCGATTTATTATTGTTGGCTTCAGAAAAACATCGTTGACCATCACTGGCTTCCTCGCAATCGGTAGACGATTGTGCAACCATCATCGGCTCTTCCAGATGATCTCGCGACCACTGTTGGACCTCCCAGTTGCCTTCGTGGCCATTGGTAGCCTTCCGAAGGACCTAGTGACCTTTGTCGGCATCCTAGTTGCCTTCGTGATGATCCTTGGCCTTCCAAATATTTTTAAAAATCAGCTGTTACCGTTATGTTATATAACTTTTTTGGACCCATCTGTTCTTGTTATATATCCTTTTTTTTTCCCGTTACACATTCGTTACACCAGTTTTTTTTTCGTAACCATTACACCTACCATTACCGTTTTTTAAAACCATCCAAAAGATCTTCGTGATCTTTGTCGGCAACCTTAGTTGACTTTGAATTGCCATTGGTCATCACCATTGACAGTAGCATCAACTATTAGCATCGATACTTCTTCAGTTATTGGCGTCAATACTTCTATAGTGCTTTGACCAGTTCCTTTTAAGCACATCTTCAACAAGTGCTTCTATAGTGCTTTGACCAGTTCCTTTTAAGCACATCTTCAACAAGTGCTTCTATAGTGCTTTGACCAGGAACAAATCAGTAAGTCAAAAATCACAAATAGTATCAACACACAGGTTACCGAAGCAAACTCTGCTCTGTCCTCGGAGGATTTATAGATTCTACAGGCTACATGTAGATTGACTGGAAAAATCTTCTTAAAATGGTCGCACGTGGTCCGAACATTCTTGAAAGAAAAATGCAACTTGGGTCGCTTGGTACAGGACCCAAACCAAAGGACTTGAGATTTGATGCTTGGGATGAAGAAGACTATGGTGATGGCCTAGTTGTGGAACTCAATGCTACTTGAAATCATTGATACATGTATGTTTTTGACCACATCCAAAGAAATATGGAAGGCTATTTGACATACTTATTCCAAGATTCATGATGTTACTCAAATCTATAAAATTAAGATCAAGATTTATACCACCAAACAGGGAGAATGTATTGTCACCAAGTATGCCAGTCTTCTAAAACATCTGTGGCAAGAAATGGATTATTATCAATGCATCCAATTGAAGTGCAGTGATGATTTGGCCATGGTGAAAAGGCTTATGGAAAAGGACACGATCTATGATTATCTTGTAGGTCTGAATATGGAATTTGACTTAGGTAGAGGACAAGTACGTGGAAAAGATGGACTTGCTTTGATTGAATGAGACTATTGTTATAATCCGAGCAGAAGTAGGACAAATAGGAGTCCTGATTGAATCTCAAGCAGTTGAAGCCTCAGCTATGGTTTCAAAAGGGGCAGGGGTTAAAAGCCCTAACCCTAATCAACAAACTACGAGCATAAATGAGCAATCAAATCCATCTAAAACCACAAGCAAAGATGCCATGTGGTGTACTTACTAGAAGAAGCCTTGCCACACAAGAGAATAGTGTAAGAAGCTTCATGGGAAGCCATAATTGTTCAATAGGAATTGGAACATGAAGAATGGACAACAAAGGGGATAAGGACAGGCTCATACGACTTGCACACAATCTAGGGAAGAAGACATGTCGCAGGAAAAAGGTGAATTCGATAAAGATGAAATAGAGAAGCCGAGGAGTTTGTTGGGAACCTTGGAGAAGTTGACTTAATGCGGGAGTTTGCTTCTTAGCACTCTCAAATAAGTATCCTCCTCCATCCGCTCTTAGTGTCTCAAGCATGACTTTTTAAGGATTTTAGGTCATTGATTCTGAGGCCACAGACCATGTGACTCATTCATTACACAAATTCACTTCCTACACTCCATTTCCTAGGAATAAGAAGATAGTTATAGCCGATTGTACATTTATAACAGTTGCTAGCCAAGGAAGTGTCCTAATTAACCAAACCTTGAAAGTTGACAATGTTCTTCATGTCCCAAAAATATCCACCAACGTTTTGTCCATACTAGACTCACAAAAGATTTTAATTTTAGTGTGACCTTTTATTCCTTACATTGTATAGTTTAGAACTAGGGTATGGTGAGGGTGTCTACATAGGCTCACAAAAGATTTGAATTTTAGTGTGACCTTTTATTCCTCACATTGTTTAGTTTAGAACTAGGGTATGGGGAGGATGATTGGACACGCTAGGGAGGAAGATGGACTTTAGTATCATGAAGAATCTAGTGGGCAAAAATGGAGCTAAGAATAATTTAACTTTTATCATTACTTTCCCTTTCCAATAATGACCAGATTTGGCTTTATCGTCTTTGTGTAGGATATCCTTCATTTTGGCATTCGTAAGATTATGTTTTAATTGTTATTTAAAGGAATTGTTTAAAAAAATTTTCATTGTGATATTTGTGAACTTGCAAAGCTTAAATGTGCCTCTTTTCCCATCAGTAATAGAGGAACTTCTGTTCCTTTTTCTCTCATTCATGGTGATATTTGGGGGGCCTTCTACTGTTGCTAATGTATCTGGGACTCGTTTGTTTGTTTTGTTTATTGATGATTGTACCCGTATGTCATGGATATTTCTTCCCAAAGTAATTTGGACGTGAGTTCAGTTTTTCCAACTTTCCAAAATATGATCAAAATCAATTTTGATAATGCTAAGGACTTTTTCAATCAAATTTTGTTACTGCATTTTCCGAAAGAGGGAATAATTCATGAGTTATCTTGTGATAACTCCCCTTAACAATATGGGGCGGTAGAGAGAGAAAATGGTCATTTGTTAGCTACTTCCCGAGCATTTTTATTCCAGAAACATATTCCCAAAGTTTATTGGGGAGAAGTTGTTTTAACTTCTGCTCATCTCATAAACAGGTACTTGGTTTCCTAAGTCCTATGCAAGTTTTATCTACATACTTTCCCAATTTCAACACTGCCAACAATCTTGTTTCTGATCTTCTTGGTTCTGTCTTTGTTGTCCATATTCATTCTCAAAACAGGAGAAAGTTAAACCCATGGGCACTTAAGTGTGTGTTTGTGGGTTATTCCTCCACTCAAAAATGGAATGGTACAAGTACTATCACCCTCCCAAAAAAAAAAAAAAAAAAAAAAAAATCTATGTGTTAGCTAATGTCACATTTGTTGAAAAGGAAAGCTAATGTCAGTCTTCTTCTTCGTCTTCTTTAATCAAATTTTGTCAGTCTTCAATCAAAATTTCCCAAAGTCCTTAGCATTATCAATCAAATTTTCGTCTTCTTCAATCATATTTCTTCCCAAATCAAAATTTCAATCAAATTTTGTCAGTCTTCTTCTTTTTCAAAAGTCCTTTGCATTACCAAAATTTGATTGAAAAGGTCCTTAGCATTTGTCGAAGACTGAGAATCAAGCTAATGTCACATTTGTCACACATCTTTATCTTCAAGGGGGAGACCATTTATGGAAGATAAGGACATGAACTTATTTTGGTTGGAACTTGATTATCAGTCTTCTTCTTCGTCTTCTTCAAACACTCCTACTCCTACTCTTACTCCAAGTTCTCCAACTCCTAACTTTGTTGAATCTGCGCTACCTTGTACTCCAAAATCACAGCCTTTGGCAAATGATAATTAAGGTTCCACTCGCCCACTGCAGTCCTATTCATGAAAAAGGGCATCCATCGTCCAACCTATGCAAGTCCAAGATCCTGAATCAACCCCTAGTAATGAGATAAATACTCTATCTGAATCTTCTCAAAACATCAATTCTGACTCTTATGATAACAATCTTCCCATTACTATTCGGAAAGGCACTCAATTCCCATTATATCCATTATCTCATTTTGTGTCCTATTAGAAGTTGTCACATAGCCACAAAACCTTTCTTGCACACCTAAGCACCATAACCATTCCCAACACTGTGCTTGAGGCCTTAGGTCATAAGGAATGGAGAGATGCTATATGAGTTGAAGCGGAAGCTCTCTAAAAAAATAGAACCTCCCAAAGGAAAGAATTCAATGGTTGTAAATGGTTTTTTTTTTTCTTTTTTTTTGGGGGGGGGGGTCAAAAATAAGGTAGATGGATCTTTGGAAAGATATGAGGAAAGGTTGGTAGCCGGGAAAAATTTATGGGATTGACTTTCTAGAAACCTTTGTGCCAGTTGCCAAAATGAACACTATGAGAGTATTGTTATCATTGGTTGCTAATTTTGTGTGGAGTTTGCCACAATTTGACCTTAAAATTGCCTTCTTACATAGTGATCTTGATAAAGAAATCTACATGAATATTTCTCCTGACTTTGGTTTGAATCGAGAGGGAAAGAAGGTGTGTAGACTAAAAAAGGCTCTATATGGTCTAAACAATCACCTAAAGCTTAGTTTAGGCCATTTGCTAAGGTTACATTAGCAATGGGATATAAACAAAGTCAAGGAGATCATACTTTGTTTGTAAGCATTCGGTTTTAGGGGGAGTGACTGTCTTGTTAGGATATATAGATCATATTGTGGTAACTAGGAATGATATGGAAGGAAGAGAAGCCTTAAGGAGGTGTCTGATTAAAGAATTTGAAATAAAGGAGCTGGGCATGCTGAAATACTTTCTTGGCATTGAAATTGCTCATTGACGGCTTGGAATGTTCATATCACAGCAAAAATGTCTTGGATCTACTAAAAGAGATAGGGAAGTCGGGGTGCAAACTTGTTGAGACCCCTATAGAGTTCAACCGCATGCTTGGAGAGGTTCTGGAGGATGCGACAGTGGACAGATGTACTTATCAGAGATTGGTAGGAAGACTAATCTACTTTTCTCATTTCAGGCCTGATATTGCCTACGCAGTAAGTGTTGTAAATTAGTTTATGTGTAACCTTAAGAAAGTGCATTTGCAATCCGTATATAGGATCTTGCAATACCTCGAGGGATCACCAAGGAAATGAATTATGTTTTTAAAAAAAGGAGAAAGATTGACTTTTGAAGCTTACACGGATACCAACTATGTAGGGTCTCTAGTTGACTGAATATCAACATCAAGTTATTGTACCTTTCTTGATGGCAACCTTGTGACTTCGAAAAATAAGAAGAAAAATGTTGTGGTAAGGTTTAGTGCAAAAGCAGAATTTAGGGCGATGGCACTGGTAATTTGTGAAGTATTGTGGCTCAAGATCATCCTGGAAGACTTGAATGTCAAGTGGGAGAGACCCATGAGACACTATTGTGACAATAAGTCAGCCATTAACAAAGCATATAATCCTCTACAACACGATCACACCAAACATATTGAGGTTGACAGGCACTTTGTAGTAGAAAAATTGGATAGTGGTCTAATTTGTACTCCCTTTGTTTATATTGAAGGTCAACTTGTAGATGTGTTAACCAAAGGACTGACAGGTGCAATATTTCAATTTATAGTTGGCAAGCTTGGAATGAATAACATCTATTCACTAGCTTGAGGGGGACTATGGGAAATACAGCTGTAAATATGTATTTTTGGTTATTATATCAATCCTTGATTTGTGGGGATCTGATTTATAGATTTTTGATTCATAGATTTCCTATTTTAGTTAAATGTACTTGTACATATTCGGTAGAATGTACAAAGAAAAAGATAGCAATAAGAAGAGCATTTCTTCATAATACCTAATTTCTTCACACTATTACGTTGCGTAATGTCTTGGAAGGTTTTGATTTCATTGCACTAAATTTTAGTTATTTTATATTTGTTACACTCTGATCATTACACTACAACTGTGACCGTTATGCTAACCATTACCATTATTTAAGATGCTGGTACCTCCTTGAACATCTTTCCCCAAAATCACACTACTATGGCATTTGCATTTATTATAACTCAACTTAACAAAGCCTTAGTATCAATCGATTTGGGATTAGCTACATAAGTCCTTTTTATCCATTCATTTCTATAAAGGTTTATGTTTTCTCTGAGATTATTTAAAATCATGTCTTTCTTTACAATTTCATTAATGTATACATATTAAACATGCATATGCAAGCTGAAGGAAGACCTGTGGAGTGTAGCGCTAGATGCCCTCTTGACATTGGCATCATCAACCTCTCTCTCATTGGGAGACATGGTGGTTTTGATTTCATGGTGTTGGGGTGGTAATCAGGAAGCTGGACTTGGTCACTTAGAGGAAAGAGGGAAATAGTGCTATAATGGGTTTTCTTTTGTTTTCCTTCATTCGTCCTTTATTTATTTACTAGCAATAAGTCGTACGTACGGCACTCTAAACAAAATTAGTATTAAGTTTCTTATATAGTTGAAACTTTGGACAAAAAGTTCAAATAAAAAAAAACTATAATATTCCATGGGTTTTTGTTTTATTTTTATTTTTTAAAACTTTAGGCCCTAGCAACTATTATATGTGTTTTGGTCTATTTATTTCTCCAATTAATTTTTGATAAGCACCATAAAAGAGAACACAAATTATGGTGCTTTTATTTGGAAGGTTTAACCTCCTAAAAATTATAATTGAGCGGAATTTAAGTTGCATATGATCTCTACCTTTAAGATATGGTGAAATTTAATATATTTAAGCCGTTTTGTGAGAAAGATGATAGTGGAGTCCATTAAAATAAGAATTGAGCAGGAAGTTAAAAATATAAAAAATGATCTCAATCGTTGAATGAAAGAAAAAATAATTCTTAACCGTTGGATCTTAGTTTGTGAGAGGGACTTTTTAAAAAACCATCTTATTTTATTATATAGATTTATTTTCTTTTTCTTTTTTGTTTTTTTGTGTTGAACGTTGATAAAAATTCAAATTTTTTTTTTCCACATGTATGAAACTCTTTTACATTTTCTGTTACTTTATAAACTCTAATAAGGGAGGTTAGTGTGAACATCATAACAATATTAGGGGCGCTCTCACTTTTCACCACTCGTCATGGTTAGTGTAATTTATCCCCCCCCCCCCTTTTTTTCTCTGAAGAAGTATATAGTGCCTCCATAGTTTCCTGAATTTGACCAGGTAAAATGTAATATCAATGGTCAGTGCACTGGTGCCTTCCCCGGCTGGAGAGAAAGTTGTGAGTTATCCTACTCGTCCAGTGGATACGACGACAGATTTTGAAGGAACAACTAGTCTTCAACCTTCTCAACCGGTATGTGCCTATGTTATAATACTGTTATACTAATTTCATGCACTTGAAACTCCAAGCAAGGAATTAGTCCTGCTTGTGTTGAAATAAGCATGAATGGGGACACAACATGACTACATGTGGCGTGCCAACAAGGCAACTTTCGAAAATTGAAGACATGGATTTGGTAGCACTCTGAGAAATGAGTACACATTCAGAAAGTTGATAACAAATAATTATATCATTTGATAGAGAAAAGGACTGAAAGCCCTAACCTCCATAGAAAGTGAAGGTTTTTAATGGTATATAATTCCTATATGAAGAATTAATATGTGTGTGTGTGTAAAGGGCAAAGAAAAGGTGAGCAGAGAGTTAATAAAAGAGGAAAGATAGAGAAAAGGTGATTAGAGAGTCAATAAAACAGGGAAAGGAAAGCTGGGTTCAAAGTCTTCAATCCACACGAACTCAATTGGTTGGAGTGATCTCGTTTTCTAGCTCTACTGGTGGTTTTGGGCCTTGTGGCATTTTACCATAGGGTTGCTTGTTAATCAATAAGAGCCCCCTTGCTAAGAAATTTATTCAGGCTTGTTCATTGATTCAACAAGCCAATTTGAAGCTTCGCCAGCTTAGTTAAATCTAGCTAGGAAATCTAGCTAGGCTTGCCATGACCAGATTTGTGAGCAGTTGGGGTTGATTTCATGCGCATCTATACTGACGTGGTTCATTAACAAACTTACCAAAGAACTAAATGAAAACAGAGTTGTGTTGAAAATTTGAGAAACCCATGGAATGCATGACGACTTTATGCATTACCAAAGGTTGATTTGGTGGATTTTAAATTAGACTAGATAGCAAGCTTAAGTGTGTTATTGTAGAGATTGAGTTGCACGTGGTTAAATTTCCACCCTTGCTTGAGCTATGGTCTAAATCGAACTACTTGAGGGCCATATTGACATGAACCTCCTGTCGTAGTAGACCCACTTGATGGCAGATTAATGAATGCGTATTTGAGATGACACAATAATGGGATTTTTATAGGGGTTGTTTAACTCCACATTAGAGGAGACATGTAGCTAACATGATGCATTTTTTTCAATAACATTACTGTGTTTTCATTTTTATTTTTTTCAGAATTCAGAAAACTATGGGTTTAAGAAATACGACATGCTGGACAACATTGATCATCATCTAGAAACAAAGGTTTTGGACCTTAAAAAAAGAGCAGCTATGGTAGAGAAATCGAGGATCATTTTTCTTGGTGTGATTGGCTCGCATTGGAAGAAGCTTGTGTGATTTTTCAACAGTCTGCTGAGATTCTGAAGTTGTCAAAAATTACCCCCCCCCAAAAAAAAAACTTCCCATGATTCTCATACTGAATTCCCAACCTCATGGGCACTGTCAGGGCCTGACAATTACTAGAGTTCCTCTATTTTGAAAAAACAGCTGGACGATTGAAAACCATTCAATGATGTGGGGTTCCTATATCTAATGATTTTTTCAAAATTTAATTATTTCAATAGTGAAAAAAATCTTATGAGTTATTGATGGCCCAAACTTTTCTTCTGCTAGTTTTGGTGTTCTATTCTGATCCATTCGCCTAGATGTGTCAGCTAACACATAAGATTCTCTCCACTGAATTTTAGACACTTGGTATCTCTTGCTTGACAGGGAAAATTATGTATATGATTAAGGCTCCATTTGGTTTGCTATAAATCTCTGAAAATTTCTGAAAACCTCTAAAAGTTATTCGTATTTAATCTCACTGTAAGAATTACGAACCCGCAACTTATCTCACTTTTTATCACTCCAAACACACCCTAAATGTGCATATATCAATAAATAAGAAGTTTCTTTTTGCCAAATTGAAGATTATATGGCTATTTTCAAAAATCATGACCCTGGCATATGAATATTACTGGTCGTTGACTCTTTCGCTTCTTAGGAGAAAAAGAAAGACTGCCTCTTTTCATGTTGTAAGTGCTTTCTATTACATTGTCTGTACTCATATTTTGGTTGATTTGACCAGGCATCGTCTGGGAATGCAGTTTCTGGGAACATGCCAGGGCCTCATGTAGTTCCCAGTAGATCTGTACCTCGGCCAATGCCCGTGGTTAGCATGCAAAGGATGCCACCTCAGGGCATGGCGGCTTATAATCTCACTTCCCAGGCTGCAATGGGTGGTCCTATGAATCCTGGCAACATGCCGATGCAGCGGGGAGTCGCTACCCAGGCTCATCAGCAGCAGCAGGTTTTCTGTGTTTAATTGAACTTGTTCTGTTGTTGTGGCTGTCATTCTTCCATTTCTGATGCATATTCCATTATTTTAAAAATAGATGAGGAGGAAAGACCAAGGAATGGGGATGCCTGGATACCCTCCACAACAGAAGTCAAGGCGTTTTTGAGGTATTACCGTTCTTACAATCTTCTTACCATTGTATCCACCCAATTATTTGAGATATTGTTCTTGCAAATTGCTTTAATCAATTATTCTAATAAAAGGATAATGGTAGAAAGTAACCGAGTGTTATTAAAAATAAATATTCTCTGCAAAACCTAATGCTTCAACTTGAAAACTATTGTCCTCTTGAAAGACCCTTATTTCCTTGACATTGAAAGGAAGACCCCAACTACCTTATAGTTATTGCTATTTTGTTATTGTTGTTATCATTTATATCAATGCTATTATAATATACTAGTGGTACATGGTGAAGCCATTTAAGTGGTAAAACTTTTTTTTTCCTCCATTTATACCTCTCTCAACTACCTATGATTTCAAAGGGCATGTAAATAAATTTTAAAAACTAAATTTATGCCCCTCTCAACTACCTATGATTTCAGAGGGCACGTAAATAAATGTTTAAAAACTAACTCTGATAAGTAATTTTACTTTCCTATTTTATGATCACCATTGTTTTTTACCCTAAACTATTCGTCATGTAAGGAAGGTAATTAGAACATGCATCTGGTGTGCACCTCTTCTAGTTCTCTTAATAAAGAAAGCAAAATAACTTGGTAAAGCCCTGTCAAGTATTTACCCCAATCAAACAAAAAGTAATTAGTCAGTTTTCCTTTCACAAATAAGTGATTAAACTTGGATAATATTTTGAACTTAGTTATCCAAACCAACCCACGTTTGGTGTTGGAAGTTCCTTGATGCCAAATAGCTCATTCATGTCTTGAAAGCCATCTTGTACAATTATGTTATTTTTACTGATTTTTTTTGATTTGTGCAAACATTGTTGAAAAGAAATGTGCAGTAGGTAGTTCTCTTGCAGCTTGGCAAATGTGCATCTTACTTTTGAGCTAACATTTGATTTTTAGGGAGTAGCCTTGTGTACAAGCATGCTACCGATGATGACTCAGTTGAAACACTCCTCTCTATCAAGTAGTTTAGTAGGTTCCCTCCTTAATTGAATAGATAAAATTAAAATATGGAAGGGCTTATTGCTTACCTTTGTTAAATGCTAACAGCAAAATAATAGTGGATAAATATTAACAAGTTTGAAGTGAATTGAACATGGTTGATAATCCTGTGCCAGACTATTGTTTTTGCCATTGGTTTACAAGAAAGAAGGCAATTAGTAGTGAGTGCCAGGTAGAACAGCTTTATAGATAGGGGTAGTAAGGTACGACAAGCAGTGGTATCGGGTTGAGCAGCGAAAGCTGTCTGGCGAGCTATGGTCCCAAGTAGTTCATTGCTTCAGAATCATTACAATCAAATGAGAACTTTATATCTGTAGTTTAAAAATATGAACACAGTCAAAATGTTCATTTTTTTTTTCTAGTAAAAATATCAAAGATTAAATTTTATTTAAAAAAAAATGAGAACAGTCAAATGCTCATTTTTCTAGTGAAATAATATAATTAACAAATGATATCATTATTGAAGTGTACACGTTATCAATAATTAGTACTCAAATATGCTTCAAATACTGTATTTTATTTATACATAGAAAAACAAAATATAATTTTTAAAATATACATATCCATATCTTTTTATAAATGAAATTCTTTCACATTGTTTTGTTTAAGTGTTAATGAGTTCAGTTGCTACTTTCCAAACACCGTTTGTTAGACAAAAATAATACTAAAATAATATTTCCAAACATCATTTGTTGTGACAGTTTGTTGGATAACCAAACATAATATTTAATGCCTTGTGACATTGCAACAAAAAAAAGTCATGCATAATGTGGAAACCTTCAAGAACGGGAGGACTTGATCAGAGACAATATTGTGCACTTTTTCTCCCTTTCTTTTTTTCTTTGAATAAGAAAATTGTATTGAAAAGGCATCAAGAGGATGCCACCCTACAAAAATCTATGCACCTGAAGGCACCACTACAAAAGATTATGTACAAGTATCCATGTTTTCAATAAAATGTAAAAAACTACTCAGGTGCAGGTCTTTGCCCCCGGATACCCAACTATACAAGAGGCTGAGCAATAAACTCTTTAATCTAACCAAAGATGGATCCATATCTATGAAGCTTCCCCTATTCCTTTCTCCCCAAATGAACTACGTTACTCCTTGGATTTAGTGAAGAGAGGAGGTCTTCTCTCTCTTTTTGGGGGGGGGGGGGGTGGGTTTGGGTTGGCTCTTAAAATCTCTAAATAGGGACAAGGCCCCAGGTCCAGATGGATGTACCATGGCCTTCTTTAAGAACTGTTCGGCCATCTTTAAGAACTGTTGTGGTCTCTCAAAAGAGAAATCATTAGTATTTGAGGAATTCTTTTCTAGCGGTGTATTTGCCAAGAGCATCAACTCTGCCTTCTTGGTCTTGATTCCTTAAAGGGCGGGGGCTGTTAATATTAGGGAGTTCAGACCTATCAGTCTTGTAGGCAGCATTTACAAGTTAATTTTCAAGGTCCTAGCTTCTAGATTAGAGGTGGTGACACCATTTTTGGTCTCAGATTTCCAGGATGCCAAGACAGACTAATTCTCGATGCAGCCTCATGGACAATGAGGTGGTTGATTCCAGATTGAAGAGGAGGGAACCTTGTTTAATTTGCAAGTTAGATATTGAAAAAGCCTTTGCTCATGTAAGTTGGGACTTTCTGATTTACTTGCTTGAAAGGATGGGACGGGGGAAAAATGGATTACTTGGTGCATGTCCACTGTGAAATACTATCCTCATCAGTGGAACACTTGCTGGCTTCTTCCAGGCCTCCAGGGGATTAAGGCAAGGGGGCCCCTTATCCCCTTACCTTTTTCTGTTGGTCATGGAAATCCTTAGGAATTTAGGAGGATGATTGTGAGGGCTATTAAAGGTCATCTGGAAGGATTTATGCTGAGTAGAAGAGAAGAAGGCGTGAGGCATTGGAGGTTTCATGCCTACTGTTTGCTGATGATTCCATTATTTTTTATGGGACATCCATTAAACAGTTTGAAATTTGAGGTGTGCTATACTTTGACACTTGGTCTCTGGATTGAAAATCAACCTAACGAAATCTGAACTCATTCCAGTTGGAGAGGTGGATAATCTGAATGTAGAAGTTGCAGTGATGGGATGCAGTCTCCTCCTTACCTACATCCTACCTTGGTCTTCCTTTAGGGGCCTCTTTCAAAGGGAGAGAAAAAAAAAACATGGGATGGGGCAATTGAGAAATTCAGCAGGAAGCTAAGTGGATGGAAACAGATGTGCCTCTCAAAAGGTGCCTGGTTGACATTGATCAAGAGCATATTGTCAAGCCTTACCCATATATTTCATTCCTTTATTTTCAACCCCCATCTTTGTCATCAAGAGATTAGAGAAATTCCAAAGAGATATCTTTTGGGGAAGATAAAGTGGTGCTCCAAGTACAATCTAGTTGATTGTAAGGCAGACTGGGAATTAGAAACTGAAGTTATTTATTAAAGCTTTTTATTGGGCAAATTGCTTTGGAAATTTATGAGAGGAGACGTTTTGGTGGAATATTGTCTCCGCAAAGTTTGGAACAGAATGGTGAGGGTGAAATACGAAAAGTGGATTAATTACCCATGACTCCAACCTTTGGGTGGACATCTTTATGTTTCGCATCAGATGGAAGCATGGGAGGGACTCATTGAAGGAAGATTGGAGGACTTATTCCCGGATATTCTTGACCTAGCATTTAATAAAGATGCCTCAGTGTCTGACTATTTGGAGTAATCAAGTTAAGAGTATGGAACGTCCTAAGGGGAAATTGGTGTAGGACGATAGAAAATAAAGCCAAGAAAGAGAAACCGAGAGAGAGAAGTTTAGGAGAGAGGGAAGAAAGAAGAAGAGGGGAGGGAAAACAAGTTACGAGATTTCAACAAATCAAATTTTCATATTCATCAATGTATCAAACCCTATTATCATAAGCCTGTAAATAGGCTAATACATTCTCAAGATTACTAAAAATAAAGCAAAATCAAATATTCTAATAAATCATTCTTAAAATAAATCTAAATAAAATTTTGCCTAAAATAAAATAAATCTTTAATAGAATAAGATAAAATCCTTGTATAAAAGGTAATCCTAATAAAATAAAATTCTAATAATAATTATTTCATATTTTTTTTGGCTTTCGTATCATTCTCCACTTCTTAGAAAAACTCGACTCCGTCGAGTTAAAAATTTACATACTCCTTCAATCGCCAGGTCATGAACAAAGTGGATGTTCAAGCTGCTCCCAAAGTTCATGAACACGCGTCAGGAGTGGTAGAAATTTAGTGTATCCACCAAGTCTTCCGAAATAGAAGTCCCGCGATTCAGAAAATAGAACTTGTAGATGTTGGAAGAAAACAAAAAATGGACCAACTTGTGGGAGAAGTTTAGGTGTAGGAAAGACAAAATCTACAGAAGCACTATGAATTTTAGGCATACTCTTCAACCCGATAGTACCTACAGGGACATCAGTAATATCGCTGGAAATTTGTGCCTCATCAAAAGAAATGAGTTCATTAGTGGCAATAATTTTGGTAGTCGCAACAATTTCATCAAGTAGCTTGCCTACGATTTGGTCATCATCTTCATCATCTGAAAAATAAAAGTCGTCAGGATCAGACTCGTAAATCAACTCTTCAATTTGATCATCATTAGACTCTCTCTTCATTTCAAAGTGGCCGTCATTAGATTTTCTGTTTGGTTCATCAATTACTTTTGAAATTTCGGTAAGGGCACCAAATAGAGGAGCTGAAACTGTGTTCGACTTTGAATTCGATATTTGGTTAGAACAGAGGTGAATAAGGTTGCTCGGCCAATAGTATTCCTCCCATGTGTCTAACCTCGCGTTTAGTCTTTGAATGGTTTCAGTGAGGGCTGCTATTTGGGTTTGCATCTAGTTATTGTTTGACTGTACCTGATAGTGTACTGACAATTTTGAATCTGCAAAAATGAACTGTGAGGTGTTTCGAAGCCTCCTAAAAGTCACTGGAGCTTCACCGGAAGTTGTCGGAGGTTGCCGGAGCTTCGCGTGGAGCACAGGTCAGATCGCTGGAGTGTAGTGGTTATTTTGGACTTCGTCAGAGGTCATCGAAAAAGTCGCCGGAGGTCGCCAGCCGGTCGCCAAAAAAGTCACCGGAAGTTGCCGGAGTCACCAACGAGTTCGCCGGAGGTTGGTGGTGCCAATGGTGGGGTTTGCCGGAGTTGGGTACCGCTAGGAATGTACGAAAGTGTACTCGAAGGGTTTGGGAGCGTGTAGGGCGCGTGCGGTGGTTATGACTGCAGTTGTGGCTAGGGTTTGAGATGAACAGTGAGTTTTCATTGATTGTACATCGATTTGCTCTGATACCAAAGTTGGTATAAGACGATAGAAAATAAAGCCAAGAAAGAGAGATAGAGAGAGAGAAGAAGTTTAGGAGAGAGGGAAGAAAGAAGAAGAGGGGAGGGAAAACAAGCCACGAGACTTCAACAAATCAAATTTTCATATTCATCAATGTATCAAACCTTAATCATCATAAGCATTTAAATAGGCTAATACATTCTCAAGATTACTAAAAATAAAGCAAAATTAAATATTCTAATAAATCATTCTTAAAATAAATCTAAATAAAATTTTGCCTAAAATAAAATAAATCTTTAATAGAATAAGGTAAAATCCTTATATAAAATGTAATCCTAATAAAATAAAATTCTAATAATAATTATTTCATATTTTTTTTGGCTTCCGCATCAGAAAAAAGGTTTGTGATTTTTTTAAGCAAGTGGAGAGGTTCACTGATTTTTTTTAAGCTACTGCAAATGTCCAGATCGAGAGTGGGAGAAGACACTGTCCTCTGGAATCTTACAGTTGGGAGAGCTTGCAGTTATGTCTCTTTACAGAGCTTTACATCATAGTAATGACTCAAACTTCCCCTGAAAAAAAAAAAATTTGACAGTCTGGGGTCATATATTTTCTTCATTTGGTGTGTGCTTCGAGGTAAAATACTAACAATAGACAACCCCCAGCTGCGGGACAGTCGTTGGTGAACAAATGTTTATGCAAAAGGCAAGCGGAATCCATTAACCATATCTTTCATCCATTGTGATTGGATAAGGGAGCTGTGGGATGTGACCACAAGTTTCAAAGTATGTTGGGTGCAGCCTATGGATCCTAAAGGCCTTTTACTTTCGTGGTAGGGATGCAAGATTAGGAATCAAAAGGCTAAAGCTTGGCGTCTAACTCCCTTTTGTGTTGCTTGGTTGGTTTGGAAGGAAAGAAACCGTTAAACACTTTGAGTCAAATTACCGTTGCACAGAGTGGAGTTAATTTTTGTCACAATTGTATCGTTGGATAGTAAGGGTATCCTGACTTGGATACTTTTTGAACTTTGTTGAGAGCATGTCCACTTAGTTGTAAGACATGCTTCTTGTTTTGTCTCTTTGTATTGGCATTTCCTTGATGCTTTGGCTCTTCCATTAATAAAATTCTTTTATCTTTAAAAAAAAAATAGAAACTTTCAATGTTTCTGCCTCAAATATGCTTTACTTGATGAAATAGGCAGCAAGCGAAATATCAGTTTATAGGAACCGTAGAATAGTGGTTTCTTCTTGCTGTTAAACCTGTCTATACTTCCTGGTACGAGACATTATTAATAACAATGGAAGTGACTGATTGATAGTCATGAAAGCATTTGTTAAAGAAACCGGCAGGGTTACCATATAGCATCCTGCACGTATCTGCCATAGCATTCTAGAAAAATCATGTGTTGGTTAATCATTTGTTAAAAGATGAGATATTGGGCCACTTATCAAATATATATAAATATTGAGCTGCAGCATTGCACAACCATAGCCAGAAGACGAGATCTTCAATTCATGAATTTAATTTGTTGCAAATTTATAATCAATTGGTGAATTTGGAAACTATTGTGTAAATTCCTTGCCCAAGGGGAGCAAATTAGGATACATGGGGTGTCGATTCTTTTATTTTCAGTTACTGGTGATTGTCGATAGAGATTGTATAATCTTGAGATTATATTACCAACACCCAACTCAAAATTATCCATCATTTTATGATAATGGTTACTTTGCATCTCTTGAAAACAATGATACTCCATTTATGCAGGGAGGGAAATAGTGGAAGTGAAGATTGGAATTCAAATGTATTAACGTAGGAACATCAAAAGCCAAGTTCAAGCAGTACCTTACTGGGTCGCAAAGCTGAGCTGGTTCCCTCCAAGGCCTTCACAACCTTGGCTCCTGATCGCATCCTGCCTATGCATCAGAACTTTTTTGTGGAAGACATGAGTCTTAACTCGTCCTATCTTTAGATGTGGCGATATAGCTTTGCTGTTGCTGAGAAGTTTTTCTTCCATTCAAAACGGTTAGTTCAAGTTTCATGTCTTTGGCATCAGAAATCTGATTGTACAAGGCTGCAACATTTATTGGTGTATATCCATGTTAAAGGCATTCTTAGTTACTTGTGGCACAGGCATATTAGACTGGCTTAATATATATGTCTATGTGTGTATTTTAGTTTGTCAACGCTGTTCTGATTTGTGTTCCTATTCTTTTTGTGCTACTTGAGGACAAACATCAAGAATTTGTTACTGGCAACTGTTCCAAACTTCCATAAACAACTATCCCTAGCCATCTTTATGAGTGTGTGTGCCCGGATCATGCTGTAGTGTTTCTGTTTAAACCCTTTACGGGTGCTTCTGAAGTTAAGAATGGTTCTTTTTTTTGTCATCCTCTGAAAGTCGGATTGATAACAGTGAATCATTTTTTGAAAGACAATTTCAGGGAATGGAATCCCAGTTGGTCAGTCTCTGGCTTCCCTGGGGAGATCCAAGTGTTCGAAGCTGCCACGGTGCAAAATGGCACTGGTTGATAGGGTTAGGACGGGCTCCTATTGATTGAACGAATCGTATCTAATTTTTTGGGTGCGAATCTGAATTTTCGTCGGAGCGTGAGTTGTGACTTACCATTGCGTGGGTTGTGTGACTAGTTCGTGTGTGGTGAAATTCGAAAGGGATCTCTATTAGGGTTTACGGCCATCCACGTTTGTTTTTTTTTTTTTTTTTTAATAGATTTCCCATAATACAATAAAAAAATCATTTCTCTATTATAGTTATTTTTCTAAACAATCTTCCACATCAGGTACTCTATACACTTCCCTATAATATTTGATTTATATATTTTTAAGGAAAAATTACCGGTAAGCTCTAATTTGCCGTACAAACGACAGATTAAGTTCTATAATTTTTGTCCAGGTTTTGAAATATATTTCCAATTAAATTTGTATGCTACTTTGTTTTATTTTTATTCTTTTTGCACCTTTACATTTATGGTTAGCCATCAAAATATAAATCTAAAGATATTTTACTAAACATGAGCATAAAAGTTGAAATATCACAAAAGATGTGTATATAAATATAAATTATACACGTATCCATATCCCTATATACGATCAAATGACATTGTGTGACTTATCAATTATTTTTTGGTTGTAAATTATTAAGCAAATTTATGACAATTATAAATGTATATTTTTACTTGTGTATGTGTGTGTATATGTATTTTATATTAGGATTTTTTTCTTAGATATTGTGATAAATATATATTTTTACTAGTGTATATATATTTTATATTATGATTTTTTTAACTCATATTGAGCTGAAATAGAGACATTGGAGTCATTTAGGGGTCATTTGGTTTACTTTTTTATTTATGTTTTCTGTTTTCATTTTCTATTTTCTGTTTTGAGCTCGTTTTTCATTTTTGTGCTTTAAAAAATAAGGAAGACAGTTCAAAATTCATTTGGTTACTTGTGTTTTCAAAATTTGTTTTTAAAAACAAAAAATGAGTTTGCACATGAAATAAAAAATAATAAAAAGTCATTTTGAGAATTTTTAACAAAAAAATAAGAAAAATCTCAAAATAAGGAAAATAAAGTATTTTCTGTTTTCTCGTTTAAGATTTTTAACGCATAAAACGAAAACAAAAAATAAAAAACACAAAAGTAAACCAAATGTCACCTTAGTAATTAGCTTTTGAAGTAAAAAGATATATATAATCTAAATAATAGTTTTGAATTTTTTAAAAATTATAATTCATATATCTAAATAGTTTTTCGTAAAAACCAATAATCGTAATGAAAAATGATATCTTCTCCATAACATAGTAATATATTGCTTAGAGACAATTTTTTTCGTAAAAATCAATAATGATAATGAAAAATGATATCTTCTCCATAATATAGTAATATATTGCTTAGAGACTATAGTTGAACAAATGTAAGGATAAAAATAACACTAGTATTTTTTATAAAAGGTAAATAGTAATAAAAATATGCTTTTAATATTTCAAAACATGAACCTATTGCAATAATATGAAAAAATGAAAAAAAAAAAACTAGTATTTTTTTATAAAAGGTAAATAGTAATAAAAATATGGTTTAATATTTCAAAACATGAACCTATTGCAATAATATGAAAAAATGAAAAAAAAAATGTTTTCGTTAAAGATTGATAATAAAGTTTAATATTTGTTATATTTTAATTTTTTTCCTTTTTAATGCTTTCGTAAATATGAGAGGATAAAAATGTTATTAGCCACTCTTAAAATTTGTGTGTCAACTTAATTAGAAATATATTTCAAAATATGGATTTGGTGGAATTTGTTTGAGTTCAAAACTGATAATTGTTTTTGTTTTATATATATATAAATATATATAAATCACAACGGGTTGCTAGAAAAAGATTTTTAAAAATTAAAGTAATAATTAAACGAAAATATCCAATCGAAGACCGGTTTAGAACAGGCTGTGCCTGGAGTGTGAAACTTGGATCTATTTATTTCGGTTTGAATCGGATACGCTTTTATTGGGTCTAGATGCGTCAGATTCAGCCCATTGAGAGGTCTAGTCGTCTGTGGATTGCATGGATCAAATCCCGTCATCACGCCCAAACAAAGGCCATGCTGGCTTCCCTTTTAAACTAACATTCTCGATTGGGCTTTAGGCTTGTAGTTATGGCTTACCCACGACGGAATGTTAAAATGTATACTTGGCTGAAAGAAGAAATGCAATTAAGGCTCCGTTTGATTTTTCATAAACTTCTAAAAATCTCTAAAAATATTTACTTTTTATCTCATTGTACGAATTACGATCGCACAACTTATCTCATTTTTTCTTACCTTTTATCACTTCAACACATCTCAAAACTAACTGATTTATAAGAGGATGACATCAATGATTAAGTAAGTAGGTTCCATAAAAATAACTCTTTGTTTTAAGTATTTCCAACAAATAATAAAGGCTATGTTTGGGGTGACAAAAACCTTTAAAAAATAATAAAAAATACTAAAAAACTCTAAAAATTATTCACTTTTTTATCTCACTGCATAAATTACGAACTCACAACTTACCTTACTTTATCTTATTTTATCTCACTTTTTGTCATTCCAAATGCACTCAAAATCATAAATATAAAGCCTTTGAATTCATTTTTCAATGGTTATCAATTCAAAGCTCAAGATCAGAAGAAGTTTTTCAACTTCAGGATTCCAAAAATTAGATAAACTACTCGCAAAGTAGCTCAGACACTCCTATTTATATAAAAATAAATGAAATCCTTAAAAAAAAAAATTGCTTTGATTAACTCCATTTGGAGCCCAAATTTTTTCAAAATATTCTAAAAAATTTCAAAAATTTCTAATTTTCTCCAATCAAATTTCGTCACGTGCCACTTTTTACACTATTTCAATACTAACTTTTAGTTTATTTTTTATTTTTAGTTTTCTAAAACTCCAAACACCCCTAATTAAAGTCTCTTTTCATATCACACAAATTGCTTAGGCTGCTGACAGTATGTATGACTCCAATAGTTCACATCCTTCTATGGATTATAAATCACCCTACTCACATTTTTCGATACAACAATTTGGGGAGATCTCAACACTACCCCAAGGGCATATTTGTTTTACACACAATACAGATGATGGATCAATTTCGTTTTACAGACAATATTTCTAGATTTTGAAATCGAGAAAAAACTACTATGAGCTTTATGTCTGAGATGATTTGGACAGAGACCACGGCTGGTGATGCTGTGAACTGCAACAGATCTTATCAGCTTGCCTGGCCTATTGGCAGATAAACTGTATCTAACAATGAGCTGTGACTCTGGCCATAAAATAAATATACTAACGCTCCAGCTACCATCCATATTGAAACACGGATCCATGTGCTAGCTCTGAATGTTCAGAAATTTAACAAATCATGAGAGAGAGAGAGAGAAAGAGAGAGAGAGAATGATTGGTTGATACTCACCCAAGATTTATAAGCAAGTACGTGTTTATGAGAATGCAGCTGACAGGTAGGAGTGGCACAAATGGGCAAATGAAACCTGAGAAGTTGATTAATCATATCCGAAATTTACATAGGCTTTAGATCATATTGGATTGCAATTTATATGAATATAATTTATGGCGAGACATTGTAACACAAAGCATTTGAATTAATTCACTAGACCACGAAGTATTTGTACAAAATTATGGTTAGAACAATGTTAACCTAATAGCAGGCCTAGAACAAGCATGAAAAGATAATCAGAGCATTTACTTAATTAATTATACACATTTTTTGGGTTTCATGATGAAACTATACATATTTGTATTGCAATAAGCATCATACAAATCCCATGACACTATATGGTTGAATGAGTGTTTAGATATCCTCCAATTCATCCACTTTTGGAGCACTCAACATGATTTAATTTCCAAATTTAAAATCTTACAAAATAAGACATATTAAAGACTACAAATTGTCGGCACAATGCAGGAAATAGTAGATAAATCCAATAACCATACATTTTAATCTTATCACGCTTTATCAACATGAAAGAAATTCAGCATACCTCCTTGATGTCCAAAGCTGTGCCAAGCCTAATCTTGATCTATAAAGGTGAGCACAATCAAATTGCATGACAGAAGTATCCCACCTGCCCCACATAATATGAAGCCGGAATGCTGGCACAGTTGACAAGCCAAATAGAGGGTCAAAATGGAATAAGACGAATAGAAAAATAAAAAGTAAAAAATAAACAGAAAAGGAATATCTTCTACAAGCTCAGTAACCCACTTTTGAGTTAGTGCCATAGATATTTAACCAATAACCACAAACTTAATAACCATATGCTGCACATGGTCCTTGCGTTGTGTTGGGACCATAATTACACTTGAGTCACATCAAACCCACATAATTGTTCAGGACCTGTTTGATAAAACTGTCAGTATCAGTTTCAATTTTTACGTTCATTTTTCAGTTTTTGTGTTCAATTTTTTATTTTTAGTTTTCATTTTTATAGTAAAAAAAAGAAAACAAAAACTTAAAAGTGCATTTAGTAACGATAATTGTTAGTTGATAGTTGCATTAGTTAATTAAATTCATTAAATTTAATTATTTTAATATTATTTGTTAAAAATAATTTAATATAATAAAAATAAAATATATTAAACATAATTATTTATTATTTTTTAAAATATTTTAATAAAATATATTTTATGCTAATTAAATTAATTTAACTTAAACTAATTTGATTTAATTAACTAATTAATATATCAATAATAATTTAATTCAATAAAAAACAAATATCATAAATATAATTTAATTATATTATTTATTAAAAATAATAGAATAAAATATTTTTCAATTAATTTAATTAATTAAAAATTTAATTATAATTACTTTATTTTAGTTAATTATTAATTAGTCATTAAATATATTTAAATATAATTTAGCTAATAATTATTTTTTAATTTATGTAAATTAATTATTGATAAATTTAATTACTAATCAAATTATATTTATCATATTTTTATATATTTAATATATTATATATATAATTTTATAGATTAAATTAATTATTGAGAAAATTAATTATTATTAAATTATATTTAATATATTAATTCAATCAAGATAAAAAATATTAAATATATTTTAATTATATTAGTTATTAAAAATAATTTAATAAAATATATTTTAATTAATTTAATTAATTAAATTTAATTATAATTAACTTAATTTGATTAATTATTAATTAAGTTGCATTTAATATATAATTTAATGTATATAATATATACTTAATATATTAAATTAATTGTTGACAAAATTAGTTATTAATTACATTATATTTAATATATTTTATTATATTTAAAATATTATACATTAATATATGAAATATATATTTATATTGACGATAGTCGAGGTAGATGGAGAGGCGACGGTTGTTGGTGATCGGAGGCGGGTGGCGGTGACAGTGGCTACAGTTGGCGATATGGGTGGCAATCAATGCACGACGTTGGCTGATTGTGGTGATAGTTGTGATTGATAGTGATTATAAAAGAAAATGAAAATTGAAAATAAAAACTTGAGAAAACAAATTTTTCATGTTTTTATAATTTTTAAAATTTTTTGAAAATAGTTTTCATTTTTTTTTTTAAACTGAAAACTGAAAATAAATTTGCCAAAATAGTTTTCATGTTCAGTCTTTAAAAAAAATGAAAACAAAAACAGTGTTGACATATATAAAATATAGAAATTAGAAATTATAATTAAAAAATTATTTTCCTTTTCATTATAGGTTTTCTTATTGTTTCCTATTTCTATTCTGATTCTACTTTGGCACCTCTATAAATAGGTTTGCTATTCTATTGTATTCAAGACACATATAATACAATTCTTTTCTTTTCAATATTTTATTTTCTTTTTTTATTTCAACATGGTATCAGAGCATATGATTTTTGATCCTGCGTATACTAGGTATCCAACAACCACGTCTTTGGCCGCCGGTGTTGCCCTTCCTGGCGTCGCCGCTGCCTCCGCTGCTCCTCTATCCAATTTCATATCATTTCTTGTTTATTCCTATATCTAGTTTTGATCCTGGGTAGCTTAAGCACCTAGCGGTCCCATCTTTGGCTGTTGGTGCTGCCCTTCCTGCCATCACAGTCGCCTCCGCTGCTGCTTTACCCAATTTCAAGTTTCTCTTTTGGAGATATTTGTTGCTACTTCAATTTTTCTATTGAAGACTCCGATCAACCTGTTGGAGACATGCACATACTATCTTGCGGTTTTAACTTTGCGTATCTTGGCCATTCAACATGTTTCCTCCTGATCTACATTTGTGACCTTGAGGCGCATTAGTAGATTTTGGCTCGTGATCTACGTTCTTGTGATCTCGAGACACGTTAGTAGATTTGGGCTCGAGGCGTGTTAGTAGTTTTAGATCTACATTTTTTGTGCTCTCGAGACACGTTAGTAGTTTGAATCTGCGTCTTTTTGTGTCCTTGAGGCGCGTTAGTAAAATTGGATTTACGTTTTTTTTGTGATCTCGAGACGCATTAGTAGATTTGGGCTTGTGATCTTACAGCGTTTAACCAAAACTATGTTCGTGACCTCTCAAGACGTGTAACCTACGCGAAGTGATAGGGATGTGCTGACTGCTTTCCAGTTCTTAGTCTCCAAACTCAAGTTGCTTTTAATTTCCCATCTTGAGTTTGAGGGAGGGTGTTAACATATATAAATATAGAAATTTAGAAATTATAATTAAAAAATTATTTTTCTTTTCATTGTAGGTTTTTCTTATTGTTTCCTATTTCTATTCTAATTTACTTTGGCACCTCTATAAATAGGTTTGCTATTCTATTGTATTCAAGACACATATTAATACAATTCTTTTCTTTTCAATATTTTATTTCTTTTTTTTATTTCAACAAACAGAAAACTGAAATAAAGTGATTGTCAAATGGTCTTCAGCTATTTATATTACTCAATCTAAATCATTACAGAAAGAGAGACAGAGAGGGACTGGGACTGGAATATGTGTACCCTATCACTCAGTATCAGACTTAGGCACTCAAACTTTTCAAAAAAAAAAAAAAGGAACTAAATTGCCAAAGCTATTGAAATCGGCATAATGGTAGGAATAAGAAAAATACAAATACCTTGGAAGGTCTTTGACTGAAGCAGCAGATGCAAAGATAAGAGCCCCTATACATACAAGGGCTATATTCCAACCAGCAATCTTCCGCCTTCTAAGCCTACTTTGCGCATCTCCCAGATTAACATCCAGATAACAGTGATCAACTAGCAAATTCATGTGTACAAAGCATTATAGTCACAAAATCACCAGGAAATGATTATCAAAACTCCAGCAACAAAGGAATCGCACCATGCCACCAACTACAAATCTTTCCAGACCATTGTGAAGTAGCATTTTCTCTTTTTGCCAGCTTTCTTTATCAGTTATACATTTGATATTTGATGACTTTGTTTCACATTGTCTGCATTCAGTGAGGTTGTCTCATCTCTCAAAAGATGAAGTAGAATCATTTAACTGTGGGATCTGCTAAGGTCCAATGACAATTCAAACAATTCACGACATAAAAATTACGTGGTCGGTGATCCACAGAGAAATTAAGAGAATTTTCCAATATTTATCGTCAAATAGTACAACCCGGGAGGCTTGACTTCCCTCCCTAATCTCTCAGTTCTCACACTCTCCCAGCTCCAATACAAACCCATAGACCACTCTTTCTCTCTCATTTCAGTGTGTTCTCACCAATCTGCCCTGTTATTTGCAGATGGGCAAGGAATAATAAGGGTAATTAAGAAGAACAATTCAACAGCACAAAAACTGCTGAAACTAATGCATCAATGCCTCTTGATATCTCTAACGGCTCAATCAATAATTGTTGAGGACCCATCAATGGGTTCCATAACTGGCAGCATCAATAGTTCAGAACCGGTAGTGCCTAGCCAATGTAGATGATGAGCACACTTTTCATACCACTCCCCCTTATACATGGTAAGATGTCTGAGACTGTAGCCTGGTGAGCCAGCATTTTTTATTTTATACTTGTAAAGTATTATGACAATACATAAATATACGTGAAAATTTATTCTTCTTATCCCAAGGGGTTGGCCTGGTGGTCAGACTTGGGGCCTAGGGATGCGCTCCCTCCAAGGTATCCAGTTTGAAACCACTTGGTTGCTATCAGCTCCTTTGGGCCTCCACATAAGTTTTGCCAATACTTACTCAGTCTCTGTTAGTCTTGTGGGATGCGGCTTCACAAGTGATGCAGGACAATAACGGTTAAAGCAAAAGGACAAAAAAAAAAAAAAGAATTAAGCACAGAGAGAAATAGAGAGAGAAGAAAAGATTAGGAGAGAAAAGAAGAGAGGAGCGGAAGAAGAACAAGCTACACAGGCTTTAGTTCAATATTTTTTTTACTCATCAAAGTCTGACCAACACTTACAATCCTAGCCTTTATATAGGCATTCGATCATTATTTAAGGAAATCAAATCAAAGATAAATTAAATAAAAATCAAATCTTAAAGATAAGATAAAATCTAATCCTAACAATATGGCCATAGAATCCTATTAAATTAAAATCTTAAATATTTAATTTGCATAATTATCTAATACTACTAATATGAAAATAGAATCATATTAAATTAAAAATCTTAAATATTTAATTTGCATCAACAAGCCTAGGGTTTACTCTCTGGGAGTGGTCCAATGTGGCCCCTGCTAGGGAGGGTCCTTGTTTACTAGAAAAAAACAAGTCTATTCTTTTCAAAGGAGAGAGGAGAGGAGAGAGGGGGGACCCCAAGCCTAATGAGCTGATTCCAAGCCTCATCACTACAGCAAGCTAGGGGCTTGCAAAAATTGCATGCTGGTCAAACGTGAATTCTTCTGTCTTCTCAATTATTTTCTGAATGAAGGTCAAAAGCAGAATACATGCATATTTTTGCATCTTTCTAGCTTATCGTTGACAAGGAATTTGCTCCTAAAACCTACTAAAAAAATACATTTAACTGGGAAAGGGACTTCTGATGAATTCTTCTCACAATGCAATTTAGTTCTACAATTGTCAAGATGTTACATAAACATGACACTAGATGGAATACTATATTTGAACACAAGACACAGATTATAAAGTACTTCAAATGTAATAAAACAAAAACACCTTCGACTCAAATACAGAAACAAGAAAATCAAAATTGGCCATACCTGGAGCTACCTTTTCAATTAGAGTATGTCCAACTAAGTAATCATCACCACCACTATTGCAAGAGCCAACTGTATCCTTCGCCTTTTCTCTGTTAATCTCCTGGATGTTGCTAACAGACAACTCTGATACTGAATGAATTGAATCATGAAGTGATGAATGAAATGGCACCTCTTCCGGTGGAAGTATCTTAGTATCAGAATCGAAATTGCAACAGTTGTAAATGCCAGCAGGGTACCTACACTAACCTATTCAAAGAAGCACAAAGGCCCCATCATCTTTTTATTTAAAAAAGTGTTCAAGTAATGCAGTCATCATTGCACAAAGCGTCCCTGCTTCATAATCATCTCATCAAATTCACTCACCATCCCTGTTAACTGTTCAATATCCATAAGAAAATGCTAGGCCGCAGCCGAGATGCCAGTCACTACTGTACTCTTACAGGAACTTTGTGTGTTTATTAATATCTGAGAAGAATGATGGCAGCAATCCATCTCTAGCCATTGCCATCAGAATTCGTTGGCTAAAAAAAAAAACAAAAGAACTTCCTTCATAGGTACACCAAGACTCTATCTCAAGGTGATAGATAAACAGAACATGGTATTCACAAATTAACCAAATAGAATTTCCAATAAATTATTTGCAACGAAAGTACTAAGCAAAGTATATCAATACTGAGGACCCGATGAAGTTGAATAGAAAAGAACACTCAAAAGCTCTTGACGGGAACAAAACAGTTTACTGTAAGTACAATTTTTCTTTATTTCTTCTTTTTCTACATTATTTTAAAAGGTTAAATACCACCATTTAATCTCATAAGCATCTGATGTCCCGAATTTGAATTTTTTCCCTAACTGGTAGGTGAAAATATACCTCAATCTCAACTCAGACTTTTTCTCTACCAAAATGGGGTCGTCTAGATGATTTTTTTTCCCCATTCTTCACTTGATATATCTTTGATAAATGTAGGTGTATAGTGATAAATGAAAACACTGCATTATACTTTTCACAGAATAAAATGACGTATTGAGAAGACACATTGATTCTGATAGCCATTACTCCCATTACTGTGCCCATTTTTCACCAGCAAGTCTACTGGGAGGCACCTCCTCTATTAGATTTATAGGCCATATGCCTTCATTTTTGCCTTGAGATGTTTGCAAAATAACAAAATTTCACATCGGACCCAAATCGAGTTTTATACCTTCCTCTCCTTCTACCTTGCACTTTGATGCTCCGAATTTGGCACCACTCTGTTATAGGCCATTTGTTTCTTGGTGCAAATCTCATTTTCCAGCCCACAAATAAACAACTCACAGTCTCTTAGTCCCTACTAAAACGTCATACAAGGCTTTCATGAACTGCTTCATAGAATCTACTATGGAAGTCTTATCTTCTCCAAGACATCAGCATTCTGCTCTCTCTCTCCCTCTGAGATTAGTATATTTTCTGACTAGTTGGGTGCAACAGAAATGCAGCAAATCCAGTTTTCCATGCTCAGCAAAGTACATTGAGGTAGTTCCTTTTTTTTTTTCCCCCTTCTCATACGTATGTGTGTGTGTGTGTTGTGTGTTTTAATTTTGAATGTCATGGTTTCTCCTTGCCTTCTTTGTTCTCTCTTCTAACCAACTCACTCTACCGTCTATGCAAAAGTTTTTTAGATTTCAGCTCCACTATGCTTAAGTCCCATCCACACAGCTCCTTCCAATAGTTTAAGGAGGGCGTATTAAAGTAATAGCATATGATGTTTATGCTTTATGTAAAGCAGTAAATAGGGGAGGATATTGAACAATATGAATCCGAACACAACATGTCAACCCGAATTGCCACCCCCGGTAGAATGGGAAATTTTGTCATTATACAGAACAGTCTTTATATGATTTCTTCAGGCCAGTTTGGGGTTTATCATTCCATGCAATTGACAATCTTGTCATGATGTTCCAAAATAAAACATGCATTTCAATGACGCGTACATATCATCTATCCATATAAGCCAAAAGAAGAAATCAATGCATATGTGTTCAGAAATGGAAATAATATAAGAGTACTGCTTTCAGTGCCAGCAAAGAGGATTACACTGAACACAAATTAAAAGCAAACATGCACCTGAGGAAGAATCCCACCAATCAAACCTGAACAAAGAGCAGTAACCGCTCCAACTGTAATTACATATCTGCAATTGATAAGAGAGGATATGATATTGAAAACAGATCTTTTAACTGAAATGCCCTTAAATTACGAAAGACTTGAAACACTGCAATTTAAAACTAAAATGTTTTGCTTACACTGCCCATTCCATCCCATGGCTAGCGAAGCAGAGGAGATTGGAGTGTCTTGATCAAGCAAATAGTATGGTACCAAGCCGACAATAACAGCAGATACAAGCATATACAAGATGCAACATAAAGACAATGCAAGCCCTATACCAAATGGCACATCTTTCTGAGGATTCTTCACCTGTCATGATGATTTAGACATCTCAGTTATGAAGCAAAAAAATAAAAATAAATTAAATTCAGGCACAACACTTGTGTACTGAAAACTTAAATTGAATACATAATAATTACATTGCCCAAACACTATTAAAGGTCCCATACAGCACAAAAGTATACTCAACCATATCATCCACTTTTGGTCTCCACTCCTCCTTTTTGTAATTTTCTACATTCAAATACACACAAATGTACATATGACACAATTGCCCTCCTTTAACAGCAATATTGCCACAACTCTTTTATTTCTATTTTTCACTCTTTCAATTGCAATGTTTATACCCCTTTCTAGAATCTGGGATTTAAATCACAAGCCAGATGCCTTCTATTTTTTATTTTTTATTTTTTATTTTTTTTGGGTTAGGTGCTAGACAACTTAAGATGACTGTGATAAATACACAAACCAAACATGATAGCACTTCTCAAAAGATTTGTTATACTCGTTGCCTAAATTGTTCAGAGAGGAAATGAACAATTATCATCATTGAAACTGAGAATTTTTGACAAATCTACGTGATTGTTTTAATGAAATAATGGCAAGTGTCAATGAATTCTTTATTATCATTATTATTATTTTTTTGGGACCAAGGACCATGCAATGGACCATGGTGCTTAGTATAAATAATGGGCCCTAGGGGGTATACCATTCCAGAGGTTTAAGCTAAATGCATAACCTAACTGATGGTCAGAATAGTCTAAATAACAATCAGCATGGACCTTTAGACTATGAGTACCCATTGTAGATGCCATAGAATACAAACGTGGAGCGGAATTGAACCAATTGCTTGTGAGAATACCAATTGACTCATGTCTTCAGATGGTAGCAGAGATGAGATGCAAACATATATCACAAGGCCCGGATACCAGATCAATTCAGCATAATGCAAATGGAACGTTGAGAATATAACAAGATAATATATTTATTATTACCATATGCTTCCAAGCCGTCTAGAACTATCAATCTAATTAATAAAAATAAAAGACAATAAGGATGCACTTTGACGCTACTCTTAATTCTCCATTTTCACTCTATTTGCCCTTCACCTCTTATTTAGTCCCCCCCCCCCCCAAAAAAAAAAAGCCTACAAAATCATCAATCAATCATTAAGTGTGTACCTCCTCAGCCGTACTGGTAACTGAATCAAACCACATAGAATAGAAAGAGTTGCGGACCCAGCAAATATTCCATTACCTCCAAAAGGAAAATACCTAGAAATTACAAGGATGCATGTGTCAGTATATGTCAGCTTAACCAAAGGCCTAACAGAGATCAGAGAACGGAGATATGTATTACCCACTGTGAAGTTCATATCCATCCCACCCAGTCTTGAAACCAACATATGCACCAGCTATTATGATGAAAGCCATGGCTGCAACATTCACAGTGTGACAATAGTTTGTGCCAATGAACTCTGCAAATTGATTTTATAACAAGGGCAATAGACAAATCAAAACTTGAAAAGGGGAAAAAAATTATGTCCATCGAAAAATATAACATCAGAAGAAATAGACAATATATTTGTAGAAGTAGATATACCTCCTTGATCCTAGGCACAGAAGAAATGCAATAATGCAAACCAAAATTGCTGCACATGGATCAACCACAATACCAAAATGCTCTGACGGGCTAAAAAAGAAGGCAGCTTATCCACACCACCAAAAAACAATGCCTGCAAGGACAAAGAAGATTAATAGGGTTTCTAAATATCTGAATTGAGGATCTTGTGAAGCCCTACCAGAGCATAAGAGTCAAATAACACAAATTATTTGATGTAATGCCACACGTGAATATGTTTAATCAGAACTCAGAGCTGATCTTCCTTTACTACTTCTGGCAACATGTGCAGAATTTCAATTATGGCAGCATATGAGAATCAATTATTTCTTTTTTTTTTTTTTTCAGATATTGCATTTATAACCCTTTTTTTTTCTCCAAAACCAAGCTGTTTAAAAGATCTTGCAAAGCCATCCCCTAACTTGTACTAGTCAAAGACGCAGATGCTACAGGACTTTATGGCAACGAAAGGCAATGTTTATATATCAAAATATCCATTGTTCTATATCAGTTCTCATGACAAAGGTTGGACTCTTGAAAAGATTCCCTTCATCCATGCACTTCTAGAGAATGGCATCTACAAAATCATAACAAAAATTCTCCCAGATCAAGATTATATATGCTACCAGAGAGTATAACAACTAATTGATCACAATAACAGACACAAATAAGCACAACCAATTAAAACTAGTGATGATGAAAATAAACTACACCAAGTTTGGAGATACGCCTCGAGCAACAGCTGCACTACCAAGTGTGTATTCAGTATCAAGCCCAACCAATCAACCAAGCAACACTGAAAACGGCAACAACACACCGAATCATTGACTGAAATGCATATCAGAAATAAATATTCATCTCAATCTTAAAGATGTAAAGAGGAAGTCATTTACCACTGCACCTAGAAATATAAATCAATCACTCATAGTCAATACATAGTTTCACATACAGATGTATGAATATAAGACTAACTCGGCATAAAAGTTAATGAAAAATGATTAATGATCAAACAAGTTAGTGTACCCTTCTCCAATGCATATGTAAGTGTAGGTGATAGGCACTCCAGCAGACGGACAACGGCATGCAAGCTCTGCATAACAAATGCAGAAAGCGCAGCTGCTATTCCACCTATTAGGAAAGAGATAATGATACCAGGTCCTGTCTGCTCTCTGGCAACTGTTCCAACTAGTATATAGACTCCAGCTCCAATGGTTGACCCAACTCCTAATAAACAGTAGCATAAGTTCAACTAAAAATCGGCTAGCATAAAACTTAATACACCATACTCTAACAAATAAACAAATGACGAAGGTGAGAATGAGCATCAAAGCAAATTGAATTTGCTATTATTACAGATATGAAGAAGAAGGGAATGTGCCAAAGAAAGGAAAGCTGACAATGAAATAAGTATCAAATTTTTAAGCATCTTCCCTCAATATGGCTTTGTTGGGAAATAGAATTTTCAAATAGAGGATATTGCAAATATATCTTTAACTCTTTTTTCACCTTTCTTCTCTATATCTTTGGTAACAAGGTAGGGACAGAAATAATATTCTTGAGTACGTAAAACATTTACAAGATGGTGATGTGGGAGGGTCAAGTATCAAGTTCATGAGATGACTCTATGCTTTGAGTGGAAATTCAAGTGTACTATGAAAATGAACGATGCATCAAGGCATGATTATTGAAACACATTGAAAAATTTACGGACGAAAGGAGCTAATCAAGAAGGGGCATATAAATTTTCATGGAGTTAAAGTTCTAAAATCTCTGGTTTGCTAAATACACTTAGCACCTCTGTAGTGCGTGGGTTTAAACAGTAAGCTATTGTTGACAACTTCGGAAAAGTGTGTGGAATTGGTGACATGTAGTCTAGTTCCCAAGATTGAATATAGATTAAAGGACGAATTAAGAATAGAATATTGCATTGTGTAATGCCTTTACACAGTATGTCATATTTCTTTGCTTGTGAAGTAATGTTGCATTATGAACCTTCTGATATCTGCACACTTGAATAGCATGTGCACATCACATAAGCATGTAGAGTTATGGATTACTGGGTTTTACAAACTCACCCCTACATTTGGCAGGAAGCTACACTGCTGCTGATTGTGAGCATCCAAATTTTGTCTTAGAGGCCCATTGGGATGGCCTTTCCGACTTTTATGTTATTGTGAGTTATGTGCTTGGGTTGGGACATGTCTTTGAGATTTATTCGCGCTTTACATGTTATATAGATTCTTCTAAAAGTAGATGCACAAGTTTAGATACTTGACACTTAACAAGGACATTTAGGTAAAGGTATGATATATTTGTCCCATACTATTGGATAACTATATGACATGTGAACATTGCATTCTTGTGGACGTTCTTCCAATATAATGTAATGACCTCGCTAGAAAATTCTATAGATGTATTATAGGGCATATATAATGTAAACACATATGCATCTGTTCCTCCAACCACATGTAGCTCCACCCTCGTCATGCCAAAATTTTCAAGTAGAAAAAGTGGGAATGCTTCAAATATTATAATAATAATCACATATCCGGGTGCTAAACCCTAAAAATTTACCAGTGTCTCAGCCATTCAATGTCAGTCCTTAAAAAGAACAAATAGAGGATTATTACAGTGGTGGAAATTGAAGTGGAGAAGATGCTGAAGGTAGTGGTAGCACCAATACGAATATTAGATAATCCTATAAAGCCACGTGAACATTGACACTGGATTAATGTGGGTTTCACCAACACTGGTGGTATAAGTGGGACATTGGATCAAGAAGACTTATTCCATGATCCAAGATTAGAGAAAAGAACATAACACATCATACACATTTTGGCCATGCAAAAGTTGGGTCCCTTTCTAATGATAGCTTAGTTAACTTGTATCCTCCTGGAGGTCTACTCTAAGCCCAAAAAGCTGTTTAAAACACCAGTGTGATACCTGCCAAAGAGTCTCCGATACTTCAGTTACCAAGAGAGTTGAGAAAATATTTTGGTAGAGTTTCAATAAGATAATAGTTGTGTACCTGTGTACTTGAAAGGATGGTCTATAGAGGTGCAAGGCCTGCATGGTTAAGATGCATACGAGGCTCACACAATCATGCTTTCCTCAATCACATTATGCCACCTGTATTGTAGATCCCAAGGTCGATTCTCTCAATTGGTTATCAAAACCATTAATAAGCAGGCAGCACTTTTATGGGGTGCATATCATGGAATATGTCAAAGGATGGTTGCACACGTGATTGTGACATTAACTATCTTATCCTTACTAAAATGGCTACTCGGGTTCGGTCGGTTCGGGTCATCAGAATAGTTGTTCGGGTAATCCAGCTCAAACGGGCGCATCCTAATAGATGCCCCCGATTCCTCCCGTCACCTGAGCAGACCGCGGAGAATCTAATAGCTGCCCCAATTGAAAGTCACCCTATCATCTAATCTACTAAAAGAGCAGCCATTTTGCACAAACAAAGCAAAAATCAGGCATATGATCTTATCACTAATGTCCATTTACTGAAAAGATAACAATATCCACAAACCAACTAAAAGAAATTATTAAAAAGAAAAAGAAAAAAGAAAAACCATAATAAGGGATGGAATTGACCTATCCCCAAAAAAAAAAAATGAAGTTAACAACTCATTGACTTCGAGGAGCTCTATAAAATTTAACAAATCTTTATAAATCTCTACAAACTTCAAATTTCTAATCACTGCGTAAATTACGAGACTCTAACTTTACAGCCATTTATACTAACTTTTACTCCAAACACCTCTTAATGTGCATGTTATTATTGCAAGTTCTTTAGTGGTATGAGGATTCAAAGAAATGGCACATAAGAATTAGTGCATGTTAAAATGCACCTGCAGTGGTGGTGAATTATCAGAAACAGAATTATGTAAAAGGACAAGAGAAGAGCAATTTGGGATTACCAATGGCAACAAGGTCAAAAGCAGACAGTTCTTCTTCGCCAATTGCTGATTATCACGCCCGGAATCGACTCTCTTTCTCCTAATCAAACATCGAAATCCCCGGGAATCTTGTTCAACACCACCACCACCACTCGACATATCAACACTCCCCCTTATTAATATGTTTCCTTCCCTTTCTGGTTATTTGAATTGAAATATACATACATACATACAAACATACATATATCATAGATTCTGTTTGCGATTGATTTAAAGGGAGATTATCTATCCGTTTTACCATGAATTTGCCAGGAAAATTTGAAAATGGGGGTAGCGAACAGATAAACGGAACACGCTTCGAACGTGCCCGTAATTACGGGAAGGAACAAGTAGAGAAAGGAGAATGATTGAACTGCCCGATCTGCCCGTGAAACCTATCAGCAGTTTTTATTTATTAGGGGGAATTATCCTGACCACCCTGTGGTTGACTCAAATGTGAAACAGCACCCCAAAGGTAATGTCAATATAGATTGACTACCCAGTCCTACCGCCAGTTTTTGTTGGCTTAAAGAACGTTTTAAAGTCCCGTTTAACAAAATTTTTAGTCTTCAATTCTTGTTTTATTTTTTAAGAATTAATATGAAAATTCGTTAGATAAATTTATTTTTAATTTTTGTTTTCAAAAAAAAAAATAAAAATTATTTTCAAAATTTTTAAAAATTATGTAAATATAAAAAGTGTATTATTTTTTAAGTTTTCAATTTCCTATCCTATCACCACCATCCATGTTACAACCATCACACGCCACCCAACATCTGTTACCAGCAAGCATCCACCTCCAGTCACTGCCAATTGTTGTTAACTGCCACCACCTCCAACCACTACCAACGCTGACCACCATCATCAACCTTTGACTACCAGTATCACCAACCATCATTGCCAATTACATACCTTCAACCACTATCAGTCAACCACCAATCACCTCTAATTACTGCTAGCTGCCATCTACTTCTACCTATTGTTGTTTATCGCCACTCTCTCAATATTATATAACCACCAACTAACGACTAATATTATTAAACATATTTTTTATTTTTATTTTTTTTTATTTTTTACTATGAAAATAAAACTAAAAAGTAAACATAAAAAATTAAAAATTAGCATCTTTGTCAAACTAACCCTAATTTATAATATTGATATTATTTTATAAGTTGTATAGAGATATTCTTCATGTTGAGTGTTTGTACATAGCTTCGAGGCTAGACCTTTATTTGGTGGTACATTCAAGAAAGGACAGGACTTGATGCCTGGAGGGTTAGGTTGAAAAATTATAAACAGTAAGATGCTAGTAGGAGTTTCCTTTTTTTTATTTAAAAAAAAAAAACAAAGGAACAAAGAAAGATATGAATAAGTCTCAAGGGATATTCAAAATCTTGATTAAAACTATACTAAACTTCTAAAAATTTTCTAAGACTTAGGTGAACAAATGTCCTCTTTACTCCCATAAATCTGTCTTTGCATGTAAGCACCCTTACAAATATATTTCAAGCGAGATACTTATCTCTGACATCAAAATCCTGGATTGAAAGTTTTTGAAATTGAATTACAAGTTTATGAGTTGAATTTATATTTTAATCTTTAGAAGTTTATCCAACTATCAATGTTTAAACATTTTTAATCATTGAATGAACTTTCGTAAAATCTAAAAATTATAAATATAATTTCAACTCTTAAAATTAAATTTCAACTTCAGGATTCCTTCATCTCAAAATCTTAACCCTCTTAAGACTACATTAATTTACTATAACAAATTATAAATAATATCTTATATTCAATAATATTTATTTAGTTCAATTGATTGACCCCTCAAATTACAAGTCAAACTGAATTATTAAATATTTTTAATTTACCAAACCGTAACCTAATTGTTAACTTAAAAATAAAAAAAAAAAAAAGGAAAAATTTGATCAGGGTTGACGACTTCATTAATTTAATTACACACCTCTATCATTTATCCCCCTCTTCACATGCCTCGACAAGGTAATAAAATTGGATTAGATCCCGGACTTGACTTCATTTACCACAACCCCTGATTGTGGTACACTTTCATTAGCAACAACATTCATATCAATGTGTAGAGTTAAAATTCTTAATCGTGTTCATTTGCATTTATAATCAAGTATCTTAAAATTTAACGAATATATTAAACAATTAATTTATTTCAAAATTAGTATTGATACTTGAGTCGCGTTGTATTTAATATTATC
Organism: Vitellaria paradoxa; assembly: GCA_019916065.1. Taxonomy (NCBI): domain Eukaryota; kingdom Viridiplantae; phylum Streptophyta; class Magnoliopsida; order Ericales; family Sapotaceae; genus Vitellaria; species Vitellaria paradoxa. Next base: position 16,452,008 of record CM034235.1, on the reverse strand, counting down.
AACTCCAGCATTTGCCACGCCTATCAATAGAGTGAACAAAATGTTGAAAAAGTAGAGACTTTCGTTTATAATACTACACCAACAATTATTATTGTTACTTTTATCATTATCTGAATACAGTATTAAAATTATCTTTAATATATATCTACGTAAATTAAAAAAAAAAAGAATTATTTGAGTACGGCAAGCAGCACCTCAAACGCAAAAGCATAGTGTGGCGCCGGGAATCGATTGGAGAAATGGATTTACGGATCTTCCAGCATATATAACACAAGCTTTGCACGCCATGATGTCTCAAATCAGATTTCTAACAATAATATCTCTATTGCGCACCATCAGAGATACACTTATGCAGTAAAACAAGACAATTTTATAAAAATGCCCCTCAAAAACTAAAATCAAATAGTTAAAATTTAACAATTAAAAATTATTTTTCTTTTATTCAACGATTGAGATCACTTTTATATTTTAACTCTTTCCCTTAATTCTTATTTTAATAAACCCCACTACAATTCATATCACAAAACAGTTTAACCATTTTAAATTTTACCATCTTTCAAGAGCAAATATCATATCCAAGTCAAAACTGCCAATTCAAATTCTGCCTAATTATAGTCTTTAAAAAGTTAAACATTTCAAATTACAACACTATAATTTGTATTTTCTTTTATTGTGCTTATTAAAAATTAATTGAAAAGAGAGACCAAAACATAAATAGTAACTGCTAAAACCTAAATTTTGTGAAAAAAAAAAATTTTTAAACTCGTATACTACCATAATTTTCTCAATTTGAACTTTTTGTCCATAGTTTTAACTATAAAAAAAACTTAATACTAATTTTGTTTAGAATGTTGTCCAATCGAATTATTGCTAGTTTCCGATAAATCACAACTGGAACCTTTCATCATGAACACAAGTAGAAAAAACTGCTTTTCTTTTTTCTCTCAAAATAACAGAGAGCCTAAACCGGAGCACTAGTTTTACAAATTGACCGCAAGACCTACAATTGCTCAAAACAATGTGCTAAACCAGAGAATCAGAAAATACAAAAAGTAAAGAACTATCTCTAATTTTCTTTACCTCATTTCCCAAACCCCGGTGTTGCCTGTTTTACCAAACAAAGGCTTTGATTGGCTGGTGGGTTGGGATCAATTCACGACAGACGGTCGGTCGAGATTAGATGAAAGATTTAAAACTCCAATCACAACTGTTCATTATGATTCCCACCTCAACCCACCTTCCAAACACACCCTGGTGTTAGATGCTTGCTTGAAGATACGCATCATAAATAGCTGGCACGATCTACTTACTCCGAAGCCATTTGAATAAACCAAATTGGTCACCGATGTCTCCGGCATTTTCATCTGAGGAATCTGAACCGCTTCCAACTGTTTCATCTGAACTGTCGTCTGGAAGGAGCTGTACCCTGTCAGCATGCTCGATTATCCAATCAGTGAACTCTGGAGAGGATGCCAACTCAGTCACCGCTTGCCGGGTTGATTCGCGTGTGAAATTCTCCCACTCTTTTCTTGAAAACTTCTTTCTGTTGGGCGTGGTGTGGAAGGTTGAATAGTAATCCTCATTATTTCTTTGCACGCAACCAGTAGATGGAGACATCAAGCCTGCAAAGATGGGCGGGAAGGAAGAATACAAGCTACTTCTACATAAAATATTGGATAAATTACAGTTACTATCTCTCAACAATTAAAATTACGCTTACTTCACATTAGAATATCTTTTTCTCTATCGACAACTATGCCTAGACTTTTATCCCAATGGTAAAGCCCTCTTCCTCCCTACATTTCAAATTTCTCTATACACTCCTCTCTCTAACTAAACCAATTCACCACCCAGGCAACCAAACTGAACAACAGCCCTCGTTGCCCCATCCCATTGAACAGATTTCTAGTGAAACGCAAAAACAACGTAGTATGAGGAAGAAGTTACAGAATGATGATGGACCCAAAGATATTAAGGCTATGTTTGGATCAAGGATTTTTTAAGGGAAACGTAAAGCAACCGGTATTCAAAATTACTCATTTTGTTTGATTTGTGGTTAAGAATGAAAGGGAAAGGCATGGGATTTGAGAAATTAAAACAATTTAATAGGAAAATTAGTTTATTAATGAATGCCTTTTATTTTCTTAGATTTCCTAATCCACTCTAATAAGAACATGAATTTAGGATTTTACTTTTCCTTCTTATTTTCCCTCCCCGGATCCTCACCCAAACACACACTAAGGGAAACTAGAGCAAAACCAAGTTTTGTAGAAGCTTTTAATCTCTTTAGCAGTGGTTTCATGAGATAAAAAAATACTAGGGATCAAGATCGCAGCGAATAACAAAAGTGCATACCTTTAACAGGGGAGTCAGACCAAGCAGATGATCTCCTTGGGCTGTTCCACAGTGTTTCTCGTGGGCCCACCTTTCCCGATCTGCTAAGAAATTCAGCACGATTTTGTTTGGAAGAAGTCCGTCCTCCACTCCTCCAAGGAGTCCTATTTCTCAAAATTGGATTCCCAAAAGGAATCATAGCACTACATACGGAATAATTTTTAAAAATCTTGTCAATACCAAGCAAGTGAAAGATATTTAAATCCACTCTATCAACTGACCAGACTACCTTAAGAACTTCAGAAAATAATTCATATAGCTCATAGCTGTATCAATTTTTTTGTCCATCTGACATGCTGCCACTGCCAAAGGCTTTAGATCTCAAATGTGATAAGAAACAAAGATGGAATCATTGTATTCCAGAAAACTGAATGGGATGTCATAACATCCAGCGAGGTAAATCTGACTTAGATGTCATAAGTTGGATAAATTGAATTTAAGTGTTATGTGATCACTCATTAGGTAAAAGAACAACCACTTATCCCAGCCTGAAGGAAGGAAAGCAACAGAATGAGGAACTTACTCTGGACTGTTCCACTTGAAGAATGTAATAAGAAAGCAGATTGCCAGACAAGAAGCTAGAGCCCCCATTGCCAGGGGAGAATCAAGAGTGCTCTGTCAGAGAATAGGAAGCAGACATTAGAGGCAATGCCACTGTGGAAGTACAAAGAAATGCAAGAATGCAAAACAAATTGCACTTTATGTGTAACTTCCACGGGATACAGCGATACACCAGTTATCACACGTTTCGTAAATGCACACAATAGATCACCTGGAAAATAAATGTAGCTGCAATGACACGCAGGGCCCATTTCACAAACTGAGCTATGCCAGCACCTACACTTCCATCCTCGGAAATAACAAATTTCCGCACCATCCAGTACCCAAGAGCAGCTCCAGCAAGGACAATTCCAACTAATACAAATACAAACACCTGTAACCAAACAAGGTGAACAGTTCAGACAAATAAATAAATAATTGGTCCAAAACCGATGATGATGAAGATTTAGTTTACTTATTGACTCAGTTCTAGGTCCTCAAATTGAATAACTGATGTAGATCAGATTGGTTCAGGGTAAGTGTCAAATTGATCCAAACTCAACCATGTGCAATCCTAGTTCATGCATAAAACTCGTATTCAGAGGTTGGAACCCCCTTGTGCATCTTTTTTGTAAATAGAACTCATTCATTTACTTATTAATAAAAAAAATACACATGTACGAAATTAGCAATTCCAATACAAATTTCAAGGTTTTGTATAATCCCCAACTTTTCAATTTCAGGCACATTAAAAATGGTGTAAACTCATGAAACTCTATAACAGCATAAGCTGTCATGCATATTAAAAAACACAAAGGATGCATGCTTTTGTGTAGGAGGCAACACACACATGGACAAGGATTTAAACCACTATAGTCCAACTCAAAAGCCATAAAAAAAGTGCAACAGGGTGCCATATCAAATGATCTGTTTGCCTATGTTTCGGTGTCTCTTCCAACTACCATCAATTTTAGTGATTATAAGCTTGCTAAAAAGGGAGATGACTTGCACTAATAATCACCTTCATATTTACTGCAGACAATTCTTTTCCAAGATTGACTTGTCAGATCTAAGTGCACTCAAAACATGTCAATGTGTTTATTCAAGTCTAACTGGTTGAATTTTTAGTAGTTTCAGCAACCAGATAAAGGGAGCCACCCTTGAACGCCCTCTCAATTATTTGAGAAAATACTATCCTTTCAGCAAGGCATGTTTTTATTTTCAATCCCTTCATACAATGCATGTACCTATATTATTTCTATATGATGTTTCTTCACTTATGTATAAAATACATGTATGAAGAAAGTAAACCAAAAGGCAGAAAAATATTGACTAAGAACAGCCATTTAATCGAAAAACATGTACACCTGCTTCATCCCAACACTGATATGATGGATTCAAGATTTGAATAATGGGGTTACAGCTAGTCTAAGGGATGAAGTAATTAAACCCAAAATGGTCATAGGGAAAGCTAGGGCTTAAATCACCCCAACCCAAATTATCAGAGACTTACTGGGTTGTGCATCTCTTCACTCAGTCCAAAATTTATAAGAATTGAATTGACCAACATTGAAAATTGATGTAACAGAAAAGATCCTGCTCCAAGCTGCCATAAAAGGGACAAATTTACACACATAAGGCATTAAAGAAAATAATAAAAAAAGAAGGGGGGAAAAAAAGAATGCATTCTGCAGAACCTGCACAACACAATGCCAAAGAAAAAATACACTTACCACTGACCCATATAAAGTGAGGTAGAAGGCATTCTTCCTTCCAGTTGGTAATAATTTCATCCCCTAAACCACAGTCCATTGAGATATGGAATAATAAAAATCAACAATCATAAAAATAAATAGATTAAAATAATAAAGAATCAAGGTTTACCATATAGAGGGATACACATGAAAACAAAAGACAAACAAAAGATTTCTTTCTTTATTTATTCATTTTTGTAAAAAAATATCATCCCGCTTCTTGGTTCTATATACATTTTTGGTCTTTGACTCCATAGTACACCACATGCTCTTAACCAGCATTATCAACTAAGGGCACGTTTGTTTCATGGGATATTGGATTTGATGGGAGATAGCATCCCACTTCTTTTTTATCATACATTTAGTTACAATTTTTTTATCGGGATAACATCTCTCACAGAATATAGATAATATTATATATAACATCTTGTGATAGATATTATCCTAATAAAAAAAATTGAAATTAAATGTGGGATAAAATTAAGGGTATGCTGTTATCTCTTATCCAACCCATAGCCAACGAAACAAGCATGTCATAAGTGCCAAACCATACAAGTGTGAACTTGCCGAGAAAATAAAATAGAATATTAGGGAAAAAAAAAAACATAAAAATAAGAAGTGTGAATTATTGATGGAAAGCAAGCATATCATTGATACAAGAAAAAACTTCTACTGATGGGTTATTTCAAGATTACTTTAAACGAAAGCATAGAATACATGGCATATAGTGAAGCACTCTCAAGATTTACTATGCCATTCATGTACTAAAAATAGATAAATGTTGATACGGATAAATATATTGATAAGCGAGAATTTCACAATCTTTTTTCTACTTTGTCAGATAAACAAAGTAATTTTTTATGACATGGAGTAGCAAGGTCGCAATATTTTTTACAATTTTTAAATATCACCTTGCCCTCCAAAGCAAATATTAACTTTCTCCAAAAAAATATGACATCTATTAAACCCACAATCATCAATCATCAAAAACCAATTGATCATAATTCTTAATTGACACGTTAAGACTCCATTTGTACAGATAAATTTCAAATGAATGGTTTGCATGTTATATTTTACCAAATTAAAAGACAGTTACTATTGGGATACTACAGTAGATACATAAGAGAATTATTTTTTAGTATCCCTGTGGCTTGTACAGCTAGAATCTCCAGTGTGAAAGATTTCAAATAACTATGTTTGTATTGTTGTTTCAAATCCATCATAATATATCACGTTAAATCTCTTAAATTCAAGTTAAAATCCTTATCTCAACTAGTATATTTACATTTGAGTTATCCTCCCAATTATTAGTCTTAGGCTCTCAAATAATTTCATTTCAAATCCATATATACGAACACAACACACATTACACCAAACCAAACAACTTTGCTTATCAATACCAGCTATTTATTTGACAATGTCCAATATTAGAAAGGGGATTGAAACAAGTTAATAATGCATAAACTGGGCAACTAAAGCCCATGATTCAAAGTCATGGCTGCGGCCACCATCTCGGTCCCCTAAATTTTGGCGCAGTCACAATTTAACATAGTGTTATAAGGTGATACCATTATTTGGCTTAAAAAATTCAGAAAAAAAATCATGAAAAAAATTCTAAATAGTAAAAATAAAAAAATAGATCTATTACATAGTCAAATATATTGCAACTATTTTATTAAACATAAGATAACTACTTATAGGATGAGAACCAAGCCCACTTTTCACCCATGACATAATTGATTAACCATGTATGTTTAGTATAATCCAAATACACACACAAAGTTCTGGGCCTCCTCAGGAAAGGTCATCAATGACATAAAGATATACTTGGAAATAGATGGTCAAGTTGAAGGCTCAAGTTAAAGAATCAATGTGGGATGAAGGACTAAACTCCAGGACAAATTCTCACCACCTTGAGAAGAATGATGCACGCTAATATAAATGCCCAAATTACAACTTTTTTGGATAAACATGCCAAAATTAGAACTGAAAATTTCCTTTCGGTTTTGATTTGTTTTTGGCAACTACAAATTTACTGCCACTTGTTTGGCATTTTCCCTTTTCTTTTATTTCTTTTTCACTTAGTATCCAACTTTGACCTTAAGTCAAATTTAGAATTTTTATTAGTTTCTTAATTTTTGCATTAGAATCCTACTAGGAATAGAAGTCCTACTAGAATCTGGTTCTAGAATTTCTACATAAAAATGAGTAAGGGCACTTTGCCTAAGAGGAGATTTTGGCATTGCACAAGAATTGAAGGTTGTCTCTAGTTTTCTCCAACACGGGTATTCTATACGAGTCCTGTTGCCTGACTTTCTGTGAATCAACAGACTGAAATAAGTCTAACCTAACCAAACCAAACCAAGCCTTTTCCCAATAGGTGGGGTCGGCACTGAAATAAGTCTAATCCGGCAATTTGTGTGAATCATTGCATCTTTGACTATTTGTCTGCCTTATTCCTAGCATTCTTAGGGAATCGACCATTTAAGAAGATTCTTTTTTGGGTATTCTGTGCCAATCAATGAATTCAAATGTCTATCCCTATCATTTCAGACACTTCCTTCATACACACCTTTCCGCTGCATTAGTTGTATCATAGCCAACATCCCTACGCGATGCCTATGATACCAGAAAGGGGGGGGGGGAATTTACAAGTTTACCAAACCAGTCTAGTTCGCAAGGATTCAATTTTTATAACATTTTAAAATCTTTGTACAATTAAATAAGAACTTTGATTCTTGATATGTGAATTTGAAACCTTACAAACATTAGGTCACATCATATCAGAATAAAGAAAGTTAAAACATAAAATATAGAAAGGAGAATTATAAAAAAGAAAGAGAGAGAGAGAGAGCAACTATAACTTGCTATACAGTGCACTACAAAAACAAATACCTGAAAAAGAAGGATTATAATCACAAGAAAAACTCCAACAGCCATTGAACTGCTGTAATAGAAGGGAACCCAACTGCTGACTACCGGTGCCAACAGAAGTAAAACAAAACCAAAAGCAAGACAGAGCAGACGCCATCTTTGAAACTCTGCAGAAACCAAACCACAAAAAAACAAAGACAAATATCAACACACACAGAGGATGATAAGAAATTAAACACAACAGAAGATAAATGCCATACCTTCTTCAACTGTTACAGTGACAGAACCAGAAACTTCACCAACAAACTTCACATCAATGTATCTGTCCTCAAAAGGTGACATCACAGTGTGCCAAAACCCCTTCTGAACATATTTCCACTCATCCTTTTCACATTGACATAGTCCACGTGAAGCATTCCTGCAAAACATTTCCTGAGTAGGATACCATTTACAACCACCATAACTACCATGCTGACTATCAGAAAAGGGGTGCTAAAGAGCCCAAAGTCGCAGGACATTTCACTTACCGGTGAAAACAAATCTGAATTTTGCTATGTAATCCCTCAGGAATTACTACAGATGGGGCCAAAGTAACTTGATATGCACTGGCATAACTGCCAAGTTTCAATCTTGACTGACCAGAAACACGAATCCGTTCACATGATGAAACATCTTTGGATCCACGAGAAGCAGAGGTATAACCAGCAAGGGGAGTTGGAGTGACCTCAACAACTGGATTTTCTAAGTCAATACCTGTATTCAACATGCTGAGATAATTAATTTTCAAACGAGAAACAAAAGTAAAAAACATAGAAGCATAAAAACTGAGAGAAAAGAAAATGACGTGTCATAAGATTTTCAGGAAAATATCTTAATACCGCAATTAAATTTAAAGTTGGGTAAATTACCCTTTGCACCCTACAATTTACAACAAATCTCACTTAAAAATCACTTAAAAAATTCCACTTTTAATTCTAACAATTAAGTTCCTGCACTTGCAAGGTGAACCATTTCTAAACTTTCATTTGGGAATTTTCCATTAACTGGCCATCTAGCCATTTTTTAAGGGGTTAAAAATGTAAAAACCCTTGTCCCCCCCCCCTAAAAAAAAGAGACAGAGAGAAAGAAAAGGAGAGAGGAAAAAGAATCCGCAACTTAACAAAAAGCTAGCCATTTTCTTGGACTAAAAACAAAGGGTAGAAAGCAAAATCATGGATACTAGAAACCTAAAAAGATGTTAAAAGAAATTATTCTCTCCTACATGTCGTTAACATCTTCCAGTTTGTCCCAAAAAACCTTAGTGTATCTTTCTTTATTTACATTTCAGTGAAAATGTGGCCAAGGCCACTGCCCTCCACAAGATTTTCGTCCTTCTGCTGGGCCCAAACCTCCAAAATTTAATAACAAACATCTCCACTCGGGGAGAGGAAGGCCCAATCCATTGTTGCAATTGCGAATATGCATCTCCAAAGAGCAAGGCCACACAACAATACAGAAAAATAAGTGGTCCAAAGATTCTGCTTTCATTTTATTGAGCACACACCAGTGTGGTGAGAAAGCAATATGAGGTTTTCTTTTTTGAATCATATCATGTGTTGAGTTTCTTGTGTACAAAAGACTAACATAATAATCGAATTCTAAGGAGTACTTTCACCTTCTAGATCACCCTAGAATGGGTGATAAGAGCCAGAAATGGGTCATCAATGATTGTACCAAAAAAATAGCTACAAGTATCTACCCCATAAGCTACAGCAGTCCAAATAAGCCAAGGTATCCCCCAGAATCACCCCCCCCCCCCCAAAAAAAAAAAAAAACACACACACACACAAAAACAAGTTTAGGAAGTGTTGGGAATTTGATAATTACCTACCATTTAGGTTGCAATGAAATCTAAAATTTCAACAAATTGGAAATTTTGCATCGGAAACAAAAGAAGTAATAGGTTTATGTAAACAAGATAGTCTGCATAGGTGTAAAATCAGAGTGCTAAAATTATTGTCCCCAAACTTAGTACCATCCGAAAAACATATTTCCTCTCCATTCCCCACCTGAAATCAATGCTGTTAGAAGCATAAGGGGCGCCTTAACACATTTCCTTCCCATTCCCCACTTGAAATCAACGTTGTTAGAAGCGTTAGGTGCCCTTAAGGCGCCCCTTATCTCCCGAGTCACAAGGCACATAAGTCAAGGCAATACTTTAGAGAAAAAAAAGAAAAGTAAATAAATAAAAGCTCCAAACATTCTAAAAATCATCAAATATAAACTTTTATATGTGCATCACTATTTTTTTTTTAAAAGAAAAACGTCCATGATATTTTTCCAATTAGGTAATATAACTGAACAAAAAGTAATCATTGATAATATAATTGTAAATTGTAACTATTCTATGCAAAAGATGTAAGTTCAAAATAAAAACATAATCTTGTCTACCTAAACTTTAAAAAAAAAAAAAAAAAAGTTCTAAGATGCTCCAATCTTCATCCACATCCATCACATTGTCTATGCTCTAATTCCATCCATCACTAGAAGCATGGGCACGCCATCTCAAGCTCATTGTCAAATACCAATTCATCTTTTCCATTAGAGGCACTATCACCCATCTCTCTAATTAATCAGTCATTACCAACATCAATATCATGTAAAGAGATATGATCAATTATATTTTGCTAGTCATAGCAAGCCTTTAGACTGGGGGCCAAAAATTTCTTCTCACTTTCAAAATTCTTTCACTAATATATTATTAACTTAGTCCAAAATAAAGGATGGACCTGCAATTAGGCCAAAAAAAAATCAAAACATTGCATAACGTAAGAGAGTCAATGCTTCAAGCGCCTTTACTCTAGGCCAAGGCACTTGCATCACTAACACCACCTCACCTGGAAGAATCCGTTCGCCGAGAGGGCTTTTAACAGTGCTATTTGAAATTAGGTAGGAGCATGAACACCAACTCAGAACACTGAAACTAACATTGACACGACACAGATGCACCGAATCAATTATTTTCAAAAAATACAAGGCACAATATGACGAGAACTTGGAAAAAATATATGTGTTAGTACTATATTCAAATACAAAAGAAAGAATGCAATATAACACTAAATAAATTAAAAATCATGTATTTCATAGTTGAAAATCAACAAAGAAGTAACATAGTGATTACATTCCCTCCAAAATGATAATAACTATATTCTATACCTTAAAATTTAATAAAGAAGTCACATAATAATTACATTTCATCCAAAATGATAACTAACAAATCATCTTAACAAAACATTGTTTAATGCATTCGTAAAGCAAAATGTCATTTCATTTTATCAAATCTAAATAAAAAATAATAGAGGGCTTCTTTATTTTATTCACAAGTCAAGCATATTTAAAACTTTCATGTATTATAAAAAAGACATTGACATGCTCAAAATGAGTTTGTGACGTGTTTAAGATGTATCCAAACAAAAAGAAATAAAAAAAAAAATCAACACAGCAAAAGGTGAGTCTGACACATTGTCCGTAGGGTGTTGAAGTCCCTTGATAGTTAGACTTTTTTTTTTTTTTTAAAGATAAGTAAATTTTATTAATAGGAATATAATCAAATAAGCATCAAATTGATGCTAAAACAAGCAGCCCATTGAGGAAAACAGCTACAATCAAACCTATCAATCAGGATTCAAGCTTATACGATCAAGGAAAGTCAAAAAAGATAATAAATCTATCTCCCTTCCATCATTCACCCATCCATATAGACAGTTAAGAAATGTATTCTTCAATCTCAGAGAAGATCTGTTTTTATCTTCAAAAATCCTTCGATTCCTTTCCTTCCATATCAGCCAACACACACAAAATGGGACCAAATTCCATACATGCTTTTTGTGTTTGTGGAAGGGCTGCCCCCACCAAGCCAATAGAAACTCACGGAAGCCTTTTGGGAAGCATAAATGAATTCCAAAACATGCTAAGGTCAAGTTCCATATCTCAGTAGCCCACTGACAATGCAATAGAAGGTGTGATATAGTTTCCTCCTGGTTTAAACATAAAATGCAGCGATCAACAATGGAGTAGCCTCTGTGCTTTAGATTATCCATAGTTAGGATTTTCCCTCTAGCAGCACACCAAAGAAAGAAAAGGACTCTTGTAGGGACATCTTTTTTCCAGAGATTTAGCCATGGAAAGTTGTCCTTAGCAACTCCTTGCAGGAATTTGTAGAAGGTCTTGACAGTGAAAACTCTTTCTTTTGATACTTCCCAAACAAGGGAGTCCTCTGTGTCCTCCAAATACACATTATTCAACAGTCCCATAAGCAGCAAATAGCCCTCCAACTCCCAATCATTAACATTCCTACGCAGCAGCACTGTCCAGGTGCTGTTTGTGCCCATTCCATTGCAGTAATCTCTGACGAGTGCTTCCTTATTCACGGCTAATGCAAAAATTTCTGGAAATAGAGTTGATAGGCAGCCAACATTTAACCAATTATGCTTCCAAAATAGTATCCTATCTCCTTTGCCCACTTTCTAGGTTGAACAAGCAGCAAACTTGCTCCAGATTTTCCTTATCTCTCTCCATAAACTTGCTCCACAAGAGTTGGAACAAGGAGCTGAGCACCAGCCGCCTAAGTCCTCTCCATATTTGGTCACAATAACTCTCTTCCAAAGGCTAGAATTTTTATGGGAAAATCTCCAAATCCATTTCCCCAGGAGAGCTTCATTATGCAACTGTAGCTGCCTAATGCCTATACCTCCTGACTCAATTGGTGAACAGACTGTCTTCCAATCCACCAAGCTATGTTTGAAGACCCCCACACTTCTTCCCCACAAAAAGTTTCTTTGCAATCTTTCAATTTCTTTTATGACAGAGGTAGGGGCCTTAAAAAGGGAGAGGAAGTATGTAGGAAGGCTGGATAGAACACTCTTTATCAATGTAAATCTGGCCCCTGCAGAAAGATATTTTAGTTGCCAAACAGCTAGCCTATTTCTGCATCTTTCCAATACTGGTTCCCAAACATTTTTGGACTTAAATTGAGCTCCTAGGGGCAGACCTAAATATGTGGATGGAAGAGTGCCAATTTTACAGCCCAAGATATCTGCCAGCTCACTTAGGAAATTATTATCGCCGACTGAAAACAACTCAGATTTGGAAAGGTTTATTTTCAAACCTGTAACTGCCTTAAATCCCAGAAGAGTACAGCGAAAATGACTCATTTGCAGCAATTCTGCACCACAGAAGACAATAGAGTCATCGGCAAATAAGAGATGGGTTATGCTTGTAGATTCCCTGCCTCTGTTCTTGATCGAAAAGCCTTCCAGCAGCCCTGCTTCTTCCACTTTCTGCAGCATTTTACTGAGTACTTCCATGACTATTATAAACAAGAAAGGGGAGAGAGGGTCTCCTTGTCTTAGTCCCCTGGACGATGCAAAGAAGCCTTCTGGAGTGCCATTTATTAGAATAGAATATCTAACAGTAAAAATACACCATAGTATCCAATGACACCACCTTCTACAAAACCCCATTCTTCTCATCAAATAAATTAAACAATTCCAATTAACATGGTCAAATGCTTTCTCAATATCCAATTTACATACAATGCCAGTCTCCTTTCTTTTAATTCTTGAATCAATGGCTTCATTTGCAACAAGGGCAGCATCAAGAATCTGTCTGCCACCAACGAAAGCATGTTGAGATGCAGAGATGACTGAATTCATAACTTTCCGCAACCTGGAAGCTAGAACTTTGGCTAATAGCTTGTAAACAACTCCCACCAAGCTAATAGGCCTGAAATCCTTGACCTCAATTGCACCAGTTTTCTTTGGAATTAGTGTAATGAAGGTTGAATTCAGGCTTCTAACAAACCTGCTACTGCTGTGAAATTCTGAGAAAACTAGCATTAAATCCTTCTTAAATATATGCCAACCTTTTTGGAAGAAAGCTATGGTCCAGCCATCTGGACCAGGGGCTTTATCTCCATTAAGATCTTTGAAAGCCTGAAAAACCTCTAGTTCAGTGAAGGTCTGCTCTAAGTTTTCAGCTTCCAGAGAACTGATCTGTGAGAATTCCAAATCATCAACTGAGGGTCTCCAGTGGGCTTGCTCCTGAAACAGCTGCTTATAAAAGCTGAGGATTCCATGTTTAATTAATCCCTGATCCTCGGTGATTTCTCCCTTAATACTCAGCCTGTCAATCCAGTTTTTCCTCCTGTTTGCTGAAGCAATCTTGTGAAAGAACTTGGTATTCCTGTCCCCTTCTTTCAACCATTTAATCCTAGATTTTTTACGCCAGCTAATCTCCTCCATCTTGGTCAGGTTATTCAACTCTTTAATTTTTATAGCTCTGTTGTTCCTTTCCTGCTTGGTGAGTTGTCTAGAGTCCTCAATTGAGTCAACAATCTGAATTTCCTTCTCAAGCTGCAGCTTCTGGCTCTCAACTTTCCCAAAGACCTCCAAATTCCATCTTTTCAGGTCTTTTTTAAGGCACTTGAGTTTCTGACTCAGCACATAGCTGGCCTTGATAGTTAGACTTGGAGATACCCATGATGATTAAAGAAATGCAACAAGCATGACATATGTTTCCAATGACAACTATAGCTCCCTCTTCCAACCCTATAAGAATCCCAAAGCATTGAATTGAACTCCACGCTAGCTCATAATGATTGTGTGGCAAATAGAATGGGGTTGCAAAGAAAATCTCCAAATCCACTTACCAATATATCTTCATATTCCTAGCTAGAATATTGCCAATGCTTACACCCCGTTTAATTTTAAGATGAGAAACAACCTACGAACTTACTAAATGATATTTCCAACCGACTAGGGATAATATTCAATGTTGTCCACAGCGGGAGTTGCAAAAGGTAAGCGAGGTGAAAACTAGGGCAATCTAGAGAGAGAGCATAATAACAAAGGATATGATAAGATGAGGTAGTGGTGGTGTTTTGTTTTGTTGGGTTGAGGAAGGAGGGTATATATAGGGGGTAGGTCAAACTTATGGAGGTTAGTGAGGCAACAATTAGGTTAAGTGAATAGCGCCATTTGCCGCGTGAGGAATATGGTTATTCAATAAGATTAGATATTCTGACATTTCTCTAGACCAATTGGAGTCTCGAAGGATCCCATAACTTTAGCCACAAAACTGTGTACTCAGTGATTCCGTACAAAGGGAGTGATCATGAAACTCTCGGGAGGTGCTCATAGGCGAAAGGTTCCCTTGAAAGGGAAGTCCTCAAGCTCTGCTCCAAGCCTAAGACAAGTCTCGTAGAGCGTAAATGGGGAGATAATGTGGAGCTATCATACTCCTAATGGAAACGTGAAGGCTCCTTAGTCGCAACAAAGGAGATTCAGCAGCTAAATACCATGTACAAGGCAACTTGCCTTATGTTGGAGAATTAACAACCAAACCTACCTTCCCCACAACCATCCCAAATAAAGTTTCTCATTAGTTTTTATAACTTCGTAGCAACACCATTGGAAATTATAAATAACAACATTAAGTAAATAGTGATGTTTGACAACACAAATTGGGTCAATGTCAACAAACCCACCCCACCCCCCAGGGGCGCCCAACAACGACATTAGAGATTTCTTCCCATCTGTCTAATCTTTTCCCAACCTTATTCGGGGTTTTTCTCCTAAATGGAGACCTAAGTATTTCATTGGCCTCTCCTCTTCACCGCAACCTAGCAAATTCGCAAATCTCTCCAATTATTCAGGTTCACTTTTAGACCTGATTTTTAATTCAAAGGATAGTTTTTAGATTGTGACAATTTGCCTCATCACCTGAGAAGAAGAAAATGGTATTGTCTGCAAACTAGAGATAAGAAACAAGGACATGATCCCTCTCCACCTCAAAACCCTTAAAACTGTCCACATTCCGCTACCCTAAAGACATCCACAACCAAGATAAACAAGAATGGAGGCGTAGGTTCCCCTTGCTTGAGGTCCCTCGAGGCATGAAACTTCTACCATGCTTCCCATTAACACATATCCTTCCTTCCTTCTTAGTCAAAATTTCATAGAGTGAGGTCACCAAACAAATCAGTCTAAAATCCTGGATCTATTATCTTGCTGGGGGATTTAGTAAATAAAAGAGGCATTAATGCATTTGCTGAAAACCCATTCTTGAAAAAATCCTCAAAAACACTACAGATATCCCAATTAATTATGTCCCAACAATCCTTTAAGAAAAAGACGGAGTCAAACTTGGGGACTTATCATGGCTACAATCTCTGATTTGTTCCTCAACAAATGGACATTCAAGCCTCTAAGCATCTTCTTAAGCAATGGGATCCCCACACAAACCATCAATTTTCTTTTTTTTATGGATAAGAAAATTTTATTAAAAATCATACAAAAATGCTACTAGTGCAAAACTCTGAGCCTATGCACCAAGCCTAACCAGATAACTCCAACACAGACCCTCAATTACTGGTCTATCAATATTTTCTGAGGGATAAAGCTTGGAAAAGAAAGTAAAAATTTCATC
The DNA here is from genome assembly GCA_019916065.1 of Vitellaria paradoxa. Lineage (NCBI taxonomy): Eukaryota > Viridiplantae > Streptophyta > Magnoliopsida > Ericales > Sapotaceae > Vitellaria > Vitellaria paradoxa. The sequence continues at coordinate 16,435,980 of CM034235.1, read as the reverse complement.
CACAATTTTGTTCTCCTCCTTCAAGATGTCCCTATCTGCACTGATAAGTTCCTTCATAAAATTGCTCCTCCTTTTCCCATCAGGCACCCAATTGAACAATTTAGATAAAAAATAAAATAAAATACAAGTTCAGCTCTATTCGCTATATGTATAAGATACGGTAAAAGGCACTTACAAATTACAAAAATAAGCAGCAATAGAATATCATACACTTTTTAACAATATACTCCTACAACTAGTTGAAAATAACGCTTGGTTCAACCACCCTATCAAACAAAATCATAAGAACCAAACCCTAACACCCTTTTTGGCCGACAAGAAAATTCAGATAACGAAAAGAAACTACAATACCAAATCTAAGTTTCCAGCAAATCAAAGCCGATGAAACTAACTCCTTTTCCTCAATTTTCTGGGAAAACAAACAGATGTACGAAGGGGAAGTGAAGTACCTGTAAATGTAGTCGCGTCACCGGAGCACGAGAAGATAGAGAGCAAAACTGAGAGAGAAAAGACATGAATAGGAGAAACAGCAAAAGAGCCCATCTCTCTCTCTCTATCGACTGGAGAGGGGACAGAGAGAGCGAAAGGTCTCGGGAAAATTTTTCCTCAAAGTAGGGCGTACGAAGAATCCGAACCGCCTAGAAGCGGCAATTCCCGCCGTTATGCCGCTAGGGCTCCGTTTGTGGGTTCAAGAAAAAAATGAAAAAATAAAAAATAAAACATTAGTTGAGAGATAAGAGAAAAAAAGAAAAGAAAAATGATAAAATTTTTTTAATTCGTTTGTAAGTTAGAGAAAGAAAGAGTAATAACTTTGTTTTTTTTTTTAAGTTGAGAATAAATGGATGAAAAATAAATAAATAAATATTTTATCATTAAATTTTTTGAAAAATTAGAGTATAATTAATTTATTTAGCTTAGAACATAATTTTAATTTTTTTTATTTTACAAGCAAATATGTTATTTTAAAAGTTTCGTTAATTAATTTTTTTTCTCTCCATTTCTTCCCACTTTTAGAAAGATGAAATTTTTAAAATTTTAACACACACTTTTCTTTCTATTTCTTTCCATTTTTTTCTTTTCTCTCCTAAAAAAACTGACAAACAAAATATTGATTCTAAAATCTCTTCTTTTTGATTATTTTATTTCCATTTCACTCTATTTAAGTAGAATATAAGCTTTCTACATCTTTTATTGGTCACGATGATATATGAATTTATATTAACGATTGGAATAACAAAAAAATTAAAAAAAATGTTACAAGTTTTAGTATCATGATTCAAACGGTGATAAAAAGAAAAAAAAATACTCAGAATTTTTTAAAAGTTTTTAGAGTTTTTTTTTTTTGTGTAAAATTTAGTACTCCAAATAACTTAAGAAGGTTAAGAATTTAAATATGAAATATTTTTAACTTTTGAAAATAAATGACCAAATTTTAATTCTCTAACTTTTGATATCCCTCCACTGTAACCCTAACTTGCTAACTGAAAATTGATCTCGCCATCAAACCCTTCTCTCTCCTTAATTTTCAATTATTGTTGCATTTGTCACCGAATCGTGTTATTTATCTCTTATCTTACTACTAATTAAAATTCTAATTAAATCTCATTCCATGTCTATTTTTTTTCTAATCACATCTCACTCATTTCTCTCCCTTATCGCCTATCAATTTCTTGATAGTCAAATTTGACTGATCCTTACTATCTCAAATACATTTTAAAATTAATTAGATTATTTAATTATTTTTTTGGTAATTAGATTATTTTATTTAATTATTGTCCCCGATGTATTTCTTAATTGTTGTAATTCATTTTAGTTAAAAGATTGTTTTAACTTTTAGTTATTAATATGTGTTAAGGAACCTCAAATTGTGTGTTAAATATATTTTAATTTTTGCCCAAACCAATTTCAAATGCAGTTAAATTCTTCAAACTTTACTCAAATTTTGAGATCATGTGTGAATATTATTTTAAAGTTGTCTACATAAATTCATTTTTCTGTATTTTATTGTAGGTCTTGACAATTTGTTTGTTTTATATTGCTATTTAAATTGGCATAGTTGAGTTTGTGCAGTGTCTAAGGAAGTGCCTTTAAACATGATCAATATTCTAACAACATGAATGTTGTATTTTTGTATTATAAATTATCTATAGATTGTATTACCATTTTGTTGTTTATGTATTTAGTGAAATGGAAGAATTACTTAGTCATACTATTGAATCAATTGATTTTTTTTTTTTTTTGGTTAGTTTTGATTTGGTCAAGATGTAGAGATATGCATTACTCATTATTTATTTTGATTGGTAACTTTTTTTTAAACAAGTTTAGACTTTGACTATTTAATTTATTGATTTTTATTTATTTATTTATTTATTTTTACAAGATTGGGTCCAAGTCTATTTAAGTCATAGTCATGTGAATAATTTATAAATTCTTTGATTAGTGATTTTTATTTTTATGAGTTATTTTACAATTTTTCGTGTAAACTTGATTTTAGTCCATATGTGTTTAGGTTATAGTTACATCACCATTAGTCTTTTTTAATTATTATTTTTTATAAATTACTTTTATAATTTTTAAGTAAATTTATTTACAAATTTACATTTAAACTTTTTGTAGGTGATTAACATAATGGTAATCTCGTAGATCCTAATTTCAGCAACCATTGGATTAGGATCACCCTTGGAAACAAAAGGAATTAAATCTCTTAAATTCACAGAGAATGACCATAACCTTGGACATTAATTAGATTCAATCAGCGTGAGTAGAAAAATTGAAATTTTCATTTTGTGCGGCCCAAAGCTGAATAAAAAAATGCGAAATGAGACTAGTTTTTTTAAATTCTGTGAGCTCGACTCAAAGTCAATGCGTGACAAAAATAAATTCAAATCAAATTCGATTTATAACTTGTTTAAAATTAATTTTGAACCTAAATTTAGAAAAAATCGGCTAGAAAACTCATGAGCCAACTTAATAAAATAATATATATATACACTTTATGATATTTTATTTATTATATTTTAGATTAAAATGACATCATTATTTCGGTTTAATTAAACTATTTATGAATTGATCTCGAGCTTAATTTCTCATTTATCGGGCCAAACTCAAGCCTATATAAAAGTTTAAGTCGAATTCAAGCCCAATCCTAGTATAAATAGTTCAAATCAAGCTCGAATAAACTAAAATTTTATTCAATTTAACTCGTTTCCACCCTTACGCCCATCATGAATTTTCCAAAAGGTTATAAAATTGAATTGAAACGAAATTAAATTAGTTATACATATATTATGTTTGTCTCGTGGAATAGGGAATGGTATCTTTATCATATTATTGTGTGTTTATTTCACCTACACCCTTAGTGGTTTCGATTTTGTACACTTAAATTTCTTAAGTTTCATAAAAGTGCATCTAAATTTCACGAGATTTGTGTCATATTTATTCAAATCCTCTTATGTTTTGTTAGATTTTTCAAAAGAAAAAAAATTGTTGATCAATTCAATATTGTAAAATTACTTTTATGCCCTTAATATTAATAAAAAAATGTATGAAAAAATTTTAGAATTAGATTCTTATGTTATTGTTTTATATTGATAGAAAGGAAGTGTAAAAAAAAGAAGAAATTAAAATTTATTGTAATTTATATGTCATATTTATATATTTTCAAAAAATAGTTATCAATATAAAAATATTATATATGTAAAATTAATAATTTATATAATATATATAATATAAATTTAAAATATTAATGTAAAACAAAATAATTTAAACAGTAATTACAAATATAAAAAAGGCTCATAAAAAAATTTAATAAAGTATTTGTAATGTAATTTTTATAATAAAAAAAAACATCATATCATGATATAAATCAAGCTCGAATAAACTAAAATTTGATTCAGTTTAACTTGTTTCTACCCTTACGCCCATCATAAATTTTTCAAAAAAATATAAAATTGAATTGAAACGAAATTAAATTAGTTATACATATATTATGTTTGTTTCGTGGAATAGGGAACGGTATCTTTATCATATTATTGTGTGTTTATTTCACTTACACCTTTAGTGGTTTCGATTTTGTACACTTAAATTTCTTAAGTTTCACAAAAGTGCATCTAATTTCACGAGATTTGTATTATATTTATTCAAATCCTCTTCTGTTTTGTTAGATTTTTCAAAAAAAAAAATTATTGATCAATTCAATGTTATAAAATTACTTTTATATCCTTAATATTAATAAAAAATGTATGAAAAAAATTTAGAATTAGATTCTTATGTTATTGTTTTATATTGATAGAAAGGAAGTGTAAAAAAAAAGAAGAAATTAAATTTTATTGTAATTTATATGTCAGATTTATATATTTTCAAAAAATAGTTATCAATATAAAAATATTATATATGTAAAATTATTGAAATGTCTAATGTTAACATCTAGAATCCATCCGGGCTGAAATAAAGCATAATATAATTGGTTTGAGTGATAAAGTGTTAAAAGGCCTTTAACAATCAAAAATATTATGCAACCATGCAACTAACTAGTTGCTGTTGAGGTCATTTCTTTTGAGGTTTTTGTAAGAAAACCCCAATAAGATTGTCTTTTTTTTTTTTTAGTTATTAATAAAATATGAGGATATTTTTATCATTTAATCCATTATATATAGATTATTTTAGTCATTTGTACCAAATGAATATTACACCTACCTCCCTCAACATCTACGTAATTATATTTACCACCATTTAGCATCTTAAATTTATATTTACTTCCCTTGTATTGAAATTTTATTAACATTGACACTCTTCCATTAAAACTTAATAGAAAATGTCAAAGTAAGTAAAATTTTAAGTATTTTTTTATTTTATCATTCCTCTCACATCTCCGTCACTTTCTTTACAAAATTCATTTTTTTAACTTTTTTTTTTACATAATTTTGAGAATTTATGTAAAGAAAACTAATAAACATATGAGAGATAGATGGGTAAAATAAAAAAAAATATCTAAATTTTAATTACTTTAACATTTTTTATTAAGTTTTTAGCAATTGATTCAATTGATTTGTAATACAAAAATGTTTTCAATGATTATATTCGAAAATCAGTTCTAAAAAGACCAAAAAAAAAAGAAAAACTTTCATTATTTTTATTTCCAAATTTTTATCACTTTTAACAAAATATAAAATAATATCACTTTAATATAATTAATATTAAAGACATACTAAATATTTATTAGATATTAAATATTTAATATTCAACTAGTTATAACTCATACAAATTATAAAGGCTACTCCCATATATTCATTAGAAAAAAATAATTATACATTTAGCGTTATTTAAATTTGATTCGATAAATTTTGTTTTAGCATTAATCTAATAATATTTTGTTTATTGATATATGATTATAGTTTTTATAGCATATTAAATTAATTAAAATTAATAAATAATTATTACAATAAAATTGATGAAATCTAATTTAAATCATATAAAGTGATAAATAAAATTATTTGAGTGAGATATGGAAAAAGAAAAAACATTATTATCTTGCATTTTTTTATCTCGCTTTTTTTAAGAAATGATTTTCCTCATTCTTTTATCTCAATTTTTTTTAAAGATGGTTTCTATTGATCTTTTATCTCGTTTTTTTTTTTTTAATTATGGTTTTAATAAAACTGAGATACAAAGTATTAAAAGTAATTTTTTATCTCAGTTTTTTAATTAGATTGAGATAAAAAATTTAGTTTACAAATTTTTATCACGCTTTTTCTAAAACCGTGATTTTTATAAATTTCCTAGTGTGATCTTTATCAATTATTGTGGTAGTGATCAGATATCCTACGAGTACCGGATATTGAGTACCTTATAAGCATATTGGATATCAGTTACCCTACAGATAAATCTCAAACTCGTCTCAAAACTACACGGATATTAAATTTCAATCCAAAACCTGTCTCAACCTTATTAGGGTATTTTTCAACAGATTTTAACAAGTTTAAGCGGGTCGTGTACCAGTCCCATTTGATATCGTAGATAGAAATTGTTGCAAGCAAACGTGAGATTACCAATTTTGTATTTCACACCGTATGTCGCCTTATCAACGATTGATCCAATCAAATATAACTATCTCTAGCTACCATATAGGAAAAAAAAATTCGCAAATACTATCAGTTATAAAGGAAAAGGGATAAGGTAGTGTAAGAACAGATGGTACATTCACTTCACAGTGGCAGTTTTTGAAAATATCTGTTGATGGGTGAACATTCGAAACAGTTAATCACATGAGAGGGGAAAGGAAGAAGAACTAGATGACATTACAGAAAAGAAAAAAAAAAAAAAAAAACCTGTGCAAAATTGCCCTCCTTGGAATAGATAATTTGAAGCCATGAAGGAATAACTTGTAACCTTTTAGGCATGTTAATTCCTTGGTGTAACTTCATTTCCTTCTGTGGAAAAGGATTCCACATATCTGTACAAGAACAAAGGTAAATTTTCTTACGTATACGAGTAGTGCTGTTCGACCAAAATTCTTTGCCAAAAAAGAAAATTATAATGATGTGACTTTCTTGCAAGCCAGTCACTTTAAATAACAAAACCAAGGGAGATGCACTTGTGCAATAACAAAGTGTCACTGACACACTATTTTGACATATTTTTCTACAAAATAATTTTGGTAGAAAAGTATTTCCCAAAATACATATTGTAACCAACGAGTTACATGCGGTGACATTATTGAGATTCGGTGTGTGATAACAGCATTTAAACCTCATGCCCATAAGTAAAAAATGTAGGTTTCCGAAGGGTTCACAATTATCTTAATACAAATACAGACATGAGATACGGATACGCTACGAGTACAAATGACTATTCTAAAAAACAAAAAAACAAGGAGACGGACATGAAGATAGAAAGAATGCAACAAAAATACATAATTTTTACACACTTTTATTAGCTATACATATAAATATAGCAACTATAATTTAATATTTCAATCCGTAACTCAAATATCTTTCAGTAAAGATGACAAAATTATGAATCAAATTTAGGTATTTTAGTTACTCAATCCCCAGCATGTCCCCCCCCCCCCCCCCCAAAAAAAAAGAAAAGAAATGAATATGCCATATGGCACGTCTGAAAACGAGTCCAAGGAGCATATGTATTCATAGGGTCTCATGTATGCAGTATGCATTTGTTTGTGTAGTATAAGAAGATCATGCATATATGTTCAATTTTGCATTAACTCCGTGACGAAATCATATTCTTGCAAAATAATACCGTAATAAAACCTTTTAAATCAAGTAAATCCAAGACATGATTTTACCATAGTTATTTAAAAAAAAAAAAAAAACAAAACAAAACAAGTACCTGGAGTTTGATTTTGCTGCTATTAAAGAGAGAGCTAGAGCTGAGAGTTTCTCAAGGGCGAGACTGCCGGAGATCCATCACTGCTCTGGGACTGAGAGTCACCGTGCGACGCATCTTGAACCTGAGCAGCAAACTGCAAGTTCCACAGAACATCCTCAATAGAAGGTCTACCTTCTGGATCCTTAAGTAGACATCTGATGCAGACTTCCATCGTTGTCTTCAACGATTCCTCTGAATACACATTGTGAATTGCTTGATCAACTACGCTCCTTCGATCCGTATCATCGGCTGCCACGACCCTTTGTAACTGCCGAGTGTCGAAAGAAATTACCCTCATTCACATAGCATGAGGCAGTACTAAAATACCCAATGAAATATATGCCAACAATTACCACCACATTGGAAGGGAATAAACAGTAAAACCAAATGAAACAGTTGGATACTATGGAACACAAACACTTTGAAATAAGTGCAAATTTGTATCAGAAACGTATTGAAATACAAAATGTGTCAGAGTTGGACATTGCCCCCTGGCGTCCCCAATTAGTTGTCATATTTTTTCTTAAAGCATAATTAAAACAAGTCTAGGATTGAATATCTGATGCGGTGATACCAATTAAAAAAAAGAAATTTCTCTCCCATAGTTTGTTACTTTTTGTACGTCGAAATATGTTCGAGTTATGCATTGGATAATTGAATTAGTTTTATTGTAGATTCTATATTCGTATGTACAGCTAATAAAAATTATATTTTCTTTTTGCATTCCTGCTTTCCGTGTTCGTATCCTCGTTTTTTCAAAGTCATTGTATCCGCACTCGTATCGTATCCATGACTTGGTATCCACGATTCTCAGGCTAGACCAAATTGCATCAGCCATATTTTATTTTTTATTTATTTTTACTCTTCAAACACTCACAGGAAAAGAGAATAAAAAAAGCAAAGACAGCATGATGTCTTACTTCATCTTTTGCGACGTCCACTTCATTCTTTGAATTGATTGGCCTTCCCACAATGATTTCTAGCAATATTACTCCAAAATCATAGACATCGAACTTTTCCTCGTGATTTACCCTGTCGAAGAACAGAATTAGGGCAGACTAGTTATAGAAAAAGCAGTGCGTACAATCACTATGCTCAAGAAAGAATAAAATATACTCATATGCACTTGTATTCGCACCAGAATCAGCTAGAGGACTTTCAAAACAAGGGCTTTGAAGGACGGTTGCACAAGATAAGCAATGCATGACAACCAGGAAAATATTCCCCTCATTCATTAAAATTTTGCTTGAATTAGGAGAAAAGCTTAATCATTTGGTTGAAAATTTTACCACGGACGCAATGGTGCATGCATTATATAAACACAAAGTTACTTCCATGCTTATTAGGGCATCTCCCATGCAACTTCGACCTGTGCATCTAATATTATCAAGCTTACATGCCTTAGAGCCTATAGGTCAAGTATATTTTATTGAACCTTCTATGAAACTTGAACTTGGGTGAAATTCCAATACAAACCTCAAATTATTAAGATCTCTGGATCCACCAGACAAAATGTGAATACCAACCTGTGATATTAAGAAGATTTTAATATCAGTCAATAATAATTTATTCAACAAGCAAGATTCATCACTGAAACGTTAAGAAAGGCTTCTTCTCTCCATACCTTCCCCATATTCTCGGATAAAAGAGGTAGGTTATAACTGCTAATTTTTGCAACCAGGTTCTGATCTAACAAAACATCTGTTATTTTCAAATTATTCGAAAAGACACCGGGAACGATTCCTGTATGCAGAAATTGGATACCCTTTGCCACCCCTATTGCAGCTGCTATCCGTTGCGTCCAAGTAAGTGTCCATGTGGCATATCCCCCTGCCAAAAAGGAAAGTGAGACATTGAAAGCCACCAACCACCCAAGGGAATAAAGTTAAGTAACATTAGATATGGTTTGACGACCAATATCAACATTAGACTGAGGCAGAGAACATCGCACACAAATTAATGAGGACAAAATAGAAAAATAAAAAAAGAATGGGCTTTTTTTGATACAAGAATACTAAGATTGGTGGAGGACAAGTTTTTGACTTTTTTTAACTATCCATATAAACAGAGTAATTTAGATCTATAAATTATTGACTAAACTAGCCACGTTGGATTACCAGATATCCAGCTCCTCAGGCTTCCATTTGGAACATATTCAAAGACAAGGAATAATCTGCTGATACTTGAATCGTCCAAGTAATACTCAAAGCAGTGGCCAAGAGCACTGACCAAATGACGATGTCTGAGTTTTGAGATCAGCTCTATGTGATGCATAAAGCTTTGAGTGCTGTGGCTTTTTTTCATTTTCAGGCATCTAATAGCAACAAGGGAACCATCCTTCAGCTGGCCTCTGTACATCTGAATTGATAAAGAATTAGACCATCAACCACTGGCAAAGGAAAAGGCATAAATTCTACAAAATCTAGTATAGCACTAAAGCTTGAAGACAGAATTTTTATATTAAATCCACCAAAGTTAATAGTTTACACTGATAGATCCAGAATTCCACAAACAGCACATTGACCATGTGATGAAAAAAAAAAAAAAAAAAAAGAGGACCATATTATCTCCTTCAATCAAGAACATGTTTAGAGAATAAAAACAAAAAACTAAAATCACTAACATAAAATTGAATATGAACATCTAAACTTTTACATGAAAGGAATTCATCAGCTCAAACTCAATAAGACGAAAATCAAATTATTTAGGCTAGTTACGAAGACTTTCATTCAGCATGCGTCAGAAAATGGATTGCTTCGAAAGGAATCCATAGTGAATGTTAGCAAGTAGATATAAGAATATCATCCAATTCTTGAAGCAAACATATCCGACACATTTAGAAATAAATTGGCATACCTGTCCATGAGAACCATCACCCAAGAAAGTTGTTGTATCAAAATTATTTGTTGCCTCCTCAAGTTCTTCCAGTGAAAATGTTCGATAAGTTGGAAGGCCAAGAGCTCCTAGCTTCATCGTTTGAGATATATACCCTTCAAAAGGGAATAAAAACAATATTCATCTCATATCTTGTGTGCACAAGACGTTGGAAAAACAAATTGACTACAATGAGGGAATCATCCATTTCCTTACAACGGTGATGTCAGTTAGATGCAACAACTGTCATCAGTATTATATTCCCAATTCCAAGAACAACAAAATGCTCTTTCTTTCTATTTTCTTTTTTATTTATTCAAAAATATATTTTGTTTTATCATCTACCGACTTCAATTCAGTCAAGGTATGTATTCCAACTACGCAGGTCAGCTACTCCATTCCATTTCTGATATTCAACTGTCCGAGGAAATGCCTTCCATTAAAAATTAAAAATTTAGGCCTCTAATATTGACTAGCCTTCGTGCTTGCAGGAAAGAAAGTTTCCCTTAAAGGGGGGGGGGAGTAGATGAATACATCTCCAAAATTTCAAATTGGAGACCAGGGATCCGTAAAGCATATATCTGAGCTAGAATTGAGCTCAATGAAAAATTAAACCAGCCACAATTAGTCAATGTAAAAAGACAATGTGTGGGTCATCAATTAAATGTCACTTCCTTAAATTCACCACAAATACATTTTTTTGTTTGGAAGAGAGTGACCTGAATTTCTGAGTGTAGCACAAATGAAGATCAAAATAAATGTATAGTTATATTTAGCAAAATAAAATTATAGCTTCGCAAAAGGCAACCCAGTGCATGAGACTCTTGCGTTGTGAGGTTTGACGTACGCAACTATCATATAGCTTTGTATCGACTAAGTTCACGAGTTGAAGATGAGAGGACTAGAACCGCAGGCATATCTAGATATATTACTCAAAAGAATCGACATTGCCTAATTGGTTGGAATTGAGAAAATTCCGTATGGATAGACTTGGTGAAATCCTCTATTCCCAGAAAAAGAAATGATCCATCAGGTATAACGAACATACCATGTCTCCACATTGGATCAACACCCTTGCTTGCCAACAAGCCATTTTCAAAGTTTGAACCCATGACTTCAAATCACAATAGAACAATTTTATCACTTCTTTTAAGGCCACTCTTTTTAATATTATATCTTAGCAATTAACCTAAACTTCTTGTGTTTTGTTTTCGTAATTATTCAAAGTTGCTTAGTACAAAGTTCAAAAAGCAATTACCACCGACCCATTTTCCTCCTGCCCACCCACCCAGAGGGGGAGAGAGAGAGAGAGAGAGAGAGAGAGAGAGAGAGAGGATGAAAACTTACTTGCGTCCGACAGCAACTTTGAAGTGTATCCAGTTGATGCATTCTCAGATATTAATCTTGGTGGCTGTGATCTCCTTGTTTGCTTCAAATGAACTCTTCTAACAACTAAGAAAACTAGACCAACAAGAGCAATTCCTCCAATAATACCTCCACTGATGCTGACAGCAAGAACTACCTTAGAAGATTTCTTTGTCTTCCAGCGATGTGGTGAGATGCCCACAGCCAAAGCTTCATTTCGGCAAAAAGAAAGTGGGTGTTGACTTTTATCTTCCATAGATAGACAATTGCCAGCATAGAGCACAATTCTGTTCTTAGAATTAGACAGGAAACAGTTGGGCAACCTTCCAGTCAGGAGATTTGTGGACATATCTACATATTCAAGTTCAGCATTGCAAGATTGATTTTCAAATAGCATCCCAGTGAATCTATTTCTGGCAATACTCAGATAAGCAACTGATGGCAGGGCCAACAATGATGTGGGAAACGGTCCCACAAATCTGTTGAAAGAAATATCTAGCTTCTGAAGCTGATAAAAGGAACTCACTTCATCAGGGATGCGAGAGCTGAACCTGTTATTCCTCAGTATGAGGGTAGTTACTTTTCTACCAAGACGAGGAAATTGAGGCCCGAGAGAATTATTTTCCAAGTCTAGCACTTGAAGGCTTGTCAAGCTGCTGAGGTCAGGGACTTCACCAAAAAACTGGTTATGTGAAAGTGCAAGAATTCTCAGATTTTCCAAACTTCCCAGTGATTCTGGCAATGGTCCATTTAGCGAATTATTCTTCAAACTCAAAACAGCCAAAACCAAAAATGAACTAATCCAATCTGGAAGCTGACCAGTGAACTTGTTTCCGTCAAGTATGAGTGTTTGAAGATTTGTTAATGATGAGAGTTCTTGCGGAATGGCACCATTAAGGAAATTTGAACTTACATTTAAGATTTCCAATGATGATAACCTCGCAATTTTACCAGGCAAGGGACCCCATAGACCAAGAGAAGCCAATGTGAGGACTTTCAAACTTGGAATTCCCACTAGCGTTGTAAAGAAGGAATCTATAGAGAAATTCTGAGGCAATGGAGGAATACTCGTGTTCCCGATAATATGCAGCTGGGTTATGCTTTCATCATAGCACACAACAGTAAGAGATGGACTTGGTTCAGAATTGCAAAAATCTGTATCATTATTCCAGCTACTTACAACATCTGGGAAGTTCAAAAGATGTTGAATCCTCAAAAGGGTCTGAACAATAGATGATTGTACTTGCTCGGAATAACAGATGGAAGCTGATATAACAACTAGAACTAGAAGTACTGCTGAGTGGCTGGAACTTTTTGCCATTAACTCAAGACTTGAGGGGCAATAAGGCAAAATGTAAAACCTGCTAAAGGGCTTGAATGATCAATTCGTTAATATACCATCAACCACACCAGTAGGCTAATATCTTCCACAAAGCACGAAAGTGCATTCATGCTTGATGGTTCTTGACTACCGGAGCACAACTCCCCACAGCATCAAAATTGAACACCGGATCTGTAGCAAGTGCAAAATAATAAAAACAAGTAATGGAAGATGAAATACATTAAAAAAAATGAACAGAGGATAAATAATTGTAGTATATCATCAAAATGAATACATGGGTAGGAAGAAAGGGGAAAATATGGTTATTTCACTTCAGCTTTTTTTTACCCAAAAAAAAAAAAAAAGTCTACAATGTATTGCCTTGGAGTTTTTTGCCATGATGTTTATTATGTTAATGAAATTTGAATTTCATGAACACATAAGAGACACACTAGAGTAATTCCTAATGGTATTGCAAAGTAAAAGAACAAAAATGATGAATATAATTACAATTCCAAAGACTATTTCAAATTAATGGAAGGCTTACCTCTCTGGAGGGCAGAAACCAGGCAAAATCTGTGACTGGATTGGGATTTGACTCTTGGGAGTATGAACTTGAGATTGGATGGAATATAAATTCTTATGGAACCAAATCAAACCCACAAATTTCAGGGGATTATTTCCTTAGGACAACGCCTTTATCAACCAACTCTGTAAAAACAAATGTGACTTTGAAATGAAGTTACCTGGCATAATTTTCAAGTGATGTACAACTTTGAAACGAAACAAAACTTGTGAAATAGCCCAGACCTAATTCAAATTCAACAGTTCCATCTATGGTCTTAACTTCAATCATTTCAACACCACCTCAAAATATAGACATACATATTATGTATTTATTAAAAAAAAAAAAAAGAATCAGCTGTTGAAAAAATAATGATAAAGAGAGAGACCTCAAAACAGCAAAGCAAAGCTCACCAATTATTTCCTAATTGGGGCCATGAAAATTTGAGTTCTGCAGAGCTACAAATTCATATACTTGCAATTATCAACAACCACAAGCCCCTGAATGTCTGTGAAGTAGAGGCCCTCTCAAAGAGTCAGTTCCAATGCACAGAGGAAGACAAGTTAGTGACACGGGTTCAAGAAATGGAGAGCCGGTACACTGCTGCTAGAAACTAATGGTCATAATGATTCCACAACAGACAATATCTCTCTCTCTCTCTGTCTCTGTCTCTCTCTCTGTGTCTGTGTGTGCGCGCGTGTGTCTTCACAAGTTTTGTTTCACAAACCATCCTTGCGGTTTCGAATATCTAACATAAAAGCCATAGTTGGATGCCGAAGAAAAGTAAAAGGAGAAAGAAAGATTCTTGCAGAAGAGAACCCTTTATTCTCTCTGCAACGTATGTGCATCTTTCATCCTTTTTGGGCACGAGTGCGGAACGAAGAGAATCGAGAGATGAGACAGCATTCTATCTATTTAAGATTTTATTAAGGGACTTCCATTAAATTACAGTTAATGGAGGTTCATGTAGAGTGACTCGGCCACCACTCACCAGCGCGCGTAGCATAATAGCATTTCTAACGTTTTAAGAAAAATTGATTACTAGAGTCTTGACAAAACTACCAATATTTAATTTTTAGTTCTTCTATTTAATTTTAAATTTAATTTTTATTTCTATTTAATTATTATTTTTATATTAAAAAATAAAAATTTAAAAGCGTATTTAATAATAATAGTTGTTGGTTGAAAGATATGACATTGTGAGAGTACACAACAACAAGTGCAAGAGTGACAATGGTCAGAACTGACGATCGATGGGTTAATTGGTGATGCTGGTGGTTGGAGGTGATGGGCAGCCAGTGGCAATGGTCAGCAGTTACGGATAGAGGGTGCCTGCAGTGGAGGTAGTGGTTGACGATGGTGGCGGTAATCGGAAGTGACAATTAGCTGGTGGCGAAAGTGGAGATAATTATTATGACCCAGTCTTTAGTTTAACATTATATTTTATTTGATCGTTGATTTTGACATTTAGATTTTTCATTTAATGGGTGTGTTAATTAAACTTAGTTGACTCAATTGCTCAGTTATCAGTTCAGAAAATTGATTCGTGTTTGAGTTTTGGTTTGGAAATACAAGAAACTAACTTTAATTTGGTGTACGCACAACTTTTTTTTTCTCGTGCACACGGCTCCTACCTTTGGTTGTAGTAGGGACAAAAGATGTAAAGCTTGTTTGAGATGAGACTTTTGAGCAATTTTTTCATAAAATAAAGAAGAGGTTGACTTTTAGGGCAGTACTTATCGTTATAGAGAGAGGGGCAGGGTATTCTATTTAATACAATGCCTCCGAAAAAAAATAGTTGTGTATTAAACTAGAATGGAAAAGTTGTAGTTTATGAGTTTGATTGTTAACGATTCATAAGTAGGATTATCCATTACATGACTTGAAACTTGTAGTGGTGATCCATGCCATAAAGATTTGAAGACATTATCTATATGGCAAGAGATTTAAGGTATTTTTAGATCATAGGAGCTTAAAATATATTTTTACTTGAAAAGATTTGAATTTGAGGCAGGGACGGTAGATAGAATATATGGAAGATAATGACTTTGATTTGAGTATCACCCAGGTAATGCCAATGTCGTTGTTGACACTTTTAGTCTTAAGACTCGTTGTGCCTTGGTGAGTTTTGCCACGTGAAAGTGGAGGGTGATGGGATAGTTTAGGTGAGTTCGTTTTGGATTTTTGAGATGTTAGGAGTCAGGTGGTACTTTGTACGTTAACTATTCAACCACTTTTATTAAATCAGGTAATTGAATTTGAAGCACAGAGAACATATAAAGTTTACAGAGCTATGAACGAGATTACAAAGTTTGGAAGAGATGCCAGTTGGGTAGATGGTGGGTGTCATGGCCCAGATTTCATGACTCGAGACATAATCTAATAATCACATGCAATTCACAATTAGTCATAATAACTCATTCAGAGCCATACAATAATCCTAGAGCAAACATAAAAATACAATAATAAATGAAGTCATAAAACAACCTTAGAAAGTGAGTTTGTTGTGCCCACTATGCACAATGATATTGTATTACATGGAATATATCTGAGATTAATCATGAATTAGAACTTTGGATATACATTTTAAAGTATAGAAGTTTTAGAGTAAGTAGGACAAAGACGGGATATATCCATTGTAAATTCAATAAAATAAAAACTATGCATGACAGCATAGTAAAAATTAAGAATCAAAAAGTATTAAAAAGTGATTATTTCTCTTATATATCTTAATAAATTACGTATACAAATGGAGGGATTAGAGAATGCATATGATTTGAGTTGAATGGTTAATATGGAGAAGTGCATCGAGTGTTTTATATAATTGGAGAATATTTATTAGCTGAAAAAAAAATTTATAAGACGATTATAATAGTAACTATGTTTTACGGTGTGGTGTTAGGCAATTAAGAATTAACATTCTTCTAAGATGAGTATATTGAAAATGAGGATGCTAAAATGAATGTTTAGTAATACAAGAAAAATATGATAAGAAACGATAAATTTGCAATAAAGTTGGGTTAGAACTGATAAAGGAGATGTTAATAGAAGACTATCTAAGATGGTTTGATCATAAGCAACTTAGATATAATGATGCACTAGTAAAGAAGAGCAAGCGAATTAAAGTGGTAGGAGTAAAAATGACAAAAGATAAATTTAAGTTTACATAAACTGAAATTGTGAAAAAAGACTCAATTTCATATAACCTCACATAAAATATGAACCATGATAAAAATAAAGAGAGTTGGGACTAAGACTTAATTAAGTTGAGTATGTTCTATGTGATAACAAGGAGGTAAATTAGCTTTTTTTTTTTTGTAATTTTCTTTTCATATTATATAATTTTTTTTTCCAAAATTTAAATTTTCTTTTGTTGTTGAAAAATTTTAATCATATTCTCTGCACTCATAAAAATAATTACAAAAATACTTCCAAATCAAAAAACTAATTTACGGTCCCAAAAAAAAGTAAAATTTTCACTTGTACATAGGTTTTTCTAGTATTTTTTATAATTTTTTTTAATGGATGTAAATAACATAAATGTTATCAAAAAAAAAATATAATTCAATGGAAAAAATCACATAAAAAAAGTTAAAAAAAAAATAACTGCTCCTCATTATTACCAAATAGAGGAGTTATTATAACTATTATAAATAAATAGTCCCAATGATTTATGAAAGTAAAATTTCATGGGTAAACATAAATTACGAAATAATAAAATTAAAAAATTTTTTTTATTACACAAAATACGAAATATTAACTTTTATAATTTTATACGATTTTATATAACTCTGAACCCACCTGTTATCGGTGATTTTGTCGCAAAGTTGTTTATTTTTGTAACAATTAAAAAACCTATTTTACTTGTCAATACAGTAATTAAAGTTTGTTTTTTATAACAGTAATTGAAAATTCCTCCTCAGTGCCACGGTCGTCCCATTGTCGGAGGTACAAAATAAATATTAAGGAATTTAAAAATGGGCTTTGTCAGGGACAGCGCGCTTTCGCTTTCTGATGACGCTGGACTAGTTTGGCGCTCTTCGAAGTGTGCCTCTTAGCTGTGACGCTCTTTGCGCGTAGGTGGTTGCATTTGGCGCCTTCCTTGATAATGTGAGTGAGAGAGAGAGAATAAAGATTGCAAAATTATTGAGACTTGCCTACGGGTCATATCCTTTGCCGCAGGGGCAATGCTGACATTATACAAAAATTCGACTGGAATACTACGTTCAGATCTATTATTTAGAAAGTGTTTGGGTGATACAAAGAAAAAAAGTTTAAAAGGAAATATAAAAAAATTATGTAAAAATAATATACGATAAAATTTGACTAAAAAAATTACTAACTTTTTTTATAATCTTTGATAGAACTTGATAAACCAAAGACCCCTTAAAATTAACAACTCTTCAAATAATTCAATCAAAAAATAATTTTTTAATATTTTATTTGCTAAAATCATTAATCTAAATAACTTAATTAGAACGACGCCATCGTTTATAATAACGGATTCAAAAGTTAAATATACTGACAAAATAAACATGTTAAAATTATCAATCTTAATAGCATAGCATATTCATAGTTGATTTAAGAAACGCAAGTGAGTTGATAAAAAAATAAAATTTCAAATCGTCATTTACAGTAAAAAGAATACTGAAATATTTGACTTGAATACATTATTCACATTAACAAAACTAAAGTCGTCATAACCAACAACCAGCTATAATATATGACTTCACTTTAATAAATACGTTATTTAGATTAACGATTTCAACAGATGACATGTAAAAAAAAATAATTTTTTGACTGAATTATTTACAAAATTATTAGTTTTAAAGAGGTTATTTAAGCAAATCTCTCAAAATATCAAAGTCAAATTTCTATTTAGTTTTACCTAAATTTTTTTATTTTAGAATTTATTTATTTTTTAACAAATAAGGGTTACTGTTTTGCTCTTAAAAATTAATAAATTAATAATAAAAATGAAGAGCAAAATAATTACTTAAAGAGAGATTGCAATTAATTCAAGCTTAAAAGAGGCAACGTGAGGTGGAGGGCAGAGTATGCTCAAAAACATGGAGAAGATGTTTGACGACATAAACAAACGGATGGACAGCATATCTGTGCAATTAGATGATACCTTTAATTACTACAAAAAAAAAAAAAAAAAAACAGATTTTAAAGTAAATTTTCAAATAAATTTTAAGACACCAAATAAAGTTATCTCCAGCATTATACGAACACTGTTTGTAAAAATATAAAATTATTATATTAAAAATAAATATAATATGAAACAAATATATTAATTTAAAATAAAATATTTAATTTAAATTTAAAATAAATTAATTATTTAATATATTTATTAAATTTTAATGTCGTGATATCGTCGTCACCCTTGCTTTGGGTTTTACTAGAATTACACACGGTATGGCAGTGCTGTTGGAGTTTGACAACGCGATCACGTGGGGACCACGTGTGCGACTGTACCTACGTTTCCATTTCGGCAATTTATTGAGAATTAATTGAGTCGGAAAAGTGGTTGGCTTCCGCTGTGCAAAAATTAAAAAAGAATTTGGAGGTCCCTAATTTGTAATTAAGACCATTGATATGAAATTTAGGGTGTGTTTGAAGTAAAAAAAAATGAGATAAAATGAAATAAAATGAGATAAATTATGAGTTCGTAATTCGTACAATGAGATAAAAAGTGAATAACTTTTAAAATTTTTCAACATTTTTTACTATTTTTAAAATTTTTTTATTATTTCAAATGGAGCCTTAATAGTTCAAACCTATTTACATTTATTTTTAATTAAAATAATATAAATACAAAATTTAATGATCCCCAATTTAATATCATAGAACTGACATAATTTAGATATATCTCTCCTAAAAATGTATAACGTAATGCAATGCTATGAAGGGTTGGTGTGACAATTCAAAGTAAGTTATTTTATTTTGTGTTACTTTTTATTTTATATAACTATTTTACTAAAATTTAATTATTCTTATTTGATAACCCTTTAATGCCAAATCAGCACCACGTGGCGCCTAAGGGGACTCCACGTCATTCAAGCACATGGGTTGAACAATTCCTATTATAGCAGTAGTAGTTCTTGCACCAATCCTTATCCATTTGTTTTAAATTTCATTTTTAAATTTCAAATCTCGTTTCTGTTCCTTAAATCCTGTTTGGAGTTGCTAAATTTTAGGATGAGTTTGTTTGGCTATTTATAGCCCACTTTCAGATCAATAAAGTCATTGAAACTTTGAATTTCCAATTTCGTGACTGGGAGAGATTCCTAAGGAAGAGATTTCCTATCCCTTGAGAGAGAACCAGTGAGAGATTGATTTTCCTTCGTCACCAACACTAGTAGCTCTGCACCACTCTTATTATCGCGTACATGAAAGAAAATAACTTATTAGAAATAAGTTTTAACTTTTTTACTTATGGATGAATTTTTTATATCTAAATATTTTTATATATAAATGAATTTTCCTATTGTTAAGTTTTTTTTTTTATAAATTTTTTAAAAGGTACGAAAACATATGAAAAAACTATAAAACATCAAAACTTGATAAAAAACAATTCATATGAAATAAAAAATTTATTTTTCATATCTCCCAAACGTAACTAAAATTATACATCAATATTTGTAGCGGCTCCTAAGCGTCTCGCGCATGCGAATAAAAACAAACGAATATACTGAGGTTGTTTAGCATTATTAAAAAAAATATAAATTTGTATTAGGATGTGGTATGTGTCAAATTAATTTTTAATTAGTGTTTGGTAAAAATTAGTAAAAATTTAAAAAATGATAAAAATAAAAAAATATGTTTAATTGAAAAAATTAGAAAAAATTAAATAAAAATAGAAAATTTTGTTTTTATTATAAAAAAATGATTAGCCAAATACTCTCACTATTGCAACGGTTGTTAATAATAATGCAAACGAGCTTATGTAACGATAATACCAATAAAAAAGTGACGTAGCTCGGCTACGAAGAAACAAGAAAATAAAGAAAACGAAAAAGAACGGCTGAAAGAAAAATTATAGGGTTTCAATATCATCAAAGTCTGCCTAAAAGAATAACGTAAGGTGCTATTTATAAGCACCAATAAAAACCCTAACCCTAATAGGTAAATCCAAAACAAATACAATTAAATAAATAAACTAATTAATATTCTAGAAAAATATGAATAAATAAAGAAACTAATAATAATAAAAGTCATTATTGGACTTGGGCCTCCTATCTCGTCTGGGCCTACTCCATGCTCCATCATTCTCCTCGGGTTGAAAAGAACTCTGCTGAAGAGTGGGAGGAAAGGTAACAATCCAACAATGAAGGATCCAACTGACAAAGATCATCCTCCAGTATCCAAGTAGCATCAGAATCAGGACAACCATGCCATTTGACAAGAAAGCGACGAAAACCACCATCTCGAGAAGTCACGAACTCATCATCAAGAATAATGTCTATCATCTCCTTAGAATACTGTAACGAATGCACAAAGGGTGCACTTTTTCTAGCTCCACCTGCAAACACACTAGAAGACAAAGTAGGAGGCTCAGAAGTGCCTCGGTAAGGTAATAAATCCTCTACATTAAAAACAGGACTAATATCCATGTCATTAGGCAAATCAAGAAGATATGTATTAGATCCCAATCTACGAATGATAGAATAAGGGCCCATGGCTCTTACATAAAGTTTTTTTGAAAATGTTTTTGGAATTCTTTCAGGACGAATGCAAACCATGACATATTCACGAACATTAAATTCACTAGATCTACGATGCACATCAGCAGCTAGTTTATACTCTTCATTACTTAGAGAAATCTTTCGCCTAATCTCAGCATGTAAGTCATGGATATGTTTGGCAAAGTTTTCTGCAGGTTCAGACACACGCATATGAGGTGGCAAAGGAACAAGATCAATGGATGTGCGGGGTGAGTAGCCATTAACAATTTGAAAATGACTCTTACCAGTTGAACGATTAACAGAATTGTTATAAGCAAACTCAGCTGTAAGCAAAATTAAATCCCAAACACCTTGTTTTACCCCAACCAAACACCTAAGCATATCACCCAAACTACGATTAACAACCTCAGTTTGACCATCAGTTTGAGGATGAAAAGCAGATGAAAATTTCAAAGTGGTTCCAAACAATTTTCAAAGAGTTTTCCAAAAATAACTAACAAATTTCACTTCCCTATCAGATACAATGGTGGAAGGTAAGCCATGCAATTTAACAACTTCTCTAAAGAATAATTTAGCAACATGTGAAGCATCATTAATTTTGTTACATGGAATAAAATGTGCCTTCTTAGAAAACCTATCAACTACAACCAAAATAGAATCATGTCCTCTAACAGTTCTAGGCAATCCAAGAACAAAATCCATGCTAACATCCTTCCAAGGTTCATGAGGAACAGGCAAAAGAGTATATAAACCAATGTTTTATTTCTTAGCCTTAGCTAACTGACATGTTCTACATTGTGCAACTATCCTAGCAATATCCATTTTCAGAGAAGGCCAATAGAATCTATCCTCAACCAATGCCATAGTTTTATCCCTCCCAAAATGTCCAGCTAAACCACCTGCATGCATCTCCCAAACTAACAAATCCCTAAGTGATGTTCGAGGTATGCACAATTTAGTCACTTTAAACAAATAACCATTTTCAACAAGAAAGTCAACATACTCATGACGGTGACCTTTTCTAACCTCACCATAAATAACACCAAAGTCAGGACATGCAGAATACTCATCCTTCAATCTATCAAACCCAATGACATGAGCACTCATACGATGAAGTGTAACAGTTAATCGACTAAGTGCATCAGCAGCTTTGTTTTCAATACCAGCACGATGATTAATCACAAAAAAATATTCATTCAAAAATTCAACCCACTTAGCATGTCAAGCATTCAACTTCTTTTGTGAGTTTAAATACCTTAAAGCTTGGTGGTCAGAAAATAACACAAATTCATTAGACAATAAATAAAATCTCCAAAAGCGAAGACTCTGCACTATAGCATAAAACTCTTTATCATATGTAGAATATCGTCTCTTAGCATCATTGAGTTTTTCACTAAAGAAAGCTATAGGATGACCTTATTGACTTAAGACACTACCAATACCTACACCTGATGCATCACAAGCAACTTCAAAAACTTTGGTAAAATAAGATGTCTCAAAACAGGTGCCTTAGTTATTTTTACCTTGATTTCCCTGAAGGCCTGGCTAGCAGCATTAGACCATTGAAACTTTTCATTTTTTAAACATTATGTGATAGAAGCCATAGTGGTGCTAAAATCCCTTATAAATCTCCTATAGAAAGAAACTAAACCATGAAAACTACGAGCCTCAGTGACAGATTTGGTTCAGGCCACTCCCTAATAACTTTAACCTTTTCGGGGTCAGTTAAAATGCCATGTGTAGACACAATAAAGCCTAAGAAAAGCACTTGAGGTTGCATGAAAGAACACTTCTTAAGGTTAACATAAAGTTTAGCCTCTTGAAGAGTGAGAAAAACCTGTCAAAAATGTTCTAAATGCGCTTCTTTGGACTTACTATAGATCAGTATGTCATCAAAGTAGACCACCAAAAATTTATCAATGAAAGGCTGTAGGACATGGGTCATAACTCTCATGAAAGTACTAGGAGCATTAGACAAACTAAAAGGCATAACTAACCACTCAAATAAACCATCTTGTGTTTTAAATACAGTTTTCCACTCATCTCCTGGCCTAACACGAATTTGATGATATCCACTACGCAAATCAATCTTAGAGAACCAACTAGAACCAGCTAATAAATCTAACATGTCTTCAAGGCGAGGGATAGGAAATCTATACTTGATTGTGATCTTATTGATGGCTCTACTATCCACACACATTCTCCAAGATCCATCTTTCTTAGGTGTCAACAAAGCTGGCACCGCACAAGGACTAAGGCTATGCCTAACAAATCTTCTCTTTAAAAGTCCTTCTACTTGCCTATTCAACTCCTTTCGCTCTTTAGGATTCATTCTATAATGCGGAAAGTTAGGCAGTTGAGAACCTGGAACTAGGTCTATATCATGCTGGATATCTCTCAAAGGTGGTAATTCACTAGGTAATTCATTGGGCACCACAGCAATAAAATCATCTAGTGATTTCTTCACTTCCAAAGGAACATCAGTAATCGAAAAGTCAGATGAAACTTCATTTGCTACTAAAGCTAAGTACATACCAGTCTCCATTCTCTCTCTCTCTCAAACTTCTTACATTTTAAAATATGCAAATTTCGTTCAGGAAGTTTAGAGATGTCACGTTTACCATTGTAACTTTTTGGCTTAGCAGGTCTCAAAATAATGTTCTTACCCTTATACTTAAATGAATAGATATTATCCTTGCCAAAATTGGTAACATTAAGATCATAAAGCCAAGGGCGACCTAATAAAACATGGGCAACATCCATGGGTAGCACATCACAAAGATTTCATCCTTATAATCCCCCATTTGAATAGAAACTAGACATCGTTGAGTGACAGGCAAAGTATGGTCATTCACCCAAGCTACCCTAAAAGGATTTGGATGTGGTTCTACTTTCAGGTTTAACAATTTAACAGCATCCTTAGAAACCACATTCATTGAACTACCCCCATCAATCACTAACTTACACTTTTTATCTCCACTCTGTATGACTGTATGAAAAATACTAGTACGCTTCCAATTATCATTATCTACAGTCGTGGACAGCACACATCTAACCACATCAACACACTCATCAACATCAAAATCTTCCTGAAGACCATCTTCATCACCGGGATATTCTAAAGGATCAACAATTTGGTCTTCCTCAATTTCTACACTACTCTATTCAACATCTAATGCCAAAGCACGTTGGGGACAATGAGATGCAATATGACCATTTTGATGACACTTATGACAGACAATCGAATGATTACTAGCCTTAGACTCAATATGAGAAGTAACTGGAAGAGAGTGACGCACACTAGACTCCTTACTCCTAACGTTATTGGGCTTAACATTACCATTTGAAGACATAGACTGTGACTTGGGCTGACCTGTTTGTGCAAAAGAGGAATGTCTATTGAACTTCTCAACTTCTAGGGCTTTTTGATATGCATCCTCTATAGTGTGTGGTGCATGCAATTTAACCATCTTTTGAAAGTCAAACCTAAGACCATTAACAAATCGGGTGTAGGTAGCAAATTGATCCTCAGCATGGAACTCACTACACCTAAGCCTAGCTTCCTCAAATTTGGCAGAATACTCAGCTACACTAAGAGTCATTTGTTTTAAATTAATCATGTTGGAGAACAACTGACTCTTATATGATGGAGGAATGTACTTTTTTTGCAACTTGGCTTTCATAACTGCCCATTGGGTGATAAGTGGTTCACCCATACGAATCATGTCTTGCAACACATTTTGCCAGTACATTTTAGCTGAATTGATTAATTTCATTTTTGCAAACCTAATATGTTCACTATCAATCATTTCATACCAATCAAAATATTCCTCAATAGCAACTAACCAATCAGAGAAAACGTTAGGATCCATTCTACCATCAAATTCAGGAGCACTAATCTTGACTTTTGTTGTGATATCTCTTGGAGGTTGTCTAACCTGTCTATCCCAATCTCTACCCCAATTACCATTAATCCTAGGCTGGTATCGCTGAGGAGCGATATCCTCTCTCACCTGATTTGGTGGATGGTTTTGCCTTGGTGGTTGGTAATCTAGTGGAAAGTTAATATTGGCAGGTTGAAACTGATCAACTAGGTTGAACTGAGGACCTCCTATATCAGAAAACCTTGTATGAGGTTGAGCAATTGAATTACTACCCATGTTCATTTTACCCAGATTATCATGCAAACCATTTGTGAATTCATCAAATTGATGTGAACCCCAAGATGGACTTGACCCAAAGAGTTTTCTAGCAGTTTCATCAACATATTCACGTATCTCATGTTTACCCAAATATTTTAAAAGCAAATCCATTTTTTGATTCATTGCATGAGTTTGTTGTTCGAGGGCAGATTGACGTTGAGTTAATTGACCACACATTGAATTTAAATTACTTACCGATGCAGTGACTAAATCAAATTGAGCTTTATTTGCATCATGATGACGAGTAATACATGCTAGACTATCATTTAAATCTTGAGATAAGGCTTGTAGTCTTAAATCAAAATTATTAAGTCTCTCAATTGGGTCTTTTGTGTTAGAGGAGGAAGGTTCAATGGTGTCACTTTTTGTGGTTGACATGCTGAGTTAAAATCTAAAATTTCACTAAGTAAGGAAATTTATAAACGATATGCTGATGCAACAAACACAAAGCTAAAAACTTTTAATGCGATGATATGCCACAATTTGCATGAATCATGAAAGAATTAACTAAAAATAATTTTTTTAATAATCTTTATGCTCTATCAAATAAACTGGAATCTAAACATTCAAACAAGATATACCTAAATATCACAAATATTAATCGAGTTCTCAAAGTAAAAGAAAATTTACCTCGTTGAAGGAGCTTTGAGACGCCTACAATACCTTAGTATTGTTGCAAGGGAACCAAACAAGGTGTGTATTTTTTTTTTTGTGGTGGAAAACCTTCTCGAATTTAGGAGTAAAAAACCACGAGACCTTGGCCCACCAAAAACTTCATTATCAATCAAATTGCAAGTATACAAGGTATCCCTTGCTTCACAAATGCAGCATTGTCTGGACTATATAACTCTTTGTAGCAATCACCAATTGACGATCCCTTCGGTCAAATTATAGAATCATATGTCATAAACCTTCTGTCAAAATTTCAACTTGATCTAACGGTTGATTGCAGAGTTATCACCCTTTAAAGAAAACTGCACTGAACAGTCAACAAGTTTCCCTATTTTCTGATCACCACGGTTTGGTCGACCGGAACTCACCACAGGAATCTGATATGGATGATCCAACCGTTAAAAATATAGAACCATATGTTCTGAACAATCTGACCAAAAATCAAACCGATCCAACGGTTAACCAAGGAGATGAAGGCACTAGATGAAGACTGCGCATCAAAAAACTGCAACTCTGCACTTCCAAACTGCTCTGTTTGGAAACGCCGTTCTCACTGCTGGAAGTTCAAATCAACGATCCAACCGTCCAAACACAAGAATCACAAGAGGGGGATGTACTGACCAAATTTCAGGCCAATCCGACGGTGAATGAAGAAGATATAGCCTCTAAAACTTGCTGCACACAAGCCCCTTTTTCTTCTTCTCTCTTCCTCTTCTTTTCGTTATACCCTATTTTTCTTTTCTTGCGACTAGGGTTTGAGATGAACAATGAGTTTTCGTTAATTATAGATCAATTTAGCTCTGATACCAAATTGATGTAACTCGGCTACTAAGGAACAAGAAAATAAAGAAAACGAAAAAGAACGACTGAAAGAAAAATTTTAAGGTTTCAATATCATCAAGTCTGCCTAAAAGAATAATGTAAGGTGCTATTTATAAGCACCAATAAAAACCCTAACCCTAATAGGTAAACCCAAAATAAAAATCCAATTAAATAAATAAACTAATTAATATTTCAGAAAAATATAAATAAATAAAAAACTAATAATAATAAAAGTCAATATTGGACTTGGGCCTCATATCTCGTCTGGGCCTACTCCATGTTCCATCAAAAAGTGCAAATATAATTTTGATATTATTATTATTATTATTAATGAAGACAATAATGCACATAAAATTTTAAAAACTAGTAGAAAATAGCACAAATCACATCCAAACAATATTGGAAATTTGAAAGTGTACTATTATTATTAATAGTGTTGGAAATACTATTACTCCTAGAAGCTAAGTGAAGAGGGTGTTCATGCTTCTTTGTCAAGGGGGAATGGAGTTAAATATATTTTATTTGAAAAATAAAATTAAAGTAATTCAAATTTGTATTTTTTTATTAGAATTGTAAATTAACCGAACTCACTTTAATAAATTATTTAAATTTGATTTGAAAATCTTATCAAGTTTGAAAATGTGTTCAAATTTAATTTATTAATCTTTCGAATTGAGTTCTAGCAGTTTTATTATTTTATACAAATTTAAATTTACCAACTTGAACTCAAAATTAGATGAATTACAAACTTTATTCAAACTTAAATTGATTTTATAAGAAGTCAATATGAAACAAAGTTTAAGCAAGTTAGATACATATTAAATATGAGCTGCTTATTTCGTTTAATAACCTTATTATTATTATTATTATTATTATTATTTGAGCTAACCACCTCGTCAGAACATTTCTTACATTTTATGCGAAAGATTTAGTTTAGGTTAAATTTTATTTTGTCTCATAATCTATATTTGAAATCTCATTTTAAAACTTAATTTTTTTTTAACAATTAAAGGTATGAACTTTCAATTAATTATAATTTTAGTGACTTATTTATTCATGTACTCCCACTATTGATTATTTAATTTTCAGAGATAAAATAGTCACTAAGGGTTGACATCGTAAGTAATTAAAATATCACATTCTAAGTTGTCACCAAAAAAAAAAAAAAAATCTAAAAATGAAAATTTAGGCAAAACTCAAATGTACAAAGTAAACACTACAAGAAAAGGCACATTTAGTGATCACTTTTCTCAAATAAATTTGGCCGTCAAGTCAAAGGTGATTTTTTTCCACCAAAATAAAGTTGGTCGCTAATAGTAAATTTTTTTCAGACTAAATTAAGGGGGCATTTGGAGTGTCAAAAAAACCTAAAAAACCAAAAGTTAGTTTTAAAGTGATATAAAAGTAACACATAATGAAATTTGATTGGAAAAATTTAAAAAATTTTTAAATTTTTTAGAATTTTTTGAAAATTTTTGAGACACCAAACAACCCCCTAAATTTAGTCTTCAAAAGGCAAATTTTTCCGACCAATTGATTACCAAAAGGTTACTCTTTAATGACTAAATTAAGTTTAATTGTTGAAGATTGACTTTTCCTAATCAACTAGTCACCAAAATTTTTGTTAAAAATAACAAAATATTTATTACCTTTGCCGATTAATTGATAACTAAAAGTTCACTTTTATTGACTAATAAAAATTAGTCGACAAAGGTAACAAATATTTTATTATTTTTTGTGCTCAAAAATAAATATTTTATTTTTTAACAACCACAAATTTACTTTTCCTAACTAAACTTAGGCTCCGTTTGGGAAGGCGAGTTAATAGTTGTTATAGTTGCTAACTAATATAGTGGTCGATTAAATTTACCCTCTTATATTTTAATCTTCTTTTAAACTTTTAAGGGCAAAAATATCAAATTAGTCAAAACTAAAAATTCACCTAAAAAAGTCATATTTTTTCTTTCCCAAACACAAATATAGCTGATTTATTTTAACTGTTACAGTAGTTAGTTAAAAATAAACCAACTACTTTCCTTCCGAAACGGAGCTTTAGTCTGCAATGTGCTTAATACATAAATATATATTAAAATATATACACACATATATACATAAACTAGTAATAACTTATAAACTAGTGGGTAAGTACTTTAAAATTAAGAGAGGGACTTGATTTTGAGTTAAAAGAAGTAAATTTTATGTTTTCGTAATTTCTTTTACCGACTTCTTAAGCACCAAAAAGTAGGCCTTTGGCAACTAAACATTTAGGGCCCGTTTGGCAACGCTGTCGTTTTTCTGTTGTTGTTTTTCTATTGTCGTTTTCTGTTTTTTGTTTTCTGTTGCTGTTTATTTTTTCTAAAATGAAAACAAAAATTGTATTTGATAATGTAATTCTGCTTGCACAAATTTGTAAACAAAAAATAGAAAATCTATTTGGTAAACGCAGTTACTATATCCGTACATGTTTTTAAGTTTTTCATTTACAGAAAGTCCAAAAAACATTTTTATGATGTAGTTACGAAAAAAAACTGTTAATTTTAGATTTTTATTAATGACTTCAAAATTTAAAATCTAAAAAGCTATCAAAATCATAAACCAAATTGAAATTGAATTTCTCTTCAATCATTCATCAAAATTGTGGTAGGGTCGGGAATATACCCAAGCCCTTTGATATGCTGCATTAAGTTGTCTAAAATTGACCAAATCAAATCAGCCTCACGAAGTGTTTTGTTTATGGCAACAAACACATGCACCTCATTTAATGTGGTCCATCAAGACTTCCGCATTTAGCATACATGTCCACCATTGCACTTGGAACAAATGGGTCAAAGTCTGAGAAAAACTCTGCCATCAGCTTGAGTTGCAGATATCAGAATCTTCACACAAGAAGCTTCAACTCAGCACCAAAACTACTGTATTCTACAACTTTAACCATCAATCAGCCCAGCAACTTCAAACACCACTCTAACTGCAACTTTTCCAACTCAACTATGCAAACTGAGGTTCAAAACAAATTTAAAAGGAAAGAAATCAGCAAACAGATTGCATGATTCTCCATCAGCTACACCATGTAACAGAGGTGCAGCTAGAACAAATCAGCAAATCTTGAACAGTGCACAATAATCAACAATAAGAACACATTCCAACAGCTTAAGAGCTTGACTTAAAGTTTAGTTAGTCCAGCAATATTAGAAGAATCTGCAACACCTAACTCCCATCCTCAAAAGCAACTCCTTATCCTATCAGAATGCAACACACTGGCAAGCCCAATGAATCAGCTCTATCAAATTCTAGCATCAAGACAGCCCAATTAATTCCAACTAAGGCATTCTTACCTGCAGCTCCTCATGCACACAGCTAATGCACCAGTCGTTTAATAGCAGCAAAAAAACAGCCATAGCCTGACCAAGTGCAAACCTACCAATCACATAGCTGCATTAAGCATCAACAACCCGACAACTGTGAACTAAATTCCTAGCAGATATAATCACAACACAGTAGCAGTGCCCAGCAAGTCAAAAATCAAAATAAAAACAACCAGAAACAATAACAGAATTGTAAAATCTTGCATCTCAACCCTAAAGCACAATAGCATTCAAACAAGCATTGCACACCACTTCAGCAACATAAACAGAGCAAAAAACAACGAGCCTGACAGCACACCATTTCAGAGTTCAGACCAAATCTCAACAACCATCACTAAGCAGCAGAGGAATTTGCAACAGAATACAAGAACTAGCATAAGATTCAACCCTCATACCAAGCTCTTTATAGCATAACATCAACACAGACAACTAAAGCCAGCAAAAGACTAAACTCTGGAAGCATTGAATCAGGGAACAATTTGCCTGCACCACTTACATATAACAGGATCAATTGATAGCAGAAATGAAAAGCATCTCAGCCACCCAGATCTAGATTCAAACAACGGAAGCAATATGCAATAATCCTGCACCAAGTCACCAAAGAACAGCGACTAAGAAGTCAACAGCTTGACAGGTAAATTCCATTATTGAATCAAATAGCAATTCATATGAGAATTTGGAAAGGCAGAACAACCCATAGTGCAATGTCTCACTGCATTCATGATCATCCTCGTGATTGTGATCACATCCAAGTAGGAATTATCATACAAACAGTGATTGCTTTCTCTCTAGATTACATAGACTGATACTGCAAGGGACAATTTGTCTATGATAGATAAAAGGGACGATCCATGGAAAGTGGATAAAGCCCAATTTTTAACATCTGCCCAAGAATTGAAAACATCACTTGGCCCACATTTGCCAAGTGATATGGCAATAGAAAAATAGTCAAGACAAGCAAATGTCAAATGACAAACAAAATGAAACAAGAAGAAGTTGAATGCACCTTGCATGTTGAACAAACCTGAGACTGATTTCCAACTAGCAAAGTAGGATTAGTAGGGCAGCAAAGGTAAATTCATTAGGTTTCTCTAAGTATAGTTTAAGGGCCTCCTCATTTTCCAACATTTGCTTTAGACAAAGAGAAAACAAAACCATTGCAAGTTCTAGGGGAACCAAGGAACCTTGTAAATTGTACTTACCAACCATCTCTAATTTATATCAGCTACTTACCATTGCTAGAGAATTTACAAGAAACGAAGAAAATATCGATTATGAAACAAAGAATTTTCCAGCACTGTATGAACACCAAACTCCCAAAATATATCAGTAAACACAAAATAGAAATAGCAAATGCGATAGCCCATAGCATGGAATTCTAACAAGGTTCGTGCCATAATCAAAAGTATAGTGCTACTTTGATATTACATTTCCTCTTAACTAGCTACTTTAAACTGATATTGATCAATAGTACAAATATTATCAGTAGCAAGAGAGCCCCCAAAATCATGTTGCACCCACAACATGCGCAAATGAGTACACGAACCATGTTGGTAGATGAGGTCATTACTCTTGCAGGCGAAGATGTGCTTGTGTTATAGGGCACACGGTACTCATCAACCCATATAAAACCATCAAGATGGTCTATTCTGCGCGGGCATCGAAAAAATGAACGACCATGATTTCTCTTAGTTCTTGCAACGAAAACTCGCATTCGACCTACACCACAAACACATGGTGGTCCATATTGCGGAACTGGAGACATAGCTGCAGATGAGAGAAGTATGAGAAACAATTTTCAAAAAATGTGTAACGTTGAAACAATTACAATGCATATGTTAACATACAAAAGTACCAACTTGTTTCATATAATACAACAAGTTTGTCATACAAAAGGAAAACATTAAATCATGTAAATAACTAGTTTTTACACAACTTACCCAATCTACACATGGTAATACAAAATAAGTTGTCAATTAACTAAATGTTCACAGTTTCCCAGATTTGGCGAGCAATTTCATCACGCACCCTAGCCATTTCTCTCGCTTGAGCGCTAGAGAAATCAAGTTCAATTGGATTTTGAGCACCACTCCCTGCATCCCCACCACGGTTTGGATCTTCAACGATTCGCATCTCATTCCAGGATGCATTTAATGCATCGGTCGTATCATTTGATCGGATAAAGTTATGCACAGTACAACACGCAGTTGGGATATATCTCTGGGTCTTAACTTTGAACGGTGGCATGGCTTTCAAGATAGGAAACCGTGCTTTCAAAACGCCGAAACACCTTTCAATCACATTACGTAACTAGGAATGGCGGTAATTGAACCACTCTTGTATATTTGTAGGTTGTTGTGCACGCCCACGGTACTCTTGTAAATGGTACCTTTCCCCACGGTATGGTGTCAAAAATCCAGGAGCGTTCATGTAACCAGAATCCACAACATAGTATTTTCCTTCAGGTGGCGTTGGAAATAAATTAGCTGGATTAGTCAAACAATCATTGAGTACACGGGCGTCATTTGCTGTTCCTTCCCACCCCGTGAAAACATATGTAAAGCGCATGTCAAATGAACACGCAGCCATAACATTCTGTGTGGGGATGGTTTGCTTGCCATGATATGTTACTTGTCTGCTAGTCGGAACATGAGCGACAACATGCGTTCCATCGATTGCTCCAATACAATCCTAGTAACAGAAGAAACTATTAATTATCAAATTTTGATTACTCTTAACTAAAATGCATTATAGTTTCAAATCATATACCTTAAAAAAAGGGTACACTGTTGGGTTGTGTAAAATCTCTGGAGCCACTTCATTCATGTTAGGTGGTACTATGATAACTACACCCAATCTGCACACGGCCTTCAACACTTTATGAAAATATGTGTAAATTGTTTGTACAGAGTGCTGAAATCTCTCGGCTACTACACGAAACCTTTCATTGTGTGATATGATGAGCAAGAAAATACCAACTTGCTCCTGAAGTGTCAAATATCGAGAGTGGCCTAATAATCCATGCGTTCTTACAGCTTCACAGAAGTTAATAAAAACATGTGGTCGCATTCTAAATTGGTCATAACAACGATCCTCGTGCCCGTTGATTAACTCCATAATATAATTATGCCCCGTTAATACTGACGTTCTACATGGCCTGCTTGCTATATTTTTTCCAATATAGTCAGCAACTGCCACTGCTACGACAAAATCATTTATATCATCGTCGGAGTCAGAGTCAAAAAGATTTTCGAGATCCGCAATATTCATTGGTAATTGGTCTGTAATCAATTAAATCAAATAAAATTGTATTAATAGATTACCCAGAACATTCTATTGATTAACTGGTCAAAGATCACAGTTTAGGAACTTAATAGCAGCATACATCACAAATGTTTCAAACTAAGCAAAATATGCAAGTACTAATAAACTATTAAAATAAAGCCATCACACATAAAAGAGCAAGTGCATCTAAACATTATAAATCCAGACGTTACAATCCATGTATACTAGTCAAACATAATAACCGAAACACCAAAGTAGATCAATCCTTACAATAAAAAAACATAAAAGTCTTGAAACTTAACAACCCAAACGTCAAGCATAGAAGCCTTGAAACTTAACAACACAGACATCCTACAGGTGCATGATCCAATCCCTCTTCCTATCATCGGGAAGCTCTAAGAACATCTCACGAGCAATGACGTCCTCACGTATCATTTTCATAGCTTTTGCGTACGTTGCTCCATCAATGTCCTTTAGATTGTTCAAGGCCGCTAAACATTCTTTTATAAACGCACGTTCCTCATCAGGCCTCTTCCCACTTGCAACAACACTTCCTTCAGACATTTTCCTTTCTATTAACTGCACCTTTCTTGCATTGGACTCCACCATTGTCTGCAAGGCGGTAGTCAATGAGGCACCGTAACTTTCCTTTCGGCGTACTTTTTTCATAGGCTTCTCATTATCCTCATTAATCTCTAGTGCCACCTTATTACGATGGTCATTTGTACTACCAGTAGAGGAGGTGGATGGTGCCTTCGTAGAAGGGTGGACGTATTCACCGGTTGCAGATGTACCCCCAAAAATACGCATCAGCTCCTGATTGTAGGGTAGTTCATGTTTTTTGAATTTTTTGGCATATTTATTTACCTATAAAACAGTTTAAAAAAGAGTATTAAATTCATTGGAACGAAATTTATATAACGTAATAGTAAGAACGAAGAATAATATAAAAAACTAATTTAAAGCAACCTTGAAAAGTCTCCCCCAAACTTCATCTGGAGCTGTGACAGTATTTGCAGTGGGGTCCCATCCAACACTAGTTTGTTTCAAAATTTGTTGGAATTTATTGAACAGAATACGTAGTTGGTTATACTTGTTGCGCAATTGGTCATTAGTGTAAGCATAACCAGTTTTGGCTACCATTTCCTCTTTCATGTAGGTCCAAGCCTGCTTTGTGAACGTCCCTGTTCGCCTATTTCCCTTCTTTACCTCCTCGTCCATCAAGTTAACAAAAATCTTTTCGTTCTTTTTGGGCCATGGGCCAGTTTTTTGGTCATCATTTCTCTCAATATCAAGTGCTACAATATCGTCTTCCTGGACATTGCCCATGTTATGTTGACTACTCGCCATTACAATTGCCCTGAATATCAAAGCCTTATAAGTTCCATACCAATTCAACGAAAGAAAGGATAAAGACTATACAAATGGACGCAATAAAGAGCCCTAGACCCCTTAAGCACCATACTTACGTTACTATCCCATCATTCCTATCACGCAATCCAAAAGTGGGATTTAATGCATTGTACTAGTTAATTAAATTAAAAGAACAACGGCATCAACATTGTGCCAGTTAATTAAATTAACAAAAAATGCCCTGTTGAGATGGTGCCACTTCCAATGACTCCAGTAAACTAGGTTCCTACGTCCTAATATTTTGAACTTTCGAGCAATCGATGCTTGCAATCCTTATCTTATTAGATAATGGTACAAAACCGAATTAAGATTGCTAAAATAAATAGAATACTAGTTAAAATAATGTAAACTAATTATGAATTTATTACTTTAAAATATTGCACCCAAATCCCATTCATACAAATGGCATTTTTTAGGTTTGTGAACCTGTAGGCATGAACTTGTTCACATTTGTCCACCTTTAAATCATTTTGTCTACACAATTATATGGAATTTACTGATAGAACAATGTTAAAAGAAGCAAAGTAGCATCAATCAACCAAAGTTGCAAAAGGAAAACTATACTGCCAAGTGAGCCCACCTAAAAAAAAAAGTTACGTATTTGTAATGAAATTACCAGGCAAAAATGTAATGGAAAGCAGAGTCCAAAACACAACAACAAAACCATTCAAACAACACCTAAACAAACTACAAGCTTCCATGGAGCATATTCACAAATAGTAACTGACCTCTTTCAGCTGGATCAGGCTTAACTTCGCTTTTTGAATAATTTGGTGCTCCAAATCAATTTAGAAATTAGCTTTGATAATGGCTGTACCCAATGAAGAGCACACAACAACATATCAAGAATAATAAAAAATTTCAAGAAAAAAGATGAATACATTAGCACACTTTGCAGAATGCACACCCAACATGTCCTTTCCAAGAATAAATCAACTGGTATATAGGTCATTCCAAAGACAAAATTTAGATCAATAAAAAAAAAAAAATTGTCAATCATTGTTAATTGAAATAGTTATCCAAAGAATAATTAGCACTAGCTGCTCGAAATCAGCTAGTCTTCTACTAGGACCTCACATTCAAGTAGACAAATCCATCAAACATCCTCAAACAATAAAAACCCTATACACAAAGATCGAAACAAAAAAAAAAAAAAACACAGATTCATAATCATTGCAGACACAACAACCATTCATCCAACAAATCATCAGAAAGATAACAAATATCATTTCACAAGAGCCCACAAAATCGATCCAGCCCACAAATCTAAACATTAGAGATACACGCTAACATGCGCACACACATATATGGAGGAGAAGAGATGGTTAGGAAGATCAGAGATCTGGGAGGATGATAAGCACCACCATTCGCGAATCGAACAGATCGGCGTTCGGACAGGGAGAGAGAGAGAGAGCGAGAGAGAGAAGGCATGGACGAAGATAAAGAAACGGGACGAAGATTAGGGGGGAGAGAAAGAGGAGGAAGAGGAGGCAGAAGAGGAGTTTACCTAGAAGAGGAGGCCAGACAGTCGGAACTTGGATGTGGTTGGAGCTTTTTTTTGCAATCTGTTTACAGGAACCGAAAACGAAAACATGAAAACACCTGGGAGGATGTTTCCATTTTTGCCCAAATTTGACCACAAATTTCAGTTTTTTTGACAACAAAAAAACAGAAACATTTTTTACCAAATGTGTTTTCGTTTTCAGTTTTAAAAAATATGAAAATAAAAACAGAAAAACAGAAAACGGAAACGTTACCAAACGGGGCCTTACAGACCATATATGTTTTTGGTTGCAATTAACTTTTACAATCAATATTTACTAATTAGTTTGCATCTAAATTATATTTGATTGATAGTACTTTTAGCGACTAAAAAGATATATTTGTAACCAATCTTTGTTGACTAATCGTCAATTAAACTATATTGGGTAAATTAAACATACCTCCCCTTAATATTGGATAATTATACTTAAGATCGACAACATTTAAAAGTTGATATTGGCCATCTTCTAATAAAAGTCATTAAAACTTAATATAAAAATATCAAACTGGTTAAAATTTTAAATACTTTTCTTATTTTACCCCACCTCCTCTCACATCTCGTTAATTTTTTTCTATAAAAACCCTTAAAAACTTTTTAATTTGCTTATTTTTTACTTATTTTTGAGAATTTTTATAAAAAAAAATTGATGAAAATGTGAGAAAATGAGTGTTAAAATAGAAAAATACCTAAAATTTTAGTTATTTTAACATTTTCTGTTAAATTTTAACAGTTGATTTTATTGGAAGGGATTAATATTAACAACATTTTAAAATAAAGGAGATAAGTATAATTTTTAAATGTTGTAGGATGCTAATTATAATTACGTAAATATCAAGAGGAGGTAAGTGTAATTTAGTCAATTACATTTGGTGAGATATACCTTTAGCGAATAAAAAATTAAGTGTGGACCATTGAAGTGAAAATTAGCCCATTATTTTAATTGGTGGACATTAAATTTTCTTTCATTTTAATAACATCAAATATATTATTCATCACTGTACATGTGTGGAAAAAACATGGAGGATGCGTTTGGTGTGCTGAAAGTTAGAAAAAAATTTCTGAAAATTTTTAAAATTTTCTAATACATTTTGCCATCCTCATACTTTAGGAAATTTTTATAAATTTATATATATCTACATATCCCAACAAATTTTTACAAATCTCAATAAATTTTTTACAAACTCTAATAACATTTCTACAAATC
Source organism: Vitellaria paradoxa (assembly GCA_019916065.1). Classification (NCBI taxonomy): domain Eukaryota; kingdom Viridiplantae; phylum Streptophyta; class Magnoliopsida; order Ericales; family Sapotaceae; genus Vitellaria; species Vitellaria paradoxa. The sequence goes on along the minus strand of CM034235.1, from coordinate 16,398,272 downwards.
CCAATAACTTTTTTATAAATTCCAAAAACTTTGCAATGACTTTCAAAAAATTTTCACATAAAATCATTTTAACGGATCAAAAAAAACCATGTGAGTGGGTTCTCTTTTCAAAAAGTTGACGCAAAAGTAAAAAACGTCACCATTTATTTTTGAAAAATGTGGTTTAATGGCTGTGCACCAAATACAAAAAAATTACTCAAATCACATTTTTTATTTTTTTATTATTTTTCAACGCTCCAAACGCCCTTTAAGTAAGAAAATAAAAACTATTAAAAATTCATTTTTTTTAGTTCCAAACAGCCCCTTAGAATAAAAACCTCAGCTAATCCATTGGCGGTAATCTGGTGCATGTACCATGTGTACAAAAATAATAATAATAAATAATAATAATAATAATAGTGTTTCATGCATGCCGATTGAAAATAAAGGGCACCTACTGGAAAATTTAAAGCAGTTTCGATTGCGCTGGATATCGATTGACTTGCTAGTGAAAGGCAAGCAATGGAGCCCAGCTGAGAAAGCAATTTTTATTCTGTTTTATATTTTATTGGAAACTTGAGATTTGAAGAGGAAATTAATCATAAGGGGATATCAATTTTTATTTCAGTTAGAATATTCATTAATGTATCTACTATTTGGACTATTGTAATTTTATGCAGACAAAAATAATTAGAATATTTCAACCACTAACAATTATCCAGTTGCATAATGCAGATGATTGGCAAAATGAATATATTCTGACCAAAATAAGAATTTATATAAAAAAATTCATATAATCGTTTTAATGTAAAAAAAAAAAAAAGAAAAACTTATAATTCTTTTAAAAAATATTAAAGAAATTATATTAGTGGGAATTATAATAATATTATTAGAATGAAAACTATTTAGGCTTTGTTTGGAGTGGCAAAAAACTTTAAAAAGGTGAAAAGTATTAAAAAATTCTAAAAGTTATTGACTTTTTATCTCACTGCACGAATTACTTATAAAATCATTTTTTAAATAATTTGATTTGTAAAACAAATTATTGAGATCTTATTATAACAAAATTTAAATTATAATTATTGAGATTTTTAAATAATTTAAATCTTTAAAAAAAAAATTACTTATAATTAGCGACTGTCGGTGGCGGTCGCTAATAGTCCAAACTTATTGCGACCGCTATTCAGTATTTAGCGACTGCTATTTACGGTCGCTATTGATTCGCGCCATTTTCGCGCCAAACAAACAGCGACCGCTTTTTCAGTATTAGCGACCGTTATGAGCGGTCGCTAGGATCCCTACGTCTAAACTCGAGCGGTCGCAGGAGTTAGCGGTCGCTAATACTTTTTAGCGACCGTCTTAGCGGTCGCTAATACTTTTTAGCGACGAAGCAAATGCGACTCGTTTGACGCGGTCGCAAAGCCGTCGCTAATACTTTTAGCGACCGCTATTACACCTTTAGCGACCGTCTTAGGCGGTCGCTAGTTCCACAATTTCTACTAGTGCAAGCTCACAACTTATCTCATTTTATCTCATCTTTTATCACTCCAAACGCACCCTTCATGGAATTATACATTTCCTAGTTTTTTAATATGTTTTAGTGCATTATTTTTAAACATTATATGAAAGTGTTTGGAGTTTTTAAAAAAATTTAAAAAAATAAAAGTTGGTATTAAAGTGACGTAAAATTAACACATGAGAAAATTTTAATTAAAAAAATTGATAATTTTTAAAGTTTATAAAAAAAATTTGGAACACTAAACACACATTATGGGCAACGATATACCATGTTAAAATTATCTCAATACGACTCACGTGCTACTGCAAACAAATAAATTAAATAAAAATAATTCCATAAAACAACCTCTATGAAGAATTCACTTTGGTACCCCAACCAGTCAATACAACATTTCATTGCTGGGACTTTTAACTCCAATGCACGCTAAATTGGTAATTAATCTTTCAAAGTAATATAGTATTAAAAATCAAATAAAAAACTGTGTAAAAAGATAAATCAATTAACATCATTTTGGTACGAGAATAAATACGTACAGTAAAATTTTGGGATATCTTTCACCTAACTCGTTAGCCTGTTTTATTAAAAAAAAAAAAAAAGTAAATGGGTTACCCGTAGATCTATAAAAAGTTAATATTTTATTTTTTTATTAAAAATATTTTAAAATACTTTTATATATCACATATGTATATTTATATTTTATTATCATCAATAAAAAGTATATATAATTGATTTCAAACATATTTTAACGAGTTATATATATATATATATATAATCCGTTAAATTCTTAAAAATTTCGTTGTGTTAATTTCTCAATTCGTGGGTCATACCCTACTGGTAACTTTCACTTAAACCCTAAAATATATATTATATATTTTTTATAAAAATTAGTTTGGTTCAATTTCATTTGTTTTATATTAATTATATTAATGAATTTAATTTTAATTTATTTAATTAATAACTTAATTTATTAGGTGAATATTTAATCAAATTAATTTTATAAAATATTAATTTTTTCATAATATTTAATTTTAATAAAGTAGATTAATAAAAAATATAATTTAATAATAAGTTATTATTAGATTAATTTAATGCAAATAATTTTTATTATTATAATAAAATAAATCATTTTAGGTAATTTTTATTCAATTTAAGAAAATAAATCATTTTAAAAATAAATTATTGTTTTTATTAATACTAAAAAACAATTTTAATAAAATTAAGTTATGTTTAATATGTAATTATTATATATTAGGAAATAATTTTATTTCTAGCTACAAGAGAAACAATTTATGGCTGTGTTTGGCGTGCAGTATTTTGCTGAAAATTTCTGAAAATCTCTATAAATCTCTGTTAACTTTATATCACATCAACTTTTTTCTCTCATTGCACACATTACGAACTCCCCCTAAACCGATACGATGTTTGAACCAATTTGTATTACACTAACATCATACCGAAACCCAAAAAATACATATGAACTACAAATCAATAACAGGCCAAGGGGAAAAAGAAAAAGAATGGTTGTAAACTGTTTACCAGAACAAATCTAGAGAGATAGAGAGATAGAAAGGGCAACATAGAGACACATATGATGCTTACGTGAGTGTGAGATTTACTTTGAAAATTGAATGGATACTTGTGGATAAAATGCAAACCTACGCAATTGAAATTTGTGGAACAACGAACATTTTTTTTTTAAATTAATAGTGTTTGTGTCAAATTACGTATATCTCGACTAATTTATGAGATCTGAAATTAATGATCGGATAAATCCTATAGTGGGCTTGAAGTTAATGATTGGATAAACCCTTTAATGACTTTAAGAAGATTCGAACTAGTAACCACTAATAAACAAATCTAAAATTTTACCAAATGAGATGACCCGGAGGGCTATGGAACAACTAACATAAATAAGCAAGCCCTTCACCAACATGCAGTGCACCTCAAAGGCTCAGATAATATATAGCTAGGACTAGGATTAGGACTTGGTTATTCTGTGATTTTTCTATAATAAGGCTGGGTTTGATTGATCGTTCAAGTGTCCGTGGGAAGCTCTAATCAAAATGGCTAAACTGGCTCTGTAGTCTAGTGAAAGCACAGATCGAGGAAGAGAAGTGAGAGAGAAATGGTTGCTCTTGATGACGAGCATGAAGGTGTTTGAGTTGCAAGTAAAGTCGTCTTCCTTAACAATTACTAATAACTGAATATGCTATTTAAAATGAAGACTTCCGTTGCAAAAAAATATAAAAATAGAAAATTATTTTTTATTCTCTGAATCCGGTAAATAGTGACGGCTTCATAAATACACTACTAAAAATGACGACTTCTTTTAGACCTTTTTTTTTTTTTTTTTCTAATTACTTGAATCCACGGCTATTAGCGACGACTTCATTGAGAATATATTTTTCAGAATGACGACTTTACACAGGGACTTATTTACAAAAATTATTTTTTAACTGTCTTGTTTAAGAAATTTTGTATCTTGGGGCAGGACTGAAACTGAAAATTTATTAGGAGAGGAGCTAATTGTTATAAATTTTAATATTCCTCTCCCGACCTAAAAAATGCAATCAAAGTTCATGGGTTTAAAAAATAAAACAAATATATAAAGTCCATTTATAAACTTACTTAAAAATTATTTAAATTATTAGGTTAGACTATTAATGATTCAACTCAAGAATTAAGTCTCATATTTTATTAATGATCTAACCATTTTATTAATGGGTCATATCTTACAAATGGTCTAATTCAAAAATTAAGTTTAATATCTTATTAATGACCCAAAATAAAAAAAAATTAGGGTAATCATATTTAAAAAAATATATCTATATCTATACTACTATAAAGAGTCCCAATATTTAAAATTTTTTTTCACTATTTTATCATATTTTTTCCAATTTAACTCAATTTTGTCCCTTAATTGTCTTCTCTCTATTGATTAGCTATTTTACTATTTTATCCTTTTTTTTAGTTTAATCTAATTTTGTTTCTCCATTATCATCATTTTACTATTTTATCATTCTTTATATTTTTTCAATTTAACTAAACTCTGTCCTTTCACTATCTTGATTCTATTGATTATTTTATTATTTTATCTTTTTTTTGGTCTAATCCAATTTCGTCTCTCCATTATTATCATTTTACTATTTTACCCTTTCTTTTTCAATCTATATTACTACATAAAAAAGCTGAGTAATTGTAAAATTTTTTTAGATTATTTTATTCTCATCTTATTATACAAATCCAAATATATCTTCTTTCTAAACCATTTTTTTTTTTTAATCTTTCCTAACCTCTCATCTTTCATAATTATAACATTAATGGAGATTACTAAAAGCTAAATAATTTTAACATTATTTTTATTAGCCTTATTATATCCCTTATTTCTAAAACACTTAAATTTAAATCGTACTTAATAATTAAAAGTTATCATATTCCATAACTGTAACATCTTTTTCAAATTTAAATGTCATTTATAAAGCTTTATTTTTATTAATAATTGAAAGTTATCATATTCCATAACTGTAGCATCCTTTTTAATTTCTATCTTTTTGCCTCTATTATATTTTACCCACAAGAAGAACAAAATTAAAACCTGCATTGTTAGTCTCTATTTCTATCTCTCTCTTTCATCTCTCTATATGTATGTGTATTTATACTTTATTTAACTGTTTGAATTTATCTTTTATTTTCGCAAATATGTGTTGATAATATACTATTTGTATGCTTATATGTTCTGGCATTTCGAATTTTGAAAATCTATAAAGTTTTGTTCTTGATTTTATTTGCCTTTTGTTATATATGATTAGTTTTTACAGATATGTTTTGATAATATACTATTTGTATAGTTGCATGATGGCTTCGTTTGGAGCTCTCCAAAATAAAATAAAATCTTACAAATCTCTACAAACACGAATTACGAGATAATAAAATTTAAAATTTTCACTCATTGCACGAATTACGAGACATTTACTTTTACAATTTTATATTATTTTATACAATTTTATACAACTCCAAACACCCCCGATATGGTGTCTCGAATTTTCAAAATTTGAAAGGTTTTGTTCTTGATTTTGTTTGCCTTTAATTATGATTGGATAAATTGTTAGTGTCTTGAGTTTCTAAAGTATTTTTTGAACAATTAGTATTTTCTAAATCAATTTTTCTTCCTGTTTTACCTTTGAGGTACTAGATGTTATTTTTTTATAAGATTTTTATGCTCTCTTAATATGTGAATTATTATTATAGAAATTATAAAATAAATTTTGAACTACAAAATCAAAGAAGAAAATTGAAAGAGCAGCGACTGTGAAACTAAAACAGAGAATGAAGAGTCTAAAGAAGAATGCTAAAGAAGCTGCAAAGCCTGCAATTTATTTAGGTAGTGTAGTTAGATTCCTTAGATATTGTTGATACTTTTGAGAATATTCAACTTTATATTACATTGTTGGTAGTTGGTAAATTAGTGAAAATAAAGAAAAATAATTAAAAAAAAGTCACAAGGAATGAAAAAAGATATAAAATCTCCAATATACTCTTATTTGAATAAATTTAAAAATATAATATAATAAAATAAAAGAAATTCATTAATATATTAATTTTTTTATTTTATGCACTTTCCTTACATTTTTTTTCACAATTTAAATAAGAAAAACTTTAAATTCATATCTCATTATTTTTATTGTGACAAATCCTTAATCAAACATAGCTTAAGTGAACATAAGTTTAAGCTTTTGATTTTTATTAAAAAAAACTTTTAAAAATATTAAAATTGTTATATGGAGAGAGAGACAGGGGAGAGTAAGAAAAAAATTCACAAATATTAAATAAAAAAGTAAAAAGATATAAAAATAATTATGAGGAAAATATTTTATTCTTATCGAATGGATTAAAAATATAATAAAATTAAAAACTTTCATCAATAAATTAGTTTTTTTTTTAATCTAGTTAAGAAGTTAAAGTTTAATTCCTTAACTTTCAATCATGTTTCCTTTGAAATTTTCAACATAACCCAAATAAGAAAATAAAATTTAAATCAATATCCTATATATAGAGACACACTAGATAAAAATGAAAATTAGATAATATAAGATAAAATAATGAAAAGAAAGAGAAAAACAATTAACAAAAAAATATTTGAGTTTCCTAAAACAATCTTAAACTCTAAAAAATAAAAAGATATGTTTGGAGTAAGATTTTGGTGCAAAACTAATAAAAAGAAAAATGAAGTAAAAATAAAAAGAAAATTAAAAAATTAAACAAAAGGTGTTAATTAATATATTGAAAATTTTAAATTTAATTTTTTAAATTTCAAATAGTTTTCTTTGCATTTGTATCATAATCTGTACAAGAGAAGAATTTTGAATCCCTATCCTCTATTTTTTTTTTCTTTTTTAAACATGAAGAGAGAGATACAATGAAGCAAGTGAAGAATAAAGAAAAAAATGAATATGGAAGAAAACTTTTGATTTAATTTTTATGTTGTTTTTTTTTTGTCAGAAAAAGTTTTGACAAAACTAATTCTAAAAGAGCTATTGAAGGCTTAACCTCGATTGCCATTTATTATATAGAATATATATATAATTATGATATATAATATTAAAAATAATAAATACACTCTATTTTTAACTTCTCACACACAAAAATCAACATTCACGTAATATTAGTATATAAATAAAATATATTATATTTGAGTATAGATATATTAAATTATTTTTAATTTTATTTAAATATTATAAAATATATTACATTTGAATATAAAATATATTAAATTATTTTTATTTATAACTAAATATTATAATAAAGTTTTTATACTAAGATGTTATGTGACTTATATTAATTATACTAGAAGTTGTTAATTACTATTATACCATTATATGTTAACAAAAATATTAGTTGTACTAAAAATTATATTAAGTTAAATTATAATAAATTTAATTTATTATAGATAATAATATTATCATATTAATATATTACAAAATTTATAATTTATAATAGTCATATTAAATAATATTAATTAAGTCCAACTGTTAAGCAATGTTTTTTTCCTATTTATATCACTACAACTGTTAAAAAATCATTAAACATCACTAATAATTTATATTTATATATTTTAATTTTTAAAATAAAAAATTACCTAATTTAGGTATGGAGTGAATTTGAAAAAAAAAAATCATCTAACTTACATAATGTTAATATATATATACATATATTTATTTATTTATTTATTTATAAAGCTAATATATCTTATTTATATCATTGATTTGTATGTTCTTATCTTTTAAATACTTATTAACAGCCACTTTTTTTTAACAACTGTCTTAATCATAAATAAGTGAATATGTGAACTGGAAAATATAGTTATCTACTGTATTATTTTAAATCTGTATTAACTCATGACTTTTAAAAAAAAATAAAGAATGTGAAAACACTATTTGTTTTTTTTTCTATATTTTTCTACTTAAGTTTATATTCTTTAAAAAATAAAAAATAAAAAAAGTCTAACAAACACGTTTTATTGTCAATTTTTAAAAATCTTCAAATTTAAACACAAAAAATGGTACGTGTAAAATTTACCAAACTAGACCTAAATTTTTAAAACAAACTATGCTAGTTAAAATTTTATACATATTTTTTTGTCTAAATTAAATTACATGTTTAACTTTAATTGTATGTGCAACGCACGTACACTTAACAAGTATTTATAATTACACTTGTACTCCATATACAATTTTTTTTTTTCCAAATTTAGGAGACTATAGTCCCCTGATGTCATGTGTATCATCCTTGTTTTAAGGGGCTACTTGAGGCAAATCCATCGAGAAGACCAAACTTATGGGCTCACCATAGAATTCAGAGCTCCAATAATAGGCAAATGACGGCAAGAGGTGGGTATTCTAGTCCTTTTCTTCTTGTCTTTCAGTGCTACCAAACGTAAAATTATTTGATGGGGGACGGAACTTTAAAATTTCAAAACCAGCATAATTGAAAACTCAGTCTTGAAGGTTTCTTTTAAAAGGTGAAATGATACCGACCTTTTTCAACGTCAACGACAAGACAACCCTTGTCTAAAGGGTGCACGATGGCGGTTGAGATGCCGATGCCCATAAATTTTTAACACAAAAGTAGATTGAATTTAATTTTAATTTCTTTTTTAAATAAACCGATATTAAACATGATATATATGGGGTTAGGTCTTAATTTTTTTTTAACTTAAAATTCTCATTAGTTTATTACAATTTTCGATAAATTGTGTAATCGATCGGTAAATCGAAGAGATGTACATTATTAGTCATACATATCTTGCTTGAGTCAAGAATCTAATTCATGTGGTTTCTGTAAAGATTATACTTACAAATTATTCGAACTAACCCCAACAGGTAAGTCTCAAGCAGCACAATGAAATTTAAACTCTGGTTAGAATTTAACTTTTGATGTAAAAATGTTTTTATGTTATTTTTATGATATGAGATAAAAATTTTGATTGATTCCGATTGGCACCCTGCATCTAGTTATATTTACAAACATTAACTTAATTTGTTTTTTTGAATTTTTAAATTATAACTCAAAATTGTCATGTAAAAACAAAATAGACACACAAAAAATCACGTAGTTCAATTTGAAAGTCTACTTTCACGGATGAGAGTAGCAAAGAAATTCATTACTAAAGATGAAGAGTCCAAGATGTATAGTCCTAATACAAAACTGTTGTTAGAATCCCATTAATCTTAATACAAAGTATCTCCAATTTATAAATCTAAAGTGGGATCACAAAATGAGCCCAAAGCCTTTGTCTTGAGGGTAGCTATGTCCTTCGCTCTATTAACTATGACCCAAGAAAATTCCATTAACCAAGACTCAAGAAAAATCTCAATTGGACTATATGGCTGCATTTGGAGTTTCAAAAAAGTTTAAAAGTTTCTAAAAAAGTCTAAAAATTTCACTTTTTTTAAACTCCAAAAAATTTCAAAAAGTTATTAAAATCCGTTGGAACAAACTAAAATAGTGCATTTCAACGAGTTTTGATAGATTTTTTTAAAAGTTGATCTCACATTTGCTCAAAAAGTTACACAAAACTTCAAAAATTTACAAAATCTTCTACTAAAATTTTATCACATGTCACTTTATATAATTTTTAACAATTTTATATCAAATCAAACATAAATATCGAACAATCATTTCACAATAATTTTTTACACTCTAAAGTCCAACAAAGTTTCACTTTTAAAAACTTTAGATTTTTTTAAGACTCCAAACACATCTTATGTAACTTTTGTTGGGTTAACGTGGGTCAAAATTCAAAAATGAAATTGGACCATAAACAACAAATTAGAATGGCAATGAGTTATTATAAACAATAATTATGTAGAAATATTTAAATTAGGCTTAACAGTAACCATACTATCAATGAAACATCTCGGTTAATTAATTATGTAATTTATAGAACATTAGATATAGATATATGTGGGTTTGGTGGGCCGATTAGATTCTCATGGTTCTGTCGAGTATCTCTCAAAAAACAAATTAGGTGTTAGGCCGGTTAATCACAATTGGTTCTCTCTCTATATTTTTACGAAACCTCATCTGTTATAATTGAAATAGACAAACCCGTATACCACAATCAAGTTGCAACGTTAATATTTAATTGTCGCCTGCAGTCTATGCAAGTGATCAGCCTTTTTCAAGGGCAAATAAGTAATTTGAAATAAATATTTGTATCTAAATTGTGGTGGTTTTGGTAATGGTAAATTGGAAAATTGGTATAATTTAACTGTATATTAGGCTGAATTTAATTATTTTGGGTTAACTTTTATCTCATTTAGGCTTTGTTTGGTTACAAAAAATAGTTTTCAATTTTTTTTTTCTGTAGTTTTTTTTTTGTCTTACATGACTTTTCTTTTATCAAAATTTATTTTTTTTAAAACCATAACTTTAGGGTTGTTAATCACATTCATAAAAAAAAAATAATAATAAATAAATCATGCCTGCTTAGGTAAAAGTTAGAAAAAATAAATAAATAAAATTTTTGTTGTCTTTTACCCAAACAAAAGTGAATTTTTTATTTATTAATTTTTTTCTACCGATGCGATTAACATGTCTAAAACCTACGATATCATAAAAAAAAAAATTGATAAAAAATTCCATATAAGATAAACAAAAGTTAAAAAAAAAAAGGCTAGCTACTAACTTTTTTTAACCAAACGGTGCTTTATGCTTCAATTGAGCCCAATATTGACCCATGGATCTTTTTATAGAAGTTGGGCTGTTATGAGGACCAACGGAGGCTTTAGGCTCATTTGGTTCTCATTCTCAGATACGAGAGAGAAAGAGAGAGAGAGTTCTTCTTTAATATTAACTGTTGCAGAGCCTATAGGAGGTTCTATGTGAAGAATTATTGCTTGCTTGTGAGAAAAACTAGGTAGTATCCGAAGAGATTCGGGTTGTAGCTCGAAGGATTTTTAGTTTAGTCATCTTTTTAGGTGGAAAAGTATTTCAGCTATGCAATCGCAGCAGCTTAAGTAGTATCACTCAATAATTATTTGCTACGTGTCCTGTGAATTTGTGTGTTTTCTTTATCTATCTATACCATCACGGAGAGCAAACATGAGAACTAATAGTTAGATTTTAAAATTCTTAAAATTTTGGCATTATTTGGCACACCAAAATCAATCAAAATTCACTAATTTTAATTAATTTATTTTTTTACTTTTTTTCAATCTAATTTCGCTACATATCATCTTTATATCAAATTTTTATAATTTTATTATACTTTTTTCCCAATTTTTTTTTCAATCAAATAGGACCTTTATTCTGATAATTTTTTTTTTCCTATAATATTCTTAAACTTTCTATGACTAACTATAATTTCAATGGTATTGAAAAAAAAAATTATAACCACCAATATGAAATTCAATTACCAAAATAATAATATTATATATACTATAATTAAAAAATTTTTAATTTATTAGCTGTGACAAACTCATGTCCACTTAACAAAATGTAAGGAAATACTTCTTATTACATAACATTTACTATCATATCTTAATCAAACAAATTCTTCTAAAATATTATTTTATTACAAAAATAATATATATATATATATATATATTTGTTTCTCTTAAGAAATTCTCTAAAATAGATTTAAAGATGACTTTAGAGTTTTTTTTTTATTCAAAAGTAATATACGTCAATTTTTCTAAACAATTCTCATAATAAGAAATTTATAGCAACTCTTTGCTTCATTTTTGGAGTGCTATCTTATTTTTTTCTTTTTTTAAATAAAGAGTGATAGAGAATCGGGACTCTAGAGACGTTGATTTGAACTATTTTCACTCAACTTTTTTTTTTAATGATTTAGAGGAAAAAAATGAATTTCGATTAATTGGTACGGATGACTATTTTTTAGAAATTAATCAATTATAGTTCTCCTTGGAAATAAAGAAATAATACTATACAATTAAAAAAATCTTATCACAAAATGATGCATATATAAAACTTTGGACCTTTAACTTAGGAATAATAAATTCATAATCTATTTTAATTATAATTTTCCGCTATTACATTATTTTAATTCCACATTTTAGTATATTTTGTTGGTCTAATAGCATTTTCTATTAAAAAAAATTAATTGAACACAAGGTAAATATATTCTTCCAACATGCCAAAAAAAAAAAAAAGTAAAAAATCTTCATACGTGGTCTGGATCATGTACGGATAAGACCCAATAGATCACCTTTCACAAAGAAAATTTATATATATATTTATATATATATATATCAATTCTCTTCATGGTGGTAAAATAGTAACAAAGCGAGAGAGTAATATGACTTATTGGACTAATACATCCACAAACTCTTTTAAGTGTTACACTCAAGAAACCAATACGCAATACCTTTAAAGAAAAAAAAAAACCATACATAACCGGAAAATATTTAATGAGCCTATTTTACTATGTTATTATCTTATGTTATGAGTAGTATTTAATGGTATAGTCCAAAATTTTATAATAGGTACAATCAAAATAATTTAAAATTTTAAAAAATATCATCTACATAAACTAAGCAGTGTTTGGATGACAAAAACGTATAATAAAAGTTAAAAGATTTGATATAAAAGTGATATGTAGCGAAATTTGATTGGAAAAAATAGTAAAAGTTGGTAGGTTTTGGTTCGTTTTAGTAAACCAAACACCCTCTAACAATAGGATAACTTACATTCACAAATATTTTTTTTATATATACGTATGTGTCTGTATATATATATATATATATATATGCATTTGTTAACGAGTGTCCCAGGGACACTTATTAATGAGAATATTTTTATTTCAATCCAAAAAAGTTAAAAAATTTATAAGTTGTACAGTGTTAAGAAAAAGTGTATTATCTATATTAATTGATAATTATTACTTTTTAAGATAAAGTTACGAAATCACCGATATAAATAGAATCTATTTCTATTCTACTTATCTTTGTGATAAGAAAAAAATATTTTGTATAAAATATTTTGTATTCTCTTTGTATCCAAATTATGATTTATTTAACAGATAATATTTACACAATATGTAATTTGTGCATTTATCTAAATTTTATTTTTCATACATTTTTTTCCTTATAAAGTAGGAGTTTGATCTGTTTGGGTGATTTTGCTTCAAAGAAGAATAATGGTTAATATTATCATTTGAACTTAAAAAGAAAAAGAAAAGAAAAGAAAAGAAAGATAACTTATCAATTAGAATAAATAAACTTTTCTTTTTTTTAATTATATAATCCATAAATTTTGTTAAATTTTTATTACCACGTGTCATATTTTTATTAACTTTTAATTAATGCATAAGGCGCTTGCTAACAAGATCCAAACACACACACACGTATATATATATATATGTGTGTGTGTGTGTGTGTGTGTGTGTGTGTGTGTGTGTGTGTGTGAGTGAGAGAGAGAGATGAATTTAAGGTGGTGGGATCACATAGTCAAGAGCCACAACCTCATCCACTAGATTTTGAACCCTCGCCTCATCCACTTTCAGCACATGATCAACTGCCTCCAAACTCTTCATGTCTGAATAAACCGAAAGCAAACCAATCCAAAATCCTTGACCACGTGCGGGCAAGAAATTCTCTCCAAAAGTAATCTGATCCGACGATCCAAAACAATTCTTCGCAATCCCATCGACGACAGCTAGGGCCTCCTTCTTCTGTTCATCACCCAAGCCACCTTTCACCTTGAAGAAGGTGAATCTAAAAGCAGACCCCGGCGGTGGGACCACCGGCCCATCAAGCCGGTCCACAACCCAATCGACGACCATGGCGTCTTCAACAACGGGCCTACAAAGCTCCGAACCGACTCTCTGGTGGTCCGGGTGGGCCAAGTAATTGGTCAAGTCTTCCTTGGATTTGTACCGACCGTGCAACATGTGAGTGAAGTTCGGCGACGACGGCGAGTGGAATCGGTTGATGGGTCCGGCGGTGACATGGAGAACTTGATCGAGCGATTTGAGGCCATTGATTCCGTCGACCATGGCCTGGACCTTTGACGAGTCGGCGTCAGCTTTCAGCTTGAAGAGGACGATGTGTTCGACGATTTTCGACATCTTCTTCGCCGGAAAATGAGATGGCGGTGATAGAAGAGAAGAAGTGTGAGGAGAAGATGGAGAGAGTGTATATTTACTATCATATATATATATATAGATATATATATAGTAATTACAGTAGTTAATTAACTAATTAGAATGTGGTGGTATCAGTCTCAATCCGCAGCTGTTTATTGAGGACTAAAGTGATATAAATTAAGGTAGTAGGCCCACTCTGGAGTTGTTCATTTGGGACTTTTGGTACCGTCCCCCGGCTAGCTTAGACAACATATGCTGACATGTCGTAGGAGTGCAGTCACGAATGAATTGACAATATGTGCATATATCTATATATATATATATATTATATAAAATAAAACACAACACATATAAAAAAAAATATCACTCTCATAAATTAAAATCTAAAAAAATTAAATTTTATTATTTAATAAATAGTTACGATATTTTACAAATCAAAATTTCTCGTCAAATTCTTTTCTAAACTTTTCTAGTATTTAGATTACTTTATATTTTTGATAATGATGATTTCTGAATAGTTACATTGAGAAAAATAAAAATTTTAAATTTTTAAAAAGTAAATTTATTTTAGTTTTTTTAAAAAGGAAAAAAAGTAATATATTTTAATTTCAAATATTTAATTTTAATTAAAGAGTTATTCACTAACGTGTATATACATATGGCGCGGTTGTGCATGAACAAAATGGAGCCAGTAATTTGGAAAGGATACAACTTCCTTGCGCAAGGATGAATAATTACTGATTGACCTAAGTAAGCAGCCAAGGGGAGACTAAGAAAGCGTAGGAAAATATATTATAATAGATGTTCAATAATAAAAAATCACTATCGGAATTACTTATCACGTCAATTTAAAATTTACACGTAAATCTATAAAATACAAAAGAAATAAAAGTTATGTATGGAGAGAGGTCCCCGATCGAAAAACCTTCCGATGGTAAAGTTAGTAAAGACTCGTGAAAATTGAGGAATAACAAAACAAATGAGAGAGTGTTAGATTGATAATAGTGTGTGTACTTGAATTTTGAAGTTAAGTGTTGTATTTATAGTAAGATAGTGTAAATAAATTAATAGGTAAATAATGGAAATGTAACCATTATGTATCTTTTGTGTATATATTAAAGTACACAATAGTCTTCTTTTCCTTAAATGCCTTTTATTCCATATTTAATACCTCCCATTCTGTATTTAATGCGTGTGGGTAAAGTAGATGTTTAAGTAAATTGAATGCACCCTTTGCGAATGTCTAAACGACACATCTGTCTGTGACTTGTAAAGGGATGAACTAACTAAGTTAATTTTTAGATAATAAATTCAGTTCATTTATTACTATTTTACATATATAGTTAGAATTACACCAACGTGTTTCAAAACAAGGTGAGGCCCAATTTTAATTATTTTTTTATTATTTAATCCACGCTGAGCACTTTCCCATTCTGTTTGGAAATACGCCATGTGTTTGAGTTATTTTTATACCAATAATAAAATTCCTTCAAAGATGCTTTTCTTGATTCCCTTACATCTATGGATGGCTGAATGCATTTTTTTTCTGAAAATTGTGGTAAAAAATTAATTGAATGATGTGGTAATTTTAAAAATCTTATCACTTAAAATATAATATATTAAAAAAATATTTATTATACAAGTGTTATTATCACATCATTATCTATTGTTTTTAGGCCGCCTTAGCTCGGTAAGGCTGACCCCCCCGCCGATCCTCCCTTGCCCACGCGGTGTTCCCTGTGTTTATTTGTTTTTTTCTTTAAAGTAACTGTCTATCGCCAACTTTTTTTTCTTTTTTTTTTTTTTTTTCATTTCAGATGGCAGTTGAGGGCTTGAAGCTGCTTGTCAATGCCAACTTTTCTTTTCTTTTCTTTTCTTTTTTAATTTATATTTATTTTGTAAAAAATAATAAATATTAAAAAATTAAGCTAGGATGGGATCATGAGCAAATTTAGTCGACCTCGATTTAATTAAACCTAACCTGAAAGAGATCTAAACCAGTCGGAGTAAATCAAGACCGAGTTAAGGAACGTGTTAAGTCCAATTCAATCAGATTTCATCTCTAATTCTTACTTGATAGTATTAAGAAAATTGTCTAATTGTCAAATAAGATAATTAATTGTCTAAGTTAACGATAAAAAAAATCAAATATGGTGTAGAAATGTATAATGTCGTTAAATTAATTGACTTGGAGCCCCGATTGAAAATTAATTTTAGTATGACGTTTATTTCTAACTTTTCTTATTATATAAGACCTTCTAGGTGACAAGGACTTTGTTAGCCTATACTACCATCAAACACCCCCCCGGGGGGCGGCGGGGAAAAAATAAATAAATAAAAATAAAATAAAATATGAATTGTGATATATACTAGCTAGTACTAATTTTGTCAACAATCCCACTTGATTATTCACCGAGATATAAACTTACAATCTCAATATTATTAATAATTGAGTTCTATATTGCTCCTTTTCGCACAATTAAAAAACTTCTTTCAGATAAAAGCGTCATAAAAATTACAAATATCTATAAAGTTCATAATTTAATAAATATTATGATCAATAATTGAGTCCTTTATTGCTCTTTTTGCACAATTAAAAACTTTCTTTCGGATATAAGTGTCATAAAAATCACAAATATCTATAAGATTTATAATTTAATCAATATTATGATATTAATAATATTATTTAATACTACTTGCATTGACCAAAATATCTTTATGAAAATTACAAATACTTACAAATTTTATAATTGATACACATTAATATTACTATTTAATATTATTTATTAAAATATGCCAATTTGTCTTTCTTATTATTTAAAAATTCAATTAATATTGATTATTATGCTAACTAGGTGTTTATTATTTTATATGTAAGTTAAATAAAATAAAAATTATATTTTTACTAATACACTATTTTTATATAAATTTATTAATATAGTCAATTCTAATTTAACTTAGAATGTAATATTTTCCTTGTATTAATTGTTTGAGAAACATTAATAAGTATAGTTATATAACTCAAGAGATTAACGCTTTATTTTATAGGTATATTTTAACTTTATACAGCTTACTAATGTAATAAATTTGGAGTTATCTTTAATTGAAAAGAATATTGGCACGTCTGAAATATAAATATTTCCTCGATTTAAAATTTATATTAATTAATAAAAAAAGTTAATGTACTCAAATATTTATAATAATATGTTGTATATATTTTATATATTTTTTATTATTTAATTATCCACTATAATTATTTTTAAAGCTAATAAACATAAAAATATTATATATCAAATATTGTTTGTATGGATGTAATATTTAAAATTTCATACGAAAAGAGAATCTAATTAAATTATTAGGAAGTGAATAAATCGAACTAATTTTAATTACACACACATATATATATATATATATTAATAATTACTATTTTATACTATTTATATTATATGTAAGTGAATTATTATTTTTTTTGCTACTAACTCAATTTAGCAAAGTTAATATAGTAAATATGAAGATAATTTGATATAGTGTTAATTAATTATAAATTGAAATTAAATCCTAAACCTTAACAAATATAGAAATATATAGTTTTTTTTACCATTGTTGTTGGTGTACATGTCGCAGAATTAGTATTATTGTGGCAATTAATTTTGAAAAAAATATTAAATATTAAACTATTTTTTAAAGAGTAGTTGCACATGTAATACAAATAACTTTTGTTTGAAATTACTTTTTCGAAAGAGTTAGATAGCGAATTATATTTCAAAGAAAGAGGAGTTGAACATGTAGTACAAAAATATTATATTAAAAACATATTTGAAAGTGAGTCAAATAAATAAATAAAAAAAATCTTGATCAATGTTTTTTTAGCCAAAAAATTATGTTTAAAAATATTTTTAAAAAGTGGAATTATCAAAACAAAAAAATATTAAGGGCCCGTTTGGTTGCACAAAAAAGTGAAACTTTTAAGAAATTTTAACAATTTTTAGTAATTGAAACTTTTGGTGCATTTGACAATAATTTAAAGTTTCTGAGAACTTTTGGTCGATTGGTAGAAAAATTAAAGAAGTTTTTAGTAACTTTTAAGAATTTTTAGTAATTTTTAGTTGTTTGCTAAAAGATTAGAGAAATTTATAGTAATTTTTTGTGGTGTTTAAAAAGAAAAAGTTTCAAAAATTCTTATTTTTTGATAACCAGACGCACCCTAAATATCTTATGTAATTTGTAGCATACAAAAATTAATTAAAAGTATTAAAAATATATATTATTTTTATTTTAAGAGCCTGTTTGGAAGTAAAAAAAAAAAACTCAAAAAATTTAAAAAATTTTCGAATCCCTCCAATCAAAATTTGTCACCTATCATTTTTACATCACATCAACCTTAAAAATTAAGTTTTTTTGAGTTTTTTTTAAACTTCCAAACACCCCCTTTTAAGTCCGGTGCATATCACGGGTTTGATGCTAGTACAAAGAAAACTAGTAAACTGATGAATATAGCTCCACAAATTTTCGTTGAGGCCAGCATTTTCCGATTGCTTGGAACCCGATCCATGGCTTATGGGATAACGTGGCTAATGATTAATAACTAGTATTTCAATTGATTTTATTTTAAGTTTACTATTCAGTAATCACTAATTCAAATTTTTCAAGAGTTATTAGAAGATTTATCTAATTGTTAACTTTAAATCTTAGAAATTAAACGAGTTGTGTACAAGTTGACTCAAATATCATAAGTATTAAAACAAATATAGTTAATGATTAATGCCAAAAAAAATATGAACAGCTGAAAATTTATGTTTTGGAGCTAAAATAAATATTTTGAAAAAAAAAAAAAAAAAAACACCACCGACTATTTACAAATAGAGCATATTAAAAAAGTCAAAATATTAATAAAAATTAGAATAAATTAATTACTATTAAATTTGATTTGGTCGAATTATTTGATTAGATCCATTTAAATGAATTGGGAAGAAGCCAGAACCGATTCGTTTATTTGTTTTTAGTTTAGGCTTTTAAAAAATTGGCTGAAGGCCCAATTGCAAAAAGGGTGAGGGGGTGTAAAATGCTTTACATTGCTTGTGATGCATGAATAACATAATTGGCGCAAGAGTAGGATCTTTGCTGAGATTTAGGCTGCGTTTGGTTGAAAAAAAAAGTTTCAACTTTTAGTAATGTAAAATTTAAAATTTAGTAAAAATTTCATATTATCAACATTTTATATTGTTTGGTAAAAAATAATTAATTTTTTACAAATATTTTGGATAAAAAGTCACTAAAATTTGAAAGTTGCTAAAGAAGTAACTTTTGAAATTGCTAAAAGTTACATATTTTTGTGCAATCAAACGAAATCTTAGTTATTAAGTACAATGAAAGATAAATTCTTTTATAAGTGTACGCAAGAAATACAAAAGTTTTAAAATTTGACAAATAAAAACTTGAACAATAAGATAAGTAACTTTAGCAATTAGTTTTTTGGACCCAAAATTAGCCTAAAAAACTGAGAAATTTTTCAAGGATGGCTATCTCGGCCGACTCGCCCATATTCTACCCGATCGTCGCTCCAAATAGGGTTGGAGACTAGGGGATTTTTTAGGAATTGGGTAAGATATGAGAATATTTTTAAAAAATTTCGAGATCAAGGCCCGTACCTTATCCGATCCTCCAAAAATTTTTGAATCCTCTAACTAACTTGTGTTAATGACTTTAAACTTGAATTTGGAGACTGGAACTTGAATTGGTACTTATACAGTTATACTTGAATTTGAAATTTGAACTTAATACTTAAAAAACTAACTTATCGAATTTGAAATTTTTGAAATTTGGATTTAATACCTGAATTTGTAATATGAAATTTGAAATTTTTGTGTTTTTTTTTTTTTTTTTTTTCATTTTGAGTATTCAATTTCTTGCGGGATCCCTGTTCCCTATTTAAGACAGGAATAGGGAGTAAAAATAAATTCTCAATAAAGATGGGGTAGGATATAAAGATTGATTTAGGTTAAAAAATTGAATACAAGAATAGGCACGCTTGTTTCTTACCGCCCCATGCCTATCCTTAAATTTCTTATTGAAAATTGATCAAGCCTCTGAACCAACAATGAAAATTGGCCAAAAGCAATGTTGTATGGTGGCCACATGGCCATGATTAAGCTTTTCTCGGTCACTTTGGAATTAAGCCATTACATATATGTTTATATATATATATATATATATATACATATTGCATATATGAAAATAGGCCGATACAAATATAAAAAGCAACATGGCAATGGTTTTAAAAATATTAGCTGACCGATGTTTTACTCATTGGTCGAAAATTGTTTTGGTCTTTTAAAAATATTTGGTACTAAAATGTAAGGAAATTGAAAAGTAGTGGAAAGCCACCGCAGGTTACAACCATCATAGAAATTATCAGCTAATGGAAATTTATTAGAAGTGGGAGGTTACAAGTGGTTATTTACTACAACTTTAAATACATATTGAGATAGCTAAAGGAAGAGTTCCAGTACCAACACAACAATTCTATCAATTATTTTCATCTCTTTCAATTCCGGTTACCATGGGTATTTGTTGTAAATTTTTTTTTTTTAATCTTAGTGCAATGAATTTTAATTTCTTTGGGAATAATATAATGTAATTTTTTAAGAGTAGTGTAATTTAGTGATTCCCATATATTCATTATCTCCATATTCTCATTCACAACCATATCTATCATATCAATATTTTCATGGAAAAATCGACGAATTTGAAGTCCGTGCAGCGATAAGACAATGCTAACATATGTCATTTGATCATTCTCATCTTTTATATAATAACTCGTATTTTTATATTATTATTTATAATACATACGACTATTATTTATCCTGATTAGGCAATGTGTTTTGACGTGATATTTGAGTTAACTCTCTTATTTGGTTCTTAAGTTGAGATTGTTTCCTATTAATATTTAGAATTAATTTGGGTTTTGGGGGTTATTTGTGCGCATGTCTTGTTTTTATTTTTGTGCGTGGATTGTCACGTCAGAAAATTTGCAACTGGTATTCGCTTTTCTGATTTTCGGCTAAGCCTTCTTTCTATTTAGTTACCCGCCCAATCTATATAGTTTAGGTCCCTAGGTCCACCATCCATGGTAACTTCACCCATTTGTACATACCTCATTTAACTTGAAGCAATCTTGTGTGTATATAGATATGGATGTGTGTGTATGAGACTAATCAAAACCTTGACAAAGAACTTATTAGACTTATCTTAAAATTTTCAAATGAGCAGTTATCCTAGCGTGAGATTCACAATCTTGCATGATTTATTGCTGTCAAGAAGTTTCATCATTTGTCTTGGTGAGTTAACCATCCTTCATTTAGTACATCATTTTTTATATGTCACACCTTCAGGAAGAGTGCATAAGGACAGTAAGTATGATAGATTATATGATTATTTATATGATTGCAACTATGCTGGAAAGTATAAGCAGATAGGACAACATTTAGCCAGAAAATAAAATGTGCATTGAATCAAATGCACAATGTGATCACAAAAGCCTGCATATGATATCAATATTCTGTTGATAATTTAATTCATATCGAATCATCAAGAAAATAAATTAATGCGGAAGAGTACCTGAATCCATGGTTGTAATCTCGTGGTTCTTGATATTCCAAGTCTATACGTAGGTTTCTTTTCCTAATTCTCTCTGATGATGGGATCTCAGATTGATTAGAAAACCCTTACGTATGACAAGGGGACCATAACTTATTTATAATAATTGTAAAAGCCCTATTTCTATTTAGCCCTATTTCTATTTAGCCCATCATAAAATAGAAATATGGGCTTAGGTATCTACACATTAAAAGGCCTATACAAAATGAGATGTTATAAAGCCCAAAACTTTAAACTTTATCAGATCACTTTAAATGGGCTTAACCTTTATGATAGTCTATAACACACAAATAACATATTTGGCCCACAATTAATTATTTTCCAACAATCTCCCACTTGGGCCAGATATGTTAGTTTGTGCATTATAAAATTAACCTTATGAGCTCAAAATTTGCTATCATTACTAACCATCTCTATACAATCTTGTCCATCAATTATATCAATATAGGATTAAAGCAGCATTCGTTATATGTATCATAACTAAACCCATCAATAGTTACATATATTAATACAATCAACGACATAGATCAAGTATGAATGTGTAGCATGGAAATTACATGTAATGTGATCCAAACATGCCGATTTTCAACTGGTCTTACTTTATTCTTTAGTGAGATCACAGCAAATACATTCAGAGTGCAAATAAACCATATATCTTATTCTGTAGAAAATAAATCTATAAAATGTATCTACAACTGAAAAGCATTCAAATACAAACTCCCACTAAACTAACATATCATCAAATGATACAACAACCATATGAGTTACGTGCTCATGAAAGACTTTGGATGGTAAGCCTTTAGTGAGCGGATCCGCAATCATGGAGTTTGTGCCAATATGTTCTATAGACACCTGACCACTTTGAACTCTCTCCTTAACAACTAGGAACTTGATGTCTATGTGTTTAGAATTCGAAGAGCTCCTATTGTTGTTGGAATATAGCACAGCTGATTTATTGTCACAAAATAACTTCAATGGTCTTTCCACACTATCTAAAATCCGCAGCCCAGTGACAAAATTCCGCAGCCATATTCCATGATTGGATGCCTTATAACAAATTATGAATTCTGCTGCCATAATGGAAGAAGCTATGAGTGTTTGCTTGACACTCCTCCTGGATATAGCTTCCCCAGCCAGCAGGTAGATGTAACCTGATGTGGATCTTCTACTATCTTGGCATCCTGCAAAATCAGAATCAGAAAACCCAATGATCTCCTACTGATCCGATTTCCTATATGTGAGCATGTAATCTTTTGTTTTCTGTAAGTACCTCATAACTCGTTTGGCTGTTTTCTAATGATCCATCCCAGGATTACTTAAATATCTGTCTAGTATTCCAACAATGAATACTATGTCTAGATGTGTGCAAACTTGAGCATACATTAAGCTCCCAACAGCTGACGCGTAGGCGCGTAGGGAATCTTCTGCATCTCCTTAACTTCAAGGTCGTGCTTAGGGAACTGATTGAGACTAAATTTGTCTCCCTTAGCGACAGGGGTGTCACTTGGTTTACAATCCTGCATGCTAAACCTTTTAAGTACCTTATTGATATAGGTCTTTTGTGATAATCCAAGAATACCCCGAGAGCGATCTCGATGTATCTGAATCCCTAATACAAAAGATGCATCACCAAGATCTTTTATCTCAAAATTCTTTGATAGAAATCTCTTGGTTTCATGCAACATGCCTATATCATTTGTGGCAAGCAATATGTCATCAACATATAAAACCAGTAAAATATACTTACTCCCACTAAACTAGTGATACACACAATCATCCACAGCATTTACCTCAAAACCAAATGAGATAATTAGTTTGTGAAATTTGTGGTACCACTGACGGGAAGCTTGTTTGAGTCTATAGATGGATTTCTTTAATTTGCAAACTATATTTCTTTGAGTCTCCCGACACAAGGTTATCTGGTTGCACCATATAAATTGTTTCATTAATGTCACCATTAAGAAACGCCGTCTTAACATCCATTTGATGTAACTTAAGATCAAAATGTGCAACAAATGCCATAATGGTTCTGAAAGAGTCTTTCGTAGAAACCGAAGAGAAAATCTCTTTGAAGTCGATGTCCTCCTTCTGGGTAAAGCCTTTTGCTACAAGAAGAGCCTTATATCTTTCCACATTACTATTCGAATTCCTTTTGGTTTTAAATATCCATTTACAACCAATGGGTTTCACATTTTCTGGTAATGGGACAAGATCCCAAACTTTATTGTCTTGCATAGACATATACTCCTCAATCATGGCATCAATCCATTGTTGAGAGTTAAAACCCTGCATGGCCTGATGAAAGTTGATTGGATCATCTTCCACTATTCCAATATCTTCCTCACGTTCTAGGAGAAATACTATATAATCATCTGAGATAGTATTTCTCCTTTCTCTCGTGGATCTCCTTAGTTCTTGAGGTTGTTGATTTTGTTCCTCTGGCATAATTATCTCATTCTGGATGGGAGGTTGTTCAACATTGTCTTGTTGAGGTTCCTGATTTTCTTCTTAATCAATGATAGGTATAGAAGCTTGCATATTATCATAAAGGATAGTAGGGATCGAAACCGATTCCTCCTCAAAGACAATGTCTTTAACCTTATTTCTCCTCCCAAAATCAACATCCTCAGAAAATGTTGCTGTTCCCATTTCAAAAATTGACCTAAGTGTGGGATCATAAAATTTGTAACCCCTAGATCGCTCAGAATACCCAATAAAGTAACTGCTCACTGTTTTGGAGTCTAATTTATTTTCATGTTGCCTATAAGGCCTTGCCTCAGCTGGACATTCCCAAATGTAAAAATGCTTCAAACTAGGTTTTTTGCCCGTCCAAAGCTCATAAGGTATTTTGGCAACTGCTTTAGTGGGTACTCTATTAAGAATATAAGCTGCAGTCTTAAGTGCTTCTCCCCAGAGTGATTCTGGCAAGGTAGAATGACTAATCATACTTCTTACTATATCTTTTAGAGTTCTGTTTTGTCTCTTAGCTACACTATTCATGCTAGGGGATCCTGACATGGTGTACTGTGTGACGATTCCACACTCTTCTAGGAATTTAGAAAATGGTCCTGGATGTTGTTCTCCTGAACCGTCATATCTACCATAGCATTCACCACCACGATCAGATCTGACACTCTTAATCGTTTTGTTGAGTTGATTCTCAACTTCAGCTTTAAAAGCTTTGAACACGTCTAGTGACTGAGACTTCTCATGAATAAGATATATGTAACTATAGCATGAGTAATTGTCTATGAATGATATAAAATATTATTGACTATTCCAAGAAGCCGTAGGAAATAGTCCACAAATATCTGTATGTATCAATTCTAAGACGTCTGAAGTTCTGTTGGCACCTAATCTCTTACTTTTGGTCTGTTTTCCCTTAATACAATTAATGCAAACATCAAAGTCTGAAAAATCAAGGGAATCTAAACTGCCATCAGACACAAGTCTCCCAATTCTATCTTTTGAGATACGACCTAACCGCTCGTGCCATAATGACGCTGAATTTTCTTTATTTAATTTGCGCTTAGCACCACGTGATTGCACATGCAAGGTTTCATTATATGATGCAATAGTATCAAGTAAGTATAGGTTATCATATGCAGATAATGAACCAGTACTAATAACATTTGAATTTAACGAAAGACTAAACTGATTGTTTCCAAATGAACAACAATATTCAGATTTGTCCAACAAAGAAACATAAATCAAATTCCGTCTAAAAGACAATACAATAAAAGTGTCTTTTAAATCCAAATAATAACCAGTTCCTAATAATAACCTAAAAGTGCCTATTGCATCAACTTCCACCGATTTGCCATTTCCCACAAAGATG
The DNA here is from genome assembly GCA_019916065.1 of Vitellaria paradoxa. Lineage (NCBI taxonomy): Eukaryota > Viridiplantae > Streptophyta > Magnoliopsida > Ericales > Sapotaceae > Vitellaria > Vitellaria paradoxa. The sequence goes on along the minus strand of CM034235.1, from coordinate 16,372,670 downwards.
TATCTTTCACCATCATTTGGCTTTCGGCAGCTCAGGCAACCCTGCATAGAAACACTTATGTGAGTAGTAGCACCAGAATCTAACCACCAAGTATTTCTAGGTACTGAAGCTAAATTAACCTCAGAATAGACCAAAGTAAGAATTGTACCTTTCTTTGCACGCCAAGCATGATATTTGGCACAATCCTTCTTCACATGTCCAGTCTTATTGCAAAAGAAGTAGCTCTCATTGTTCTGTTGCTGCTTCTTTTGCGCTATACCCTTAATAGCAGCTCATGTTCTTTCTTTCTTTTCTTACCCTTATCTTTAGAGGTGCTTGCCAAGTGAGCACTTTCTGTTCTATTTTGCTTCAACCTTTCTTCCTCTTGCACACAATATGAAATGAGCTCATTTAGAGACAATTTCTCTTTCTGGCAGTTGTAACTGACCTTAAAGTGATTGAATTGTGCAGGAAGCGAGATTAATACTAAATGCACGAGCAAGTCATCAAATAGCTCAAGCTTTAATCTCTTAAGTTTAGAAGCAATATTAGACATCTCCATGATGTACTCCCTTATGTTTCATTTGCCTTTATACTTCATTAAAATCTAGCTTTGCAAAAGTGTGCTTGTTTCAGCCTTGTCATTTTTAACAAAGTGCTTTTCAATCTCGGCAAGGAATTCCGTGGCATTAGTTATCCCTTTAGATATCGCGCCCTTAAAGGCTTCCGAAAGGCCACGCTTAATGATCATAAGACTCATGCAATTTGAGCGATCCCACTTCTCAAAGTTCCTCTTATCATCAGGTGAACTTTCATCCGTAAGAGAAGCGGGTTGCTCAACCCTAAGTGCAAGGTCCAGATCCATGCAGCCAAGAACAATTAATATGTTCTCTTTCCAATGCTTGAAGTTTGTTACATTCAACATGGGAATAGAATTTATGTTTGCAGATATAGTAGTAGTAGATATATTAGCTGTATTGAGAACAAAATAATCAAATAAAAAACATGCTCACATTAATAAATAAAATTAATAATCCATAAATTCAAATAATGGTAAACCCAGCTCAAGATACCCAACACAGCATTAATATCAAGTCTTTGGACAGTAATATTAATTGTAAATGGTACTCTTGTTGTAGTGATCAAACATTGACAATAATTCCTGTCAAATAATAAGTCCATTTTTGGATTGACTTAATATTCACATAGAAAACTAATAATTGTCACTTGTTTACCATCACAGGTATGTATATAATTTTGCCAAATATTGGCATTCCTTTGGGCCGACCAATATCCGTATGAATTACAGACACACAACTTTATAATATTCAAAAATAAAATAATTTCCACAAGAGAGGTTGCTTCGGCAACTTATTGCTTCGATTAATTTATTGTTGAATATTATATATACCCAAAAATTAATAATACCAAAATTTGAATTTAAATTGATTTCTTAATTAATACCTTATATATATATATATATATATATATATATATATATATTAAAGTGTAACATATGACTGTTTTTATGAATTCGACCAAAAAAATACCTTTTTTTTTAAGCTTGAAAAATACCAAACAGTGCCCAAAAATTAAAAAAAAAATATTTTCTAGAATCCTCATCTCAAAAGGATCAAGATAAAATTTTTCAAAATGAAAGAAAATGTCGTACACACCCTCACGCGTTGTGCACGCACACGTGGGGCTGAATTGGTTTTTTTTTTTTAAATCAATGTATCTGCTGACCATAAATCAATGTATCTGGAAGGCAACGAGTTGCCTTGTGGGAAATCCGAGACGAAACATGAAAGCGAGACAAAATCTTAAACATTTTCTATTTGTAAACATGCCAAAACTGCGTAATATATAGATACATATGTATATATATTCATACATTACAAAAGTTCATTCTTTGTGAAAAAAAAAGGCAACTTCTCTTTTATTAGTAGTACACTAAGTTTTCTAATTTTGAAAATTCACCTCGAAAGGAAATATATATATATATATATATATATAAAGAAAAAACAAACAATAACTTGCCCTCACTTTAATTTTACTTCAAACCAATCCAAGTTCCATATGCACACAAACACACAGTCACACACACGCACACACACATACACACACATATATATATATGGTGGTGGCGGTCGAATGACCCAAAAAAAAATTCAGAATTTCATAACTTTATTGTTTCGTTTGCAACCATAAAGTGCATCTGACAATTTTGTCTAAACATGCATACATAGACTTATTCAAGAATGGCACTTTCTTATGTCCCATTTTTTTTTTATTAATAAATCAGGCGTGATGTGTGGCGAGCAATTAAGCCATTCAGCCATGGAGAGTTTTTTTTTTTTTTAAATTAAATCAACAATAACAATTGAAGAAACGGTCAAGAATCAATTTCAATTACACAAACCCACGATCTGTTCGTACCCAATTCCACAAATCAAAATCCGAAGTTGTGTGCATATACATAGAGGTGCATATATATGCATATGAACATATCAGAATATATATACCAATGGTATAAAATAAGATCAAATAATCCAAAAAAAAAAATGGTGTTTAAAAACGAATGAAACAAGAATCTAATAAAATTTTAATCCTCAATAATTCCAAGTCTATACGTAGGTTTCTTTTCCTAATTCTCTCTGATGATGGGATCTCAGATTGATTAGAAAACCCTTACGTATGACAAGAGGACTATAACCTATTTATAATAACTGTAAAAGCCCTATTTCTATTTAGCTCATCATAAAATAGAAATATGGGCTTTGGTATCTACACATTAAAAGGCCCGTACAAAATGAGATATTATAAAACCCAAAATCTTAAAACTTTATCAGATCACTTTAAATAGACTTAACCTTTATGATAGCATATAACACACAAATAACATATTTGGCCCACAATTGATTATTTTCCAACATTTTCAAGCTATATTCTTCTCTAGACTTGTCTCCATTTTTGGAATAGTATCTTCATGTGCACGTCACTTGTTGCCCAATAAGGATCAAGAGCCTGTTTGGTAACATTATTTTTATTATTTTTTGTTTATATTTAATTGTTTGTATTTTTTGTTATTATTCATTTTCCTGAAATGAAAACTAAAATTGCGCTTGAAAATGCAATTTTATTTACAGTTAATTAAATTTTATTTTAATAAAATATTTAATTTTATTAATTTTAAAAATTTTGAATTAAATAAAATAAATTTCATATTAAGAAGTGTTTAGCTGAATAGACAACTTGCTTATATATTCTTTAAGCATGTAGTTAAGTATTGGAGAGTTCCCAAATACATTGTCAGCTATTCAGATTCGATATTTATAAGGTGTTTTTGGAGAGAGCTCTTCAAGATGTTGGATTCAGAGTTTAACTTCTCCACTAAATTTCACCCATAAATAGATGGCCAAATTGAGAGGGTAAATGCCTTGTTGGAGTTGTATTTGAGTCACTGTGTGAGTGCCAATCAGTGGGATTGGGCCAAGTTTCTTGATGTGGTCCAGTGTTTTTATAATTTATAGCTTAACGACGCTACGAAACAGTCTCTATTTGAGTTAGTTAGGGACAAAACCAAGAATTTAAGTAAGGAGAATCAATTTTTACAAATTTTAATATTTTTCCCCTAACTTTAAAAAATATAATCTCAAAATCAAACAGTTTATTTGAGGGTCATGAACTTAAAAAATAAAACAAATATATAAAATCCATTCACATAATTGTTTAAAAATTATTCAATTGATTGACTAGATTAAATTATTAATAGCCCAACTCAAAAATAAAATGTTTTATGTTATTAATGACTCAAAGTGAAAGAGATGAAATGACCATTTTGAAAAAGAATATATATATTTATTTACTTTGGGTTTGGGGGGACCATTTTGAAAATATAGATACATATATATTTATAAATATTTTTTTTTTGAAAGGAAAAACAATTGAGAATTGAAAATCCAGGTAAAGCAAATTGAACTACTTACTTCCCCCAAATAACATTAGACTTAAAGGTGATCTCTTTACCATTAGGCTAACCTCATTTTTTTTTTGGTATTTATATCTATACTATATATATATATTTCAAATATTTAGGCACGCCATAGCCCCCTATGCTCATAAGACAGTTCCAAACTCGAAGCGAGCCATTAGACAACAACCATTGTTGCCTAATACAATTGTTACTGGTTACACATGCAATAATTCAGTAGCTTTCAAATGCTAAAGGGTGCATAAGCAAACGGACATGGCCAATGCATAATTGGCTAAGGTTGCCAATAAGATTAAGAAATGGGCAAATACCAAAAGGTAGTGCGTAGAGTTTAATGAAGGAGACTTTGTCTTACGTAAAATTTTGCCACATCATGTCATAGCTTTTAGGCATCTTTACAAACAGGGGCTAACTTAGGATTTGGGTTTGCCTAGGCTAAATAAAGGGTTAAACAATAAAGTGAATTTGGTTACAAGAATTTAGGTTAAACAAAAAGTTTAAAAGCAAAGTGGGTTAAATTTCAAAAATTTACGATGGGCTAAATTTGAATAAAGAAATTGAACTAAATTTGTTTTTTTTGGCCAGGCTACTCGAGCTATAACCTAGGGCAGCGCAAAGGTGTGCCCACCCATATTTACAAAGGGTATGTGAGACCATTCTCTATTGTTTGACAGGTTGGCAAGATTTCCTACCAGTTGAAATTACCCTCAACTTAAAAAAAAAAAAAATCACCAAGTCTTTCACATAAGCTTATTGAAACCATATCATGGAGATGTGAAAAACTACAGCTGAAGAGTATCAAAAATGGCACTAGCCAGAATCACAGTCTCGTACGACTAAGAGGTAGAAGCAATTTTGGCTTATAGGATTATGCCAAGATGCAACTTCCATTCAGGCTATATCGAATACTTAATTAAATGGAATAGAGCGCAAATATTATTTGTGGTAGTTTCAAACGTAGGTCGCCAAATACTAGAGTGAAGCAAGGATGAGACGTCACTAGCATAGATATGGGAGAATATCACGCCTCGTCATTAAGGGTGGAAACGAACTGAATCGTTCGCGAGCTATTTGAGTTCGGCTCGAAAAAAGCTCGGCTCGAGCTTGATTCGTGAGTTAAACGAGCTCGAACTGAGCTTGGTTTTTAGCCCGTTTTGGATTCGAACTCGAGCTCGAGCCTAGAGAAGCTTGACTCGAAAGCTCGCGAGTAGGCTCGATTAGAATAATATATATATTTTTAATAATATTTTTATATTTTTAATAATATTTTTATTATATTTTTTAAATATATTATATTTTAAATCAAAACGACGTCATTTTGGTTTAATCGAACTATTTGCGAGCCTAATCGAGCCTAAATCCTTCTTTATCGAGCCGAGCTCGAGCTCGATGAGCCTATATAAAAGCTCGAATCGAGCTCGAACATATTAAAGCTCGGCTCAGCTCGTTTCTACCCCTACTCGTCATGTTGGTGCCTACGTGGCAACACGTGGATGCCTACATGGTAGTGACAAAATGGTAAAGTTTTGATATTTTTTAAACTATTTTTGAGAGTTCTAGAACATTCTATAGAATTCTAGGATGTTTTAGAGGATTCCAAAAGATTCTAGAATATTCTTAGGTAGTCTAAAATATTCTATTACGTTCAAGATTCGTTTAAAATATTGTAAATTTTTTTTGGAAAGTGTGGAGTAGTCTTGAAAATTCTAGAAGTGTTATGTATATTATAGAGGTTTCTTTTGTACATATTATAGAAAATTATGTAATATTCTAGAAAATGTAAAAGGCTTTCTTGAGATGTTTTGTCTTGTGAATATTCTAGATATTTTGATCGAAAATTCAAGAAACTAAATCATCACCGTTAGTTAGATTAAATCTTAACTGTATATTGAGGAGGTAGAGGATTATAGATAGGGTTGATCCCCTCATTTGCAAACCATCCAAGAAAGATATTAAAAAATATTCTTCAAGTTCTCCAATTATTCTTTTGTATTCTTGTCCTAAAGTGTTTTACTTTTCTAATTCGTTTATCTTTGGTGTTTTAGCTTCTTAGCCAACCTTTCATTTGTTTTTTTTGTAAGTAATACATAGATATTAAAATAAAAAAAAATTATGTTACCTTATTTTAGCTTGTATTATCAAAAAATTGGCAAGAAAAATTATAAAATATAATTTAATTACAAAATACAAATCATAAATACTATGTTAATATTGATTGATACAACTAATTTATCGTATTTTACATTTTATATAAAAAATGAATAGAAAGAAAAAATTATATTTTTCATTCTTAATTCTATAAAATTTAGGATATAAATAAAGATAATTAAAGATAAAATGCCAAACAAATAAAAATTTTTAGTATTATCTGATATTTTATGATATTATCAGTATTATTTAATATTAACTAGTACAAATCATGATACAAAATCTATAGAATAATATATTATTTTTAAATTGATACAGTATGTATTGATCAGTTAAAAAAATTTAAGTAAAGTGCAGTTAAAAAGGAACGGTGGTGAGACACCCAAAACAAAGGAAAAAAAGAAATTATATTTACAGATGTGTCATCGCATGCAAGTCAAGTGTGCAGCGAAGGTGCCAAATGGGTGAGTTTTAGATTGTTTTTTTCTACAAATGCTAAGGGTCCGTTTGATAACACTGTCGTTTTTACATTATTTTTCTGTTGTCGTTTTTTTTTGTTTTCAGTTTTTTGTTGCCGTTTATTTTTTCTGAAATAAAAACTGAAACTGCGTTTAAAAATACAAGTTTGTTTATAATTATTAATTTTTTATTTTAGTAAATATTTAATTTTATTAGTTTAAAAAAATTAATAGAACTTAATAAAATATATTTTATATTAATTAAATTTAATTAATATAATTAATTAAATTAATACAGTAAATTATTTATTAAAATCATTTAATTTAATAAATATAAAATATATTAAAATATATTATTTATGAACAATAATTTAATAAAATATATTTTATATTAATTAAATTAATTAAATCATAAATAATTTAATTTAATTATGATATTTATTTAAAATAATTTAATAATTATTATTAAATTAAATTAAAAACTAATGTAATTTAATTATTTATTATTAATTATTTTATATAAATTAATTTAATTATTAAATTAAATAAATTAATTATGATATTTATTTCAGATAATTAAGTAATAATTAATTATTAAATTAAATTAAATTAATTAATTTAGTTATATTGTTTATTAAAAATAATTTTTATTAATTTATATAATTAATTTAATTTATTGAATTTAATTATATTATTTATTAAAATAACTTATTTTAATAAAATATTTGAATAAAATAATTTATTTTTATGTAATGTAACAAAAATAGATAAAGTTTTAAAATTGACAAAATATTGGCAATAGAAAAGAAAATCAGAGTGAAAATACATTTTTTCTATTTACGTTTTTTTTGTTTATGTTTTCATTTTTTTTTGGAAATAAAACGTAAACAAGTTTATCAAACATATTTCTGTTGTGAGTTTACAAAATTTTGAAAATTTAAACAGAAAAATAGAAAACGGAAATATTATCAAACGGGGCCTAACTATTCAATGGCACAGTGTGTGGTTGTTGTTTAAGAAATCGGTCTCGTCTAATTTGAGTTATTAGTTAAGTGAGTAGGGTGCGTTTTCGTCCAAATTTAAAGCTTATTAACCAACTGCTTTAGAATAGTTTGTCAGAGTTTTTGGTTTTTCTTAGGAGAAATGGAAATTTGATTCTAAGACCTAATAAATTTTAAAAATTCTCACACAAGGTGTAAGTCATGAATTTAATCGTTTCGCATGATTTGTAGGGTTTTGCGCATACTATTGGTTTACCTATCAGTTAACGGTTCGTTAAAAGTTACAATAAATCAGTATAGTTTCGGGTTACTTGAAAAAAAATTGAGTTTATTGGACTTTATTTAAGCCCTAATTCCTTTTTGAATACTCAGAATATCTGAGTTTGTACACATCTCGACTACTTTGTGGGATTCTAGAAATTAACGATCGGATAAGTTGTTCTTAAAAAACTCAAAATAGTGATCACTGAGAAATAAATCCAGAAATAGTGACCAATGAGAAACAAATCTAATATCGTACTAATTGAAGCATACAATACAAATAAATGTAAATAAGTTGATCAAAATATTTTATTAAATTTCAATTAATTTGGAAAAATAATAATTTAAAAAATAAATAAATGTTGCGGCTATTACAAAAAATTTGGTCTAATAACAAATATCAAATTGCATCTACTCCAAATTCAAATTATACAAATAATTTCAGTCAGACCTAAAAATAAATGTTAATTAATCCTAAATTAGCTTAAATTAAATTAAAATTAAAAAAATTGGGACTTTACAATCTCTCCTACTAAAACAAAAATTCTTTCTGAACATCAAGTAGCAACCTAAAAAAACCAAAATTTTAAAACTGTAATGACCTTTAGAAAAATTGATGTGATGATTAAAACAATTAGGTCTATTTACTTTATAAATTATTTTTTATTGTTTATAGTATAATGATTTTTGATAACTTGCATAATTAAAAATAATTAAAAAATTAAAAATATACAATTAATGAGGTAATAAATAATAGAATATTTATTATTTAATATTTACGTATTGTAAATTTATGGTGTGTTTGGAGTGGTAAAAAGTTAGATAAAGTGAGATAATTTGTAAGTTTATAATTCGTGCAGTAAAATAAAAAGTGAAAAAATTTTTGAAGTTTTTAAATATTTTTAGAGTTTTTCGATGATTTTTGACAAACCAAACGCACTCTTATTTTTACTTGTATATTTCAAACTCTTTATAATGTATAAATAATTTAAATAATAAAATTAGATTCTAAAGTTTTTATGTCAAGATTCAGACAATAAATTGGGTTCAAGATACTTTTTTAGGTTCATTCCAAGTTGTTTAAGATGATATCAATTGCTAAAATTAATTTTACTAAATATGTCACTTGCTAAAGCCGCAGTGAATCTTATTAATATATTTATACTAAAGTTGTCATTTGTAATACCATATTTAGAGTGAAAACGGCATTTATAATAGCAGATTTAAGAATAAAAGGACTGTTGCGAGTTAACTATAATAGAATAATGGTGCGATTCAACTAATAAAAAGATAAATTTAAAAAATTTAATTTGAATAAACTTTTAAAGTTTCATAACAAAAAAATGACTTAAATAATGACGCCATTTTAAAAAATTATTCAGACCGACTATTCCAATGAACTATTAAGGTCATGTTTTGAGTTAAAAAAAAATAAAATAAATTGATATAAAATGTGATTTGGGATTAATTTTAGCAGTCGTTTTTTTTTTAAAAGTCACAAATCGTGGGAATAATTTTTCTAAATCCGTTCCTACGGATTCAAAAAAATTCACAAAAAATAGCGACAATGGTATTCGTTTGAAAGCTTTCGGCATAAATAATATTATTGTATAAAAAATTTACACATTCGGCTAACCTATTTTCAAATTTTTTATTTTTTTAACGAAAGTATTAGAATTTTTTGAAGTTAGTGATAGACAGAAAAATTAGAAGGTAGATGGGTTGTTAGAGATTTATAGAGTTTTTTAGAGTTTTATTTTATGCTAAACCGGACCTAACAAAATTTGGTTGAATTATTTAAGTAATTATTAATTTTAAATGAGTTATTTGGACAAATCAAGCCCTTTGAATGGCATACAGGAGCTTAACACGTGGAAAATGCTGCGGTGGCACTGTTTATGACAAAACAGGATACCGGCACGTGTGAGCTACAGGACCGAGGCAAGGGTTCGGCTTGTGCTTATCGGCTTATGCTTTTTCAGTGAACACGCACATTTTCCGTTTCACATGCTAGACCCACAGATCAGACCTCCGTCTCTGTCGCTCTCAGTTTCTCTGCCTCGAGTCGTTCGGAGATCTGCTTTGGTTGATTTGAGCTAATTTGATCCGGATGGTAACAACTTCTTTGATCCCCTTCACTCTATTTCAAGTTTTTGCTGTTTGTTTGTTTCTTATTTCGTTAATTTCATTTCTCAAATAAAGACGATTGTTGTTTTCTGGCAAATATTATTGTCTATTTTGTTTGATCTTTGTTATTTTTGCTTTTTTGTTTTGTCTTTTTTTTTTTTTTTAAGTCACTTCATTGTTTGCTCTCCATTTTCTCAATCTGTTGCATGATGGGTTTCTAGGGTTTTAACTAGTCGTGTCCATTTGTTTGTTTAACTCTTATTTTTGTTCTGTTTCTCACTATAATCTCTACTTGAATGTTGCAGGAAGCTGTTTCTACTTGATTTCATTGTCACATTCCGCCCTTCATTTCTAGGTAATTTTTTTTTTTTTTTCCTTTGGGCGTTCTTTTTTTTTTTTTGGTTATTTTTATGGTAATTTCTTGCCCTTTTTGTTGTTTAAATCCAGATCTTTGGCCACTGGATGTAGCTGTTGACTGTTGTGAGGAGTAAATGTGGTGGAAAAAGAAGTAGAAAATGAAATAATATGAGAATGTGAAAAAGTTGGTCTTTTCTGGAATTTTTGTTTAGTGAATTTGTAATTTAAGTGGCTTCAAAGTGTTTGCTTGACTGATGATGGAAGGAGGTTTGGATAAGTCTAGGGTTTTGAATGTAAGGCCATTGCGAAGTCTTGCTCCAGTATTTCCATCGTCTCCTGGTGCATCTGGATTTTCATCTTCTCAAGCAGCCCCCTTTATGTGTGTCCCTCCAACAGCTATGCCACCTGGAGTTGCTCCATTTTACCCCTTCTTTGTTTCGAATGACTCCCAAAAGTCGTCTGAACAGAACCCTCAAACCCCATTTGGTGTACCCGGTAGTAGCACAATTCCATCACCTGTTCCCATAAATTCTTTTAGAACACCAACAACACAAACAGGTGCAGCAACCTCAGCCCACTTTTCCGAGGCTGCAAACGGAGGATCTAGGCCCTCTAGGAGGAGTTCTAGATATCGCACAGCCGGTATTCAATCACAACCAGAAGGTATGGTCATGGATGAAGGTGGTTATAGTGACTCCCAAAATGACAGTGGCCAATATTCCCAAAGGATGACAAGGAGCCGACGTGAGATCTACAAAACCACTCCTGATGTTGATGTTGAGTCGGTGGCAGATAATTTTCTGAGCTCATTCAACCTCACGGAATTTGATACAATTAGACAAGCTGATGGTGATAAGGATTCGGTTAGATATATTCTCATGATTTATGATTTGCTCCGGAGAAAGATTTCCCAAATTGATGACGGAAATGAGGCAACTCGTGGATTAGCAAGACGCCCAGACTTAAGGGCTGGCACAATCTTGATGAATAAAGGAGTTCGGACAAATGTCAAGAAGAGGGTTGGAGCTGTACCAGGTGTTGAAGTTGGGGATATTTTCTTTTTCAGAATGGAGATGTGCTTGGTGGGTTTGCATGCTCCATCTATGGCTGGGATTGATTACATGAATCTCAAGGCTAGTCAAGATGAAGACCCTGTGGCTGTTAGCATTGTTTCATCTGGAGGATATGATGACGATGTTGAGAATGGAGATGTCTTGATTTACAGTGGCCAAGGTGGGAATATTAACAGGAGAGATAAAGACATACATATATCAGATCAGAAACTTATAAGGGGTAATCTTGCTTTGGAGAAGAGCTTGCATCGGGCTAATGAGGTTAGAGTTATTCGGGGTTTGAGGGATGAGGCAAATCCAACCGGGAAGGTTTACCTATATGATGGACTTTATAAAATCCAGGAGTCATGGGTAGAGAAAGGGAGGTCTGGTGTCAATGTTTTCAAGTATAAATTATTTCGAGTTCCTGGCCAGCCTGAAGCATTTATGTTGTGGAAATCAATTCAGCAATGGAAGGAAGATATTACTACGAGGGTTGGGGTTATTTTGCCAGACCTCACTTCAGGGGCAGAAAAATTACCAGTTTCTCTTGTAAATGATGTAGATGATGAAAAGGGACCTGCTTATTTCACATATTTTCCGAGTCTCAAGAATCCAAAAGCAGTTACTTCACCACAACCTTCTTTGAGCTGCAGTTGCCGAGGTGGCTGTCAACCTGGTGACCTCAATTGCCCTTGCATTCAGAAAAATGGAGTTCTCCCTTACACTGCACTTGGGGTTCTTCTGAGTTATAAATCTTTAATACATGAGTGTGGCTCTTCCTGTTTATGCCCCCCTAACTGCCAAAACCGGCTATCCCAAGCAGGTTTGAAAGTCCGGCTAGAGGTCTTTAAAACGAAGGATAGAGGTTGGGGTCTAAGATCTTGGGATCCCATCCGTTCGGGAACTTTTATATGTCAATATGCAGGAGAAGTGATTGATAAATCCACAGAAGAGGGGTTTGACCATGGAAATGAAGATGACTATACTTTTTATGCAACTTGCGCCAGTGAACCGTTAGGGTTTATTCCTGGAAATTCTAACGAGTCTCCAAAAATGCCATTTCCGCTGGTTATAGATGCAAAAAATGGTGGGAATGTGGCTAGATTTATGAACCACAGTTGTACTCCAAATGTCCATTGGCAGCCTATTTTGCGAGAAAGTAACAATGAATCTCATCTACATATTGGATTTTTTGCAATCACTCGCATTCCTCCTATGAGAGAGTTGACATATGATTATGGGACAGTTCAATCTGGCAAAGCAGAGCAGAGGATGAAAAAATGCCTATGTGGATCATCAAAGTGCAGAGGTCATTTTTATTGGTAGCATGTTATCATGAAGTTGGTTAAGTTCTAGCTAATGCCTCGGGAGTGAGGTGGGATATCCTTCTTGCATACCTTTAGATTGGTTTGTCTGTCTTGTTTTTTCTTGTTGAATGCTTAATATGCTCATAATTTTAACAGAATGAACCATGGTATGCAAGTGTCTACAAAATTTCATTGTTGGTTTGTCATGGTATATGTTAAATGGGAAGTGGTGGTATTGATTTATATTATTCAGTTGCACTTATTTAATAAAGTCATTTGGATTTTACTGTTACATATAAAAAGAAAGGACAAAATAAAAGTTCCATCCCCCCCCCCCCCAAAAAAAAGAAAGAATAAGTAACTAGAAAAAACAAAATAAAATAAAAAGAAAAGAACACTGGATCAAAGAAATATAAATTGGGTTTGTGCTGAATTGATTTACACCTAATAGATAGTTATGAAAGTGAGATCTTTATTTAAATCTGAAGTAGATTATTCTTTTGGTTTTCAATTTATTTTTTAATTAATTCAATTTGCAGTACCTTGGTCAAACTAGGCTATATATCATGCAGGTGGTCTTAAATACATGCTAAACATGAGTTTAAAGACATATTGTACCTAGCTGCCTCTGTTAGGTCCTCAACTGCAGCTCAATCCACGGCCTTGAGTGCCATAAGTTATTCAATTCATGAGATCTTTATGTTCACAGGCTAGCTAAAAGCTCATCCTGTCCCTTTGCAATGGAGACAAGTTATATGATGCCTTACTAATTTTCTACTATATCTTTCTAATTTCCTTGCCCGAAGAAACTAAATTTATTCATAGATGACTCATTTATTTCACTGTCTTGATGTTGCTTCATAGCAAGATAATCATACTTTTTTTCCCCCTAATGCCGGAGCTATATTTCAGCTTTGTCAAAACTGCTTTCTGATTTATGCTGAATCGCCTTTTCTTCCTTCACTTTCTTTCAGTTGATGTAAGTTATGGTAAGAAAGAGCTTCAGGGTGATGCATGCTTCTTATATATTGTCCCAAGCTGTGTGGTCAATGGTGTTACAGGTATGGTAGAAAATCAGATTATGTTTTCTGACTGTAGGGTATGATCCCCAAGTAACTTTTTGTGGCTATTTTGGATGATGTACTGTTATTCTGAAATTGTAATTTTTGTACGTACATGATTCGGCAGTGGAGGAGGGTGGATGGAGGAAGTAACTCTTTTGTGGCTATTTTGATGATGTACTGTTATTCCAAAATTGTAATCTTGAAAATTTTGTATGTACATGATTTGGTAGTGAAGGAGGGTGGATGGAGGAGGATGGGTATGACCAGCAAAGATGGTAGCAGAGGGGAGGTTTTGACTTTGATGGGGCGGGGATAACGGCCAGTGTTTTGTTTTCTTCTATTTTCCTGGCAACCAAACAAACTAGAAAGTGAATATTTATAGGAATATTGGAAGAAACCTAGATTAAAATTTGATACATTCAAAAATACTACAATAAGCTTTCAGGGAATGTATGAATATGTAATCTACTTTTAATAATTGAAACCTGAGACAGTCATGCATTGGGGCATGTCTAACAGCTTCTCTACTTTTTAAGGAATCTCCTATAATGAGGGAGGAAATGATCATTTTGGCCTAATAAATTTTTTATTTACTTCTCTAAGTTGGAATTAACCAAATAAATTCCTTTATTTAAGGATTATTGTAGCTCTTCTAATATATATTTTATTCAAAAAATATATATTTTTATGTATATATATATATAAATCATATGTGTGAGTCAGTCACACTAAAGCGATCTTTTTATACTAATAATAATGTGGGGGATCTTGTGTTAGTGATGGGTTGCGAAATTTGCAGTGTTTCTTTTTACTTCTTTGCTTCTTTCACCGTAATCATGTTAAGTGAAGAAAATAAGAGAAGTTCCTTTTACTTATTTCCTTCTTTCACTGGAAACATCTTATAAGGGAAGAAAACCTGGGATGGTATAATTGAGAATTTTAAGTGAAGGGTCCTTTTACTTATTGGCTTCTACCACTGGAAGCATCTTATAAGTGAAGAAAACATGGGATGGTTTGGTTGAGAATTTTAAGAGAAGGTTCCTTTTACTTGTTTGGTTCTTCCACTGGAAGCATCTTATATAAGTGAAGAAATTCTGGGTTGGCATGGTTGATAAAATTAAATTAATAATGCACCGTGTGTGCGCGTTAAATGTTTAATAATTTACATTTGTTTGAGAAAAAAAATCTTCATTGAGATGTGGTTTAAGAATTTGTCATGTATAAACAAAAATATGTGAAACCAATTGATGTCCCTCGTATAAAGTTAAAAAAAAAAAAGAAAAAGAAAAAAAAAGGAAGGAATTTTGAAAGAAAATAAATTTTTATATAAAAATTATGTTTAGAATTTTGGGTTACGAACTTAGCATATCCGATCATCTTGGTATTAAGTTGTTATTATTATTATTATTATTATTATTATTACTATTATTGCTACTTTCAAATTTTGGAGTTTTTATTTTTTTAGAGTAAATTATACCTATTTCCTTTTAATATTTGAGTAATTATACTTAGTATTTCTCAACTTTAAAAATTATATTTACTCTTTATTTTGAAATATTGTTAATATTGATCTTTTTTTCATTAAATCAACTATTAAAATCTAATAAAAAATGTCAAAGTAATTAAAATTTTAAATGATTTTCTTATTTTATTCCCTTCTTTGCTTACATTTTTTGTTAATTTTTTTTTACTTGTTTTTGTGATTTTTGTTAAAAAAAAAGAAATTGACAAATATGTGAGAGATCGAGAAGTAAAATAAAAAAAAATATTACCTAAAATTTTGTAAAACAAAAAGGAAAGGAATAAGAATTTGAAATTCTTTCTTTTATTTGGATTGTAATAAAAAATGAAAAGGTAGATGTATGAAATTCTTATCTCTTAAAAATATGTATTTGAGATTTTATGATTCATTTTTCTTTTCCTTATTTTTTCCCTTCTTTTTTTTTTTTTTTTTCCTCTCTCACAAAATCCTCACTCCAAAAACACATCCTAAGAAAAAAATTGACATTAATTAGCTAAAAATACTATGAGGATATCTATCAAGGGATAAGTTATGATGGCTATATAAGGAGTGATCACACAAGGAATTGGTGTGGTTAGATTTGTCAATGGGTTAAATTTAGTTCAAATTTGATTTAGATATGATCCAATAATAATATATCAAATTCAACAAATTTAATCCATGATCTGATAAATTTAGATCCGTTGGGTATAATGATTAACGGATTTAGGTCCAAATCAATCTACTAACCGGTTATTTTAAATCGCATCAAGGAACACCTTACAAAACTTTTCATCAAAATAGATTTGAAAGAACGATTGGCGTGGATTTTTTGAACCACATGAATTTAATCTTAATATCAAATATAGTGTTACAATTTGAAAATATATATATATATATATATATATATATATATATATATATATATATATACATTTTAAAAAACCCTACTATGTTTTAGAATGTATATTTGATGAAACTGAGATTTTAATAATGGAATAATGATAGTATAATTGAGATGAATATGGATAAATGATAATATGATTATGGTGATTATTAGATAATGATAATGATGATACATGCATGTATATATTACATTTCATGATAGTGACATATATATATATATATATATATATATATATATATATACATTTTAAAAAACCCTACTATGTTTTGGAATGTATATTTGATGAAACTGAGATTTTAATAATGGAATAATGATGGTATAATTGAGATGAATATGGATAAATGATAATATGATTATGGTGATTATTAGATAATGATAATGATGATACATGCATGTATATATTACATTTCATGATAGTGACATAATAAAATATTTTGTATGCTATCTTGTTGTTAAAATGGCATAAGTAAACTCGTATTCATTTCCCTACAAACTTTACTATAGGTTTTGACTATGACCTGATTTTTAACGTTGCTCAACCTAATTAATGGATTATTATTATTATTATTATTATTATTATTATTGACTTGTATATTTTGTAAACCTTATTTTTTGTCCCTCTATGTGACGTGGATTTGTATATTTAATTTTATTTTCAATGATGTTGTAAAAGCCGAATGAGCTTATTAAACTATTTATTTTGGATCACCGTTGTCTGATTTAGTTATTTTATTTTGATTGTGTTTGGTCACTATTGCTATATAACTCTGATTAAGTTGGTTAGTGGTATTTTTTGTATAATTACATGAGATCTTAGATGGTGTTTGGTTTACTAACAAACATCCGAAAAATTTTAACTTTTATCGATGTTTTTTAATTTCATACAATCAAATTTTATCACATGTCCTTTTTGCACCAATTTTTTTTTGGTTTTTTTTGACAATTCAAACACCACCTTAGATCACACACTGGATCACAGGATTCGGGTCGGGACAAATTTCACCACTCTGACCTTATACTTTGACTTAAATGTGGAATAGGACATCGAGTCCTCCCCACAGTCATCACTTGACCTTTCAGGATTCACTCGCAGCACAAATTTGCATCAGCACATATTTTTGCGCCTTGTTTGATTGTCCAAATCGAAAAAGGGGAGATAAAACATCCGAAGATTATAATCCCAGGGTTTTGGAATCTTGGGATGAGTTATCCCATGTAACAATGTATCCTTTGTTTGATTCGGCATCCGGCCATTTGTGTTAAAAAAAAAAAAAAAAAAAAAACAAAACAAATGTACCCATGAATAAGTTATCATTATTTTGACCAATGCATAACCAAATTTAATTTTCCGGACCTCTTCCATTTTCCAAAAAAAATAATAATAATAATGTTTAAATATGAGAACTTCGTATTTTTAATCTCCTATGACCCCAAACATCCTTAAATATGAGAAAATAAGTTTCTTTTTCTTTTAACATAAAATAGAATTTTAAATTTTAATTTAAAAAAGATCAAAAGATCACATACACAAAAAAAATGGTAAACTTGGAAACCATCAAAAAATCTGAAACCATCAATTTTTTTTTTTTTTTTTGTCGAACTAAAAAACCTAAAAAATTGTAAAATATATATATATATATATATATATATCTAATGTTACAACACACAACCAAAGATAAAAAGTATTATTACATTTATACCATTATATAAAGTATCATGTAAAATCATACAAAGGAAAGAGAAAATAAGTGTGACGAAACCTCAAATTTAATAAAACTTTTAAGTTTGATGAATTTTTTTATTTTCTTCCATCTATACCTTTTGACTTTCTACAACTGCTAATATTTCTTTATGAAATTAAAAAAAAATAACTAAATATCACTTAATTAAATAAAATTTAATTTTACATATTCTAATATTCCCCAAATACCTTTTTTAACTACCCACTACCTCTACATTATTTCATCTTTTTCTAATGCTATTGATTACAAATTATTTACTCAAACGCCATTTAAAACTAATCATCTAATATTTTACAAACGTTTTAATATTTTTATTTTAAATTTATTTGGTAATTTATATAAAATTAAAAAATATATATTTACTTAAAAATAAATAAATATCACACACATCACCCGCATCTATAGTAAACAAAAAAGGGAACGTAGTCTAAAGCCTGCAACAGTAAACCCCAAAGTCGAGACTTGCCGTTACTCTCACACACGACAAACTCCTTACATTATTACATAAAACAACTAAGAAGCTCCCCATCCTAGCATTCCTTCAAAAATTAGACAGTAACCAAACAGGGCAAATCCAAAGAAATTACATTCCTAAAATTCCTTGATTTTTAAATAAAAGCTCCACCAGACACAAGCAAGATGTGCCAAAACGAATCCAAAAAGACGGCTGAAATAGCAATTCTGACTATCATGTACCACTTCGGACTGAACTTGGTTGTGCCCTGCACCTGTCTCATGGTACTCCTCCATGAAAGCTGCATCATCGTCAAATTTAGCCACATGGGCAGCTGGAGTAATACCATACTCAGTGGCTGAAATTCTGTTGATGCAGCCTTAGCCTCCTCGAAGGTAGAAAATTTCTTGTGCTTTGCACCACAACATCCGCAAACGTAGTTGTTCAATTCTTCCCGTGTCGAGTAAATACTGACCTTTCTTCCTACGAAGACTGCATAATAATACGGACCCCTCCATTGTCTGCGATAAATTAAATACAATCAAGCACACGTCTTAAATATTCATCAATTGCCTAAAGAAGCACTAGTCTCGAACAATCATACATAGTCGCAAATATTATGCATCCGTCAGCAACACACAGTAGCAAACCTAAATTTGAACGGATTCCTCAAACAGACAGTTCGAACTGATTGTCACTATCCATTTCTACATTTTTCTTTTTGTTAGTTGCATTTCAAACACCAAAAAGTTACCCAAATGCAACACCAAAAAGTTACCCAAACCACATTTTAATCAAACTTTTTGAACTCCAAATGGCCCTAGACTTGGATGAGAAAAAAAATGCACAAACGATTGACAGAAAACTATCATAAACCCCGTCCAAACACTGCAATATTGATATTAGAAAAAATTATTAGATAGAAATACTGGACAACCACGTGATGCAATGTCCTAATCCAAATATGACATACAGTGTAGTGCGCTAATTAAGAGTTTCCTACGGGACCCACATTACTTGATACCATATGTAATAGTTAAATAGGTGCACAACACCACATAGATTTGTATTACTCCTATATAACAATTATTCAGATTTTAAGCCCAAAAAAAAAAAAAAATTGATAACACTAAATAGACTACTTGAAATGGTCAACAAGAATGAAATAAAATGATTATAGATTCTAAGCTGCCGATCACAAGTTAATGTCTCTATATAATATAAGGATGTTCGAGAAACCTCAACTCAAATGCGTTATAGGCTATAGCATTTCTCAAGCTTGAAGATTCATTCAAGTACCAAAATTTTCAAGGTTACATTAAGCAAAAAAGGGAGCAGGAACCCACAAAAGAGAAAGGATGGAATGAGATGCGAACCTAATCTTCTTCGTAACAGGAACTCCACATTTCGGGCATTCTCTTAATTGCGTTTTTTACCACTGCCCTTCATCTTTCGTCCTTTCTTTTTACCACCCTTTTTCTTCTTCCCTTTATTGACTGCACGGGTGCTGTTGTCCATTTCTCTAGGCACAGCTGGTTGTAACAAATGTTTCACATCCAGAACACCGTTTCCGAAATAACCTCCAGTTGACTTTAGCACCTTGTCCTCAGGCTTCCGCTTCTCTGCTGCTTTTTTCGTACCATTGCCAAGCTTTCCTCCAAACTGTCCAAATATCAGACCCTAAAAGCTACAATAGTTAGTACCTCCAGTTTTGCAAGAGATGAGAAGTTAATATAGCAAAAAACAAGACAATGTAACACATTAACAACCTCCTGCAGCATTTTCTGCTCTCTTTCTTTCTGTTTCTTCATTGTTGCCCGTGCCATGCTTAGTGGTAATCTCTGCTTCTTGGGCGGCTGTGTTGAATGCAAATGCAGTTGTTAACAAAACTTTGACAAAATAAAAATCTTAAAATAAATAAAATAAAATAAAAGGACAAGTAGTTTTCACCTTTCCACCAAGAGCAACAACCTTCCTGCTTTCCAGCTCCTTCCTCTCTTTCCATGTCATATGAGAGGAGCCTGAAATAATTTGAAAAAAAAAAAAAAACAGGATACCATAATTAACCTTGACTGCAACTTAGAAGCAAAAGCAAACAGTTCAATACTGTCGAAGGAGTGACAGCCAGCATCAATATATGAGGCCTACAGTTGTGCTACGCCTAGTGTCTCTACAAGGAATATAACTACATAGTTGTAGTTTTCCAAGACACGGCCATCTGAACTGCTGTTCAGAAGTTCACCCAGATTAATGCATCCACAGGTCAAGACATGAGGAATGTCACATATGCTTCTGGACAAATACAATATGCAGGTTAAAGAAGAGGAAGAAGACAGAGAGAACATAAAAATCAGAGGTTGAATGAGAGTTTGGAAAAGAACAAGTGACAAGTCATTATAGGTGGAATATTTGCATAAAAAGCTATTGTTCTCTCTCTGAATCTTTAGAGTAGATCTTCCCTCAGTAATTTTGGAAAGGAACAAGTGACAAGTCATGATAGGAGTGTGACCATTCATAGCACATCAGACATAAATCTACTTAAATTTGATACGTAAGAAAAAAAAAAAAAAAAAAAAAGTCATGATAGGTGGAATATTTTCATAAAATGCTCTTGCTCTCTCTGAATCTTTAGAGTAGATCTTCCCTTGGTCATGTCAGATGCACACCAAAGATTAATCTCTCAGTTTTCAAAGCTTTGGGTTGCTTTTATGACAGGCAAGCATGCAAACTGTACCAAGTTCTAGGACAACATGAAAATTGTAGCACCCTTGTATGGTAGTTCTCAAACCAACATAAGCTTCTTTCATTCTCTACCATCTGATTGCCCTTTCATGGTAAATTCCCTTACAAACTTAACTTCCTTGGTTCTTCAATCTCTACAATGTCATATATTTAAAACACAATAGAAGTCTGACACTTTCAAGTGATTGGTGTAGATCTTCAAATGCGTTGTATCATATCTCATGTCATTATTTCTATACAATTATGATCTGTATGGTTATCAACAACATAGCAGTACATATATTAAAAATCGGACTACAAAACCATTGATTATATAGAGGAAAACACTGTACAGTGAAAAGTTTTTTACTTCCACAGATTGGATTGAATTTGAGAACTGTTGAATTTAGCTGTTCTCTAATTATTTTATATAGCTTCAAAAAAAAAAAATTATTTCATATGCTCTGCAGTATTTATACTTATTTATGTCCATATAAGTAGGAAATTATAGCATTGTAATGTTTATGCATTATGTGATTTATAATAACACATAAAAACATGCGGTTGTGTTTGTAGTTGATATCAACGGATTGGAATTGCCATGCATGAACCACATTGTTTAATATAACATTTTCAATTTTAAAGAAAAAAATACAAATAAAATGAAAGGTTAACGTAGTTATCAAAAAATACGATGGTACTTCAATAATTTTCAATCTCAGCTTAAATTTTTAGTAGGACAGCAATCATACATTTTTCTCCAGGGAATGGCATACAAGCAGTAAAATATTAGTTATTATTTCATGGTAGATAAAAAGTATCATATTCTTTCTTAATTTATTCAATTTGAATCTGGTTTGGAAGCAAATTTTGGAATTTCAATATAAAATATCAATACTATGTCTCAGGCATATAGGGGTACGGTTGCATATATCTTATCCTCCCCACACCCTACAATGCAAGAGCCGCCTACACTGGGTTGCTGTTTTTATAATATATTATCGAAGAAACAAGGCGAGGCTTGGTGAAGCCCAGCCACGAATTATCACACAACTACCCTCTGACTGATAGAAATCCTTTAGGAGAAGTCTAATTAGGACATAAATACCCTCTAGCTACCAACTTTTAAATGATAGAAATCCTTTTTAATATTTTCATATTAGACGGATTTTATGGAATTTCTACTCAAATTGCTCTTTTTTGATAGGAATCGACAAGAAATAAGAAATATTTGAAGTGCATTAGATCTCATCCAAATGTTACAATGCAGTAATATACCAACGTAGGCAACTAACTTGATTTCATTGAAGTAAGAGACTAAGATAACGAAAGAAGTTCTCAAGTGAGACATAAGGAAAGATAAAAATATCTTTCATCTTCAGTTAGAATCCCACTAATATGAACAAGTTCCACATTCATTATGTGAGCCCACTGAGCGTGCTTCACTAAAGGATCTCTATTTGTTTTAAATGTTGGTAGCTAGTGGGTATTTATGTCCTAATTAAATTCAATAGTTCTTAAATTAAACCCAATCTGTGTATATAAATATACATACAAAATAATAATAATAATAATAATAACAATAAAACAGAATACGAAGTTTACATGGCTTTGTATACAAAGTTTTGGGTATATAAGCTATCGCATCGATAACCCTACATATCATAATTGCATAAAAAAACAATAATAACATAAAGTATAACACATTTGCAGAAGATCTACACAAATCACCTAAAAGTGTTAAGATTTCTATTGTGTTTTGAATCTTGGATATTGTAGATATTGAAGAACCAAAGAAGCTAGCTTCGTAAAGGAATCTACGATGAAAGGGAAACCAAATGGTAGAGAACAAAAGAAGCTCAAGTTGGCATGGAAACTACCATAAAAATGAAAGCAGACGATAGAGAGACGTGAGATTTTAGAAAACTAACTTTCTAGAATGTGGGCTTGTTATCTATTATTTAGGTGGATTAGAATTTAATAGAAGTACACTATTTGTCCTTAGGTATAGTAAGTGAGTTAAGGTTATAAGTTAACATCTAGGTGGGGTGTTTTTGAGAGAGAACATGTGACACAGATCCACAGAGTTGGCTTCACCAAGCCTCACCAAACCCTCCTCTATCCTTATTAATATTAATATTATATCATATCTAATGTGTTTTGTTCCCAATCTAGTGCTCGCAATTCTGAAAAGATTTTTCACCTCTCTTCAAATTGTTTTTTGAATGGTAACTTCAAGTTACTGCTATCCCAATAAGTCTCTCTTTCCGTCAATCTAAACCACCTTCAACCATTATATGCCATTTCCGTGAAATTTCGGGATAGTCTGATTACTAGATCCTTTTTTTTGAGAAACATGAGATTGTAAGGAAATGTGAATTGTACGGATAAAGATCAAACATGTACAACCATAAGGACAAAATTAAGTTGTTTCCTAATTCTTCAAATGAAGGAGGTCTTTTCCAACAACTGACCTTAAACTAACTGCATATAGTTTTTCTTTTTGGTCTTTCATGCTTGCCACTTTCAAGCAGACCTAGGGTACTAAGGAAGCTTGGTGGCTCCCCCCTTTCTGCGTGTCTTAATTGAATTCGAGGTGAAAAAATAAGATTTTTCCAAGAAATTGAGTCCAATAGGTGAAGTTTTAAAAGTACAATTTTTTATTTTTTTACTTGTGTGTAGTTTTTATTTTTTATTTTTTCTTTTTTTTTTGGGGGGGGGGGTTGATGGGATCTTTTTGTGTAGTTTCAGGGAGAGCCGATCCCAACGTAGGCCAATTTTTGGATTTTGTAAAAGGTATGAAGGTGTTTCGATTGTATGGTTTGACCTCTTGTTTTAATTTGAGGTCTTTTCATTTTCGGGGTTGCATTCTCTTGATATTTTTAATACAAAATTACTTATTACTAATAAAAAAATGTATTTCCAATTTTCTCCCCCCCCCCAAAGGCCAAATGATACAAGAATCGAGAAAACCCCTGCCATGTCTAGTTTAACTCAAAGTCAAGCATCTGCCCTCCTAGACTGATGTGATACCACTCAACCTACAAACTTTCCCGTATTATGATATAATTCATATGTTTAACTAATCTATACAGTAGACACACCCAAAGTCCACATGGGAGAAGGTATTTAAATGCATACTTAACTGTTCATCAAAGAAATTAACTTAGTATAAAGTATGAGATTAAAAAAGAAGTATTACCCAAAAACTCAATGTCTTTCATAATGGACCTAATGTCCAGTTTCTGGTCCTTGAAATCCATAACACTTCTTGTTGTTGATCCACCTCCACCTGATTGCTTTTTTCTTAGACATTTCTGTATTATTTGATTCAGCTGTAAGAAAGGGGGGTGGAACAAATATCAGTTTAAGCAATTCATAAAATCCACAAAACTCTTTTATCACATCAATCAAGCCAAAAAATCATACCTTCTCCTTCAGCATTCTAAAGCTCAGCATTAGTAATTAAATAAAAATAAAAGCCAGCAGTGGTGAATCCCAAATGAAAACAACAAACTTTATTGAAAACCAACAGAATCTTAGACAACCTTAAAATTATTGACAGAATACTAACGTGTACAATTATATTACTTTTTATAAATACATAAAATATATTGCATACAACCTATACACACATTTCATGAACATCATATTATTTAATATAGCTATAATTCATTGTCATTATTCATTATTTTTTTCAAGGGGATACAATTACAAAGCACCAAGCAAAAAGACTACAAAAGTTCAAACTGAATTAGATAACCAATTTGTCTGGTAAAGTCACTGAATAGTGGACAATAGAACATATCAAAACTTGAGATGCAAAGTAGTAAGCATATTTGTTGGGTTTCTGAGGGCATGAATGATCATATCCTTCACATTCTCTACCAGAGATTAGATCTCACTGACTGCCAATGAGATTATTCTAAAAGGTTAATAAGAGGAGGAATTGGATTAAAAAGGGTGCTTGATAGTTCAAAACAATTCAAATATTAGCCACAGCCCACCCCACACGCAACCTTGAGACCCAAGCTTCTGCCACCAAAACCAATGAAATTTGAATCAGCCTCCTCTCCTCTACAATTCCTAGTTATAACATCAAAAATATCCATTCTCATGGAGTTCAGGTAGGCACCATTACTGTTGAATTTAATAGAGGTAATGGAGAAACCCACTTATCACTCAGAACATAAGAATAACCAATCTTAGATTTGGGAGAAGTGTTGAATGCTGCTTGTAAAAAGTCCCAAGTAGTTCTAGTATATGAATTGTGGCTTTGGGATTGACCGGCATTCCATTAAACAAATTCATCAAAAGCCTTACAAATGCCCCAACATAACTAAGCAACGAGACGAGAGCTAGAAAAGACTTGTGAAAAGTGATTGAAACAACTAGTTCACAAAATGAATGAATTCTGAGTTAACTCGATAAGAATGACCATTACCAAACCATACGGTATTGGGCCAATTGCATCTGAATTAGACATCCTTCATGGGATTGACCATTACTTTTACTGATTTAGCAATGTAAACATAGACAAATAAATTTATACAATTATATGCCAAAAAATATTCTGACAAAAAAAATATAACCCATATGGGAGACAAAAACATATCGGTGTCTAGCCAGGGGGCAAACAACAAGAAATGTAACCCATATAAAAAACATGAAAATCAGACAAATGTGAATTGGAATGGTTAGGCCATATGTGTAAAAAAGAACATCAGAAACCCTAGATTCAGCAATTTTCTTTTTCTACATTTGAACAACAGGAACATCAACATATGAAAACATTACTTATTTGACAAGTCAGAAACCCTAGATTCAACATCAGAAAATTATGCCAAAAAACATTCTGACATAGATATATATCCCATATGAAAGACAAAAAAAAAAATATTAGTGTCTAGCTGGCAAAAAAATACCCAAAGAAATGTAACCCATATAAAAAAAAAAAATGTAATAAGGACAAACGTAAACTGAAATGGTTAGTTGGAGTAAAATATTGTGTGTAAAGAATAACATCAGAACATTAGAAACCCTAGATTCACCATTTTTTTCACATCTAAACATAAAAACATTAACAGATGAAAAAATAAACATTTTTTCCACATTAGAAACCCTAGATTCAACGCAACAGGAATATGAAGATGTAGGCGAAACCATCAAAAAGAAATAAAACAAAAAATAAGATGCAAGCGATAGAAGCACAAGGATACAGATTGACACACCCACAGATAAAAACATATTAATCGGCCACCAAAAAGCAAAAAAGTAACAAATCAAAGAAAAAACATGAACTAAAAGCAAACCCCAAAATCGATAACATGTATATATATATATATATATATCACCACAGGCGATTACCTGACCGCAGAGAGGGAAATCGTTCGTTGAAGACACGACTGTAGCCGGCAACAGCCGTCGATTTGGCGTAGGGTTCCGAATCGCTCTAACAGAGCCGACCACTGTAAACGGGGCCGGGCGGTCCTCGATCCGGCTTGACCCTCACCACGTCCCGCCGATAGCATCCTTACACCTGTCTCGGTTCGGTCCAAGCAACGGAAACCGGGCTAAAGCGGCTAAGCCAATGCCCGACACGTGACCCGCTACCCGTTAAAATGTAAAAAAAATATTTGAAAAATAAAATTGAAGCAAGTCAAGATTGAATTTTCCTAATTTAGAAGCCTCTGCCCAACCCAAATGGAGGTGGGCCAACTAGAATGGGCCTGCTAGTGATCAGGTCAAACCTGACCTTGTCAATTTTTATCACTAGGGATAAATATGATAGATATTTTGTTCAAGGATTTTTAAGCCAGAATTTGTAGATATGTTGCCAAAAAATTAGAATTTGAAAAAAAATAATTAATAAAAACGTGAAGTTATTCTACGGTTTTGAAACCGCGAAACCATTATGCGGTTCCTGTTGAAGAAATGTAAGAATGTGATACTATTTCACAGTTTCTCTCGATCAGACAAAAACGCAGTACAATCTTACAGTTTCTTAAACAAACATGAAATAAGTTCGCGAGTACTAGCAAGAAACGCGAAATGGTTTTGCGGTTCTTAAGGCCCTCCCAATACCTGCAACCTGTTTATCTCTTCCCACACACATCAACAAAACTTGTAATATGTTTATTCTCTTCCATACACATCAACAAAGATCAACAACAATCTATTTATAAAAACAACCACCAACATTAACAATGAACAACAAAAATAATCCTGTAGAGAATAATCATATTTACATTCTCACGTTTTACCTACATGTTTACAATCCCAACAACGACAACAATATCATTAACAACGTAATAACAGAAATCAATATCAAGCTATATGTATTACTAGAGAATATGAAATCAAAATTTGCCAAGTTTAATTTAAAATGTTTAGCAACTAATACAAAAAATATATATATAATGTAAACATTGATGACTAGAAAACATAGATAAAAGTTATACAACAATTGTAACATTGTTTGTCAATCAAGCAATCATTTGAAGAGCAAAATGGGAATTGAGAATTCGATATCCATATCAAAATAGCTAAATATATTTAAAGATTCAAAACCAAAAACTAATGAGTGCCATAGCTAGGGACCTTCTTAGTCCACTCCGAGTTCCTACATCTCTCCTCTAACTGCGACTGAGTCGAAGGCTCCGTCGGTTGAAAGGGTCACTCGATCCCCTGTGTATGGCTGAGGGGCTCCCCCAACTGTACATGACTCACAGTCTCCATCTCTGCTTGACACTGAGGCCTCGCCCTCTTTTTCCTCGCATACTGCACCGAGGAGGATAATCGTGGACTGCTCGGTGGTAAAGTGGGCATAATTGATGGCGTAACTAACTACACAAAGTGTGATAGCGACCACTCGATAAGCTTAGTAATCATTGTGTAGTCATCAATACTGAGGAAGTCAGCAGGTGCACCGGATGACGATATCAACATGTTTAATGTCGATGGGCCCACTCCAGTAGAAGTGGTAGGTCCATCTCTGGCTAAGGCTAATGAGCTGGTTGAGCTAAACGGTCCAACTCCAGCTAAGTTAGATGGTCCAGCTCTGGCTACTTTGAATCTCCTATCATCCCCTCAGACTAGGTGCTTATCATTTAGGGTTGCAACAGTCTTTCAACCTATGGTCCTCAAGGTCGTTGCTAAACGATGTATCTCGTCCATATTAGCATAACTGAAGAGATCTACTAAAATTTGTGTGGCCATGACTGCAGTCTGTACCTACAAATATCATTCAAACGTATTATAAATATAAATATTCTAATTAAATAGCAAAACATAATCTGTTTTGTTAGAATACCACTTACTAAGATTTCCCTAAGGGCAACAACCGGCTGGGACCTAATAGGATACACATCATGAAAAATCCCGATAGGTTGTCTCATAATGAGCTCATACCACTCCATATATGGATCACTACGATCCATCTGACCAGTAAATGGGTCAGTAGTGACCACCCAAGCACGTCGATCATCCAAGCAGTGATGTACTCAACATGCTATATTCTCTAATTAGTACCTACCCTGCCTCGTCAATCAATTCCTGCAAAATTGAGAGATGTGTCACATGTGACGGGCTTGTGCTGAACTATTCCAAACTGTTGCAGCACGCAATTAGACAAATGCATCAATGTTATAAAAAATCAATGTGGATCCAGTCCACCATATCTCTTAGTCGATGCACTGGGATAGCTAGGTCCATTGGTTATGACTGCCATGTCATCTAAGAGTCCGCCATCAAGTTCAGCTGGTCCCTATACTCAAGTAGAGTATATGCAGATATCAATGTAAGGCCCACCTGCCATCTGTTCAAAGTGTAGATACGTATATATAAGTGTATTATGAACATAAACAGGGAGC
The DNA here is from genome assembly GCA_019916065.1 of Vitellaria paradoxa. Taxonomy (NCBI): domain Eukaryota; kingdom Viridiplantae; phylum Streptophyta; class Magnoliopsida; order Ericales; family Sapotaceae; genus Vitellaria; species Vitellaria paradoxa. The sequence continues at coordinate 16,343,723 of CM034235.1, read as the reverse complement.
AACTTGCTTAACATAAAAAAAAAAAATGAAATACATTTAACGTTGTGATACCTGCAACTGTATGGATCAGCTGGCCAATCGAGGAGTATTGCACCGGTTATTGGAGATGCTATAGGTGGTGCATTAGTGGAAGTGCCAAATCTAAGGCATCTGGATGAGCTATATTAGATGCCTCCAGCTATGGTGTGTCAGGATGAACTACATCAAGTGTAAGATACAGCAAGAGGCATAGGCTGAGGTGCGTCAAGATGAGGCGCCTCAGGTGCTTTAGGTTGAGGTACATCAGCTTAGCGGCCTCGACGTTGTATGATCAGGCGAAGTAATAAGAAATCTCTCCCATGCCCCTATCTGTAGAATGACTAATGGGCCAGTTACCTCATTTGCCCAAGTCTATAATGCTCTACACATCTCTCGGTATAGATAAGGTCAAAACTGCTTTTCCTCAGTTATACTAGCCAATATGGTCCAAGTCACTGACCAATGGTAAAAAAATCATCAGAATCATGTTGCCAGACTTATTTAGGAACAAGTATCCTTCAATCAATGTAAACAGGGTCGTACGGGCATGGTAGCGAACTTTTTGAAAATATCAGGTGGTGACTCCAAGAAATTTATCATAACCCCATAAACACCTAAAGTCAAAGTATAAGAACTTAAGGCGATCATCCAATTGCATCCAAGATTTGATTCTCGACAATTAGTGGCGAAGTGGTGCCACGAGTCTGGTCGCAACATGATACGCCATTCATATAGGTGATGTGGGGTATGAGTACCTCACCCAGTCTCTCGTCAGCCTGCTCACATTACCATTAATTTGTCGCACCATAATTTTTAAAAATATGCAGTTACACCCTTGAGATTTAAACTTTTCGCAGTAAAACCTCCCGTTATTACTGTTTTCATTAGTTTTGATGGTTTGGTCAATTTGACCATATGAAAATTGAAAATGCTCATATAAAATTAAAATTTGATTTTTTAGTTTGCCAACTTCAAAGTATGTTATTCATATGTAGAGTTAAAAAAAAAAAAGAAAGAAAAAAGAGCACACACATATTAAAAAATATTTGAATAATATATATATTTTAGACTACCAAAATAAATTTTTATTTTTTGATTAATAAATTCAGGCATGTCATTAACAATTAAACTAAAAAAATTGCACTCATATTAAAAAATATGGTTTATTTCGCCTATACCACTTATGGTTTTAGTTTTATACACTTAAATTTCAAAGATTTTACAAATGTGCACTTAGACTTCTAAGGCTTGTATCACATTTACTCAAACCCATTTTTGTTTAGAATTTTCATCCAAAAGTTAACTTTTAGCCAATTTAATGCTATAAAATTACCTTATATACCTAATATTAATAAAAATAATATTATATTATGATATAATATCTTTTTTTTTATATACAAATTATATTATAATTAATTTATCAATTTTTTGTAAGCATTTTTATGTTAATACTTTAAAATATTAATGATTATTATGCTTCACATTAATATTTTAAATTTGTATTATATATAAATAAGTAATTACACATAATAAATTATTACTACTTTTTCTATTAATAATCAAAAACTAAACATGGAATTAAAAATTACACTATAGTTAATTTTTTATTATTATTATTATTATTATTATTATTATTATTATTATTTTGTGAATCTTTCTATATTAGTACTTTTAATTATAATGTTTCACTTTAACATTTTAAATTTATATTATATACAAATTAGCAATTATAGTGTATATAAATTATCATTATTTTTTATTAATAATCTAATAAACCAAACATGGAAGAGAAAATTTTAATTTCTCATTTTCTTCTACTTTATTTCTATCAGTAGCAAATAATAATAGATGAACCTTGGTCTAAATTTTCTTTTTCATGCATTTTTATGTTAATAATTAGGGTATAAATGTAATTTAAAGTATTAAATTGGTTAAAAGTTACCTTTTAGATAAAAAAAAAATCCAACAAAAGGAGTTTAAGTGAATGTAATATAAATTTTAGGGGGTCTAGGTGCACACTTCTGAAATATGTGAGATCTAAGTGTATATTTATAAAACCTGGGGTCTAGATGTATAAAGTTAAAACTATAAGGAGTGCAGGTGAAATAAATCTTAAAAAATAAATACAATAACATATAAATTTATTTTGACTTTTCATATTGTTAAATTGGTGAAATTATCTAAACTAATGAAAAAAAAGTAATAATGAATATTGTTACCACGAGTTCAAATATCAAGTGTATGTCTAGGTTTAAAACTTAGTGTTTGTCTGAAAAAAAAAAAATAAATAAGAGAGCTCGTAGCCTAGCTTTTTGGATTTTTTTTTTAAATGACAAAATTTACTCTTTTACATTTTAATTATTTTTTTTAATCTTGAAGGACAAAAATTGTCAAATTAATAAAAAGCAAACAAGTTAGATTTTTTTCCATCACAAACACACACAAAAAAAAAAGTTAACTTTTTAGTAGTTAATTAATAATTAGCTACCAAAAAAAAAAAAATCTAACTTTTTTCTTCCCAAACTCAATCTTAAACTTATGGTAATTGTTTTTGCCGTTTCCAAAAATCTATACAATAAAATAGGACGATTTTTGAAAATGTCACTCTCACAAATTAAGATTCAATAGGTAAGGTTTGGTTTGGAAAATAAAGAAACTAACTTTTTTTGCATTTAGGAAGGAAAAAAGCTAGCTTTTTAAGAGTTAACTTTTTAACTTTTTTATTAATTTGATATTTTTATCCTTAAAAGTTTAAAAGAAAATTTAAATATAAGAGATTAAATTTGGTTATTTTATAAAAAGCCAAAAAGTTAGTAGTTGATAGCAAAGTTACAAGCTACCGGTTCCCGATTGAGATCATTTTTTATATTTTTAAATTCCTACTCAATTCTTATTTTAGTGAACTGCACTAACATCTATCTCATAAAACGGCTTGGGCATTTTAAATTTTATCATATTTTAAGAGTAAAAATATATGCAAATCAAAACTGACAACTTAAATTCCGTCCAACTATAGTCTTTAGGAAGTTGAACATTCTAAATTAAATGCTATAATTTGTGTTTTTATTTATGATACTTATCAAAAATTAATTAGAGAAAGAGCAAAACATATATGGTAACTAGAAAGATTTAAGTTTTGAAAAAAAAAATCAAAACTCATGAATAATTATAATATTTTCTATTTAAACTTGTTTTCTAATATTATTAATTTTGTTCGAAATATCGTTGGCACGGGTTACTGAGGGGTTGTTTGGAGTAAGAAAAAATGAGATAAATTGAGATAAATTGTGGTTTAGGGAGATTTCATAATGCGTGCAGTGAAAGAAAAAAGTTGGTGTGATATAAAGTTAACAGAGATTTATAAAGATTTTTGAAGATTTTCAGCAAAAAAATGGCAAAACCAAACGGGCCCTGAGATTCATAGATAAAAGGCTTTATAGTTTTTTGTATTCCCCGCGAAAATACCGCTTAAACGGTTGAGGTGTTAGGGGGAGTTGTTCAGGAGAGAGTTTGATGGGTCTATTTGGATGGTCAGCTATGTGTGTGTGTGTGAGAGAGTGAGAGAGAGAGAGAGAGAGAGAATGGCAAGTAGCAGGGCAAGCTGGTTTTGATCAAAGAAGGAAGGAAGGAAGGGAGAGAGGGGTTGTCGTTCTCTGCCTCATTTGACTCCGGAGGACCAGACCAGCCCCTTTCGCGACGACTTAGATTTTGAAGGGCATGCTTTTGATTATGTAAGAGTAATTCCAACAAAAAAATTAAAATAAAATCCATAATGAGTTTCAAGGATCATACCTCCAAAGGGATCGACCGACCCAAAACCAAGAGGCTCTATCAAGTTTGGAAAGGCAGGAATGTGAGCTTCTGTCATCTTATTTATTGGTTTGTTATTTTTTCATTTCAATTTCTTATTCTATTAAGAGAAAGTGTTGTTTGTTGTTTTCCCCTGATTTCCCTTTAACTAATGATTGATGGAACTAGTTTGATTTGTCTCTACCTCCTTTCTCCATTTAATCTTTCTTTGATGTGTTTCTTTAGTATTTTCCCCTTGTAGATCCTTCGTTTTTTTTTTTTTTTTTAAATTAATGGAGGAAGGTTGAATTAAGAATAATAACACACTGTTGCTCATAAAAAGTCTCTTTAGTAAACCCTACTTAGGTTTGAGCTGATGCACTGGGCTGCCCTTTACTTTTGTATTTTATTCATAATGACAAGATTTATTAGCTTTATTTATTATTTTTTTGGGAACAGATGGTGCTTTTGATCGCAAATTTCATTTGATTACTAAATTAGCTAAACTGTGAAATTTGTGTTCTTCAACATAGATATCTACAATCCTCTTACTGATATTGCTTTGTAAGCCTTCTCATTTTTTTTTAAAAGATTTGGTTGAACTTTTATAAGGATAAAAACAGTTCCTATTGGGTTATGGCTAGATCTGAAGCAATTGAATTATATTCATTTACTTGCATGTGGTAAGGTTTGAGGTGAGGATTGAATAGGGTAACCTACCAAATATTAAGAGTACTTTTAGGTGGTATGGATCAACTTAGATAGTTTTAGTCTAACGAGGAGATGGGGCCCCCCCTTCAAATGTGTTTTATGAAGTTGACCATAGTTTTGGTTGCTATTGTAGTATACATTGCTGTTTTAGTACAAAATAAATATTTAGAATTTGAGTTATTTACCCCTTTGAAGTCATTTGAACTACACTAAAATGTGCTTATAATCCTTGACACAAAAGTTGAAGCAAGCCAAGCCGGGGGCCCTGCTTCAATTGGCAATTAAGAGCAGCAATCTTAACCGAAGCAAAGTAACCAGAAGCCTATTGTAATTTGCTTCATTTATACGACAGCATTGGCATGTTTGAGTCCCATATCAGAAGTTTGCAAGCTAAATTTTGGGTGTATAATGGGAGTGATGAACCAAATAGCAAATCCTTAACTAGCAGATTTTGTGAGTTCCCACAGTGATACTTATGGTATCTGATTGCCTACATATTCAGGCACTGCAGAATGGCTTTAGTTGAAATATAGAGTTTGGGTTATGTTGGGTAATAGTTCTTGTAATAACTATCCCCTCACCTCGTTCTTCCTCTTGTTTCCCTATACTTTTTCTTCGCAAGTACAAAGCAAGATGAAAAAAGAAAATAAATTGTCATTTGGCATCTCTCTAAGTGTATCATGCTGGAACTATGGTTCAAATTGCAATTTGTTAGAAGACCAATATTTCTCCAAGTTTGGGCCTTTTATCTGTTAAAACTTTATTCAGAATTTGATGTTGTTGAATTGCTTTGCCTCTTTTATTTTCTTTGATTTAAAACTTTATGAGATAGAACTGGTGGAATAAGTATGCTTTTACAAAATTGATAGACAATGATATATATTTCAGAATATTCTTGCTCCATAATAATGAACAAGGATGCTTTGGTTGGTTATTTGAATTTGGGTCAGTTGCCTTTATACCCCTTGCACTGAAGGTGAAAATCACGAATATCCCTAAACTTCAAAAAGTACCTTTATACCCATTGTACTTAATACTAAAGTGAAGTCGTGAACGTTGTTAAATTTCCAAGTGAAAAGATAAAAATATCCATATAAAGTCAAATAAAATCAGGGGGTATTAGTGCAGCAAATATGGAGTAGAAGAGGTGTAAATGCATTTTTTTTAAAAGTTATTAAGAGCTAAAAACCACTATTTTGACAAATTTTTTAACATTTTCACTTTAGTCTAAAGTATAAGGGGTTGTAAAAGTAAATTTTTGAAGTTTAGGGGAGTGTTAGTCATTTTTATATTTAGTATTGGTGGTATAAAGGCAATTAACCCTTTAACATTCCTTGTTAAAATTTTTCTGGGGAATAGTTATGCTCTGGATACTCATTTGCTATGCATTTCTTGTTATTGTTTGTAATATTCCTATTTGTTACTGCTATGGAGTAATATTTGTTGTTTTGTCTGCCTGTTAACTACTTAAATTGACAAATGCGCCTTGGGAATTCACTGGTGCCTAGCTTAATGATTTAGCATAAAGAGTCATTTCATTTCTAGTGGAAACAATCCAAAAAAGCTATTCTAATGGAAACAATCCAAAAAAGCTATGCTATGTCTTGGTTTACACAATTTTAATGGGGTGCAAAAAATTTGTTGAACAAATTACGTGATAAGGCCCCTTTCATTGACTGATAAATTTCTTGCAGAATGAATGTAAAAGGCATAGAAATATTGTATTTGTTTTATTTATCTATATAGTTGCATTGATGAAGCACACCTTTTATTTATTTATTTATTTCCCTACCATCAGAAATTTTGTGTGGTGGAAGATTGATCTTTGGTCCTGATGCATCATCAGTGTTGTTATCAACAGCCCTAATAGGGGGGCCAGCAATAACATTCTGCGTAAAAATGCTAGTGAGAATTAGAGAAACCAAACCTTTATATGGGTATTCTGTACTGATAGTGGGATTTGTCCTCACAGTTTTGGTAAGCATGCCGTCTTTGTGATTTGGGATTCGACTAAATGAATGTTGACTGAATCTTACTTGAAGGTGTTTTATGTAGGATTTGACTTTTCTTTTCCTTACATCTGGAAGAAATCCTGGAATAGTACTAAGGAACACTAGGCCACCTGAGTCAGATGAAGATTTGAATCTCAGTGACATTGGCCAATCAGTGGAATGGGTTAGAGGTGCAACACCTAATTTGAAGTTACCTCGAACCAAGGATGTCGTTGTCAATGGCCACACGGTTAAAGTGAAGTACTGTGACACATGTTTGCTATATCGTCCACCGCGTGCTTCTCACTGCTCCATTTGCAACAATTGTGTAGAGAGATTTGATCACCATTGTCCGTGGGTGGGTCAGTGTATTGGAATAGTAAGTCATTTGACTATGGTTTTTTGCTTAAACATGATTGAAGCATAGGTCATTGAGCAAAATTCATCAAACCAACATATTTCATTTTGCATAAGCATTTAGATGAGTTCATTCTATATTTTATCATCAACCCTACCACAGACAGCACCCCCTTTCCCCCAGGCGTGCGTGCGTGGGGGCGTGGTCCAAGATAATGGGCAAGTTGCATGTTATGTTGCTTTAGTTTAATTATATTTTTAGTTGTTTTATAGGCTAGTGTATTTGTTTGTTTGTTTGTTTGTTTGTTCATTTTTTTTTTTAATTTCACGATTTTCTGAACATGGGCTATTTAGGTTCACCTCTGGGTAGTAATGTGGGCTAGGTTATGTAATTGGGTTTTATCTAATAACCCAGTTGGTGTTAGATGAGTTTTACTTATCAAAAGTCAAGTTTCTTGTTTTGGAGTCTAAGACAACAAGAGGTGTCTGGTGTTTATACATGCTACGGTAATTCTTCTATATAAATAGAGATGAAGTTCATCAGAAATATTCTAACCCTGTATGTGATGCCTTTGAGGATCCAAATTTTGTTTTGGTAGGTTGTTTCAATTAGCATGAAAATAGAAATCTTAATTTGAAACACTCCCAATTGCTTGCCAGCCCTCTAGTTTAAATCACGGAGTCATCAATAATAACATTACTTTCATTTGTTTGAATACAAAGCTGAACACTTGCTAGTTCAATTTCCATCAGAATGGCTACTTCAATTTCCATTTGTACACTAAATTGCACCTTAATGCAATCTTAGTATCACGCACCATTTCTAGGCTACTAGTTGATGTTCGAAATTTTGATAGTATGTATGGGAGAAGGGCTTATGGACTGATATAAGGTGAGCACCTCGTGCTGGGAATAAGGAGTGAGTCACTATTCAAGCACTTGACAAGTCACCTAAGGAGTGAGAGGAAGAATAAGGCAACCAAAAAAGAGAGGAGTATTCTACGAAGAGAAGCTCCAAGAGTTGGTGAACGTTGAATGTCCTGAGTAAATGAGATTGATCAAGGGAGTATTATAGTGTTTGTCCTAGATTGTTAGGATGTCATGGATAGGTGGCTTACATGTCAAGGTAGTAGATGGCATAGGAGAATGTTTGGGAAGGTTAGAGGGGTCAGAGCATCTCTAGTGAGCTACCCTCTAGTTCGATATTCCTGTTCATTGAGTGGCTGGCTAATGGAAATGGGATGCATGCACCTTTGACAGGTGTCAGCTGAGGGTATTAAATTTTAGTGGTTTGGTGCATTTAATTCACAAGTGGGTCTCTCTCTCTTAGATAGTTGAGGTACAGTTCCCTCGGGAAGAGGGATTGGTTAGCTTAGCGAACCCTTGTTTGTGCCTTGATTTCACTAGTCTCATGAGCAGGGGGCTGACCTAGGATTTGTAATTAGTGGGATAAAATTATATTTTTTTAAGGTAAATAGGGGCAAAAGCAAGAATATAGTGGGGGCAAAAGCAAGAATACAGTGGGGGTAAAAGCTTAATTACAATGGGAAAAAAGTACAATTTATAAGAAAAAAGAGCAAAATCAATTGGATCTTGTTATAGTTTTCAAAATCAAGCTGGTCTCTTAGTGGGTCTGCCCATACTCATGAGCGATCCTATGTGCGTATGTTAGGGAGAGGGTCTTCCAAATTTGGTGGTTTTCTCAAGTCGGATGATGAAGATAGGATCTCTCATAGGGAAGTAAGCTTGTCCAAGGGTTTCTTGTTCCGAGGGTCAGGTGCTCGTCTGAGGGATGCTGTCATGGTAAGCGACTTGGTTGGGCGAGACACGCTGCGTCCTAAATCGAGTTGGTTCAGATGATTATGCCAAAGTGTCACTTCACCAATATGTGGGTGGTGGGGATTGTGCAATGTGGATATAATTTGGGGTACCTATAGCATGCGGAAACATAACGAAGGCACAAGATTTTTTACGTGGAAACATTTTTAGGAAAAAAAATCAGAAGTCTTTTGATGGAGGACCACCCATACTCTTCCACTGTATATTTGGTGACAAAGTTTCACAACAGTAGTTGCACAATTGAGATCCACAGCCCTATTACTTGACCACTTTGCTCAAGTCCGCGAGGCACCACCCTTAAGTAGAAGAAATAATCACTAAGCTCCATGATGATCAAACAAATTGAGTCCACAACATGCAACAACGAATACATGACACTCCACCCCAACATGTGAGAGATGATATTTTGGCCAAGTATTTGAGAGAAATCTCTAAACTTGAACAAGGGTCTTGAATATGTGTTCTCTCTAGCTCTCGAAGCCCTAAGAGAAGGTTATTTTATATGGAGAATAGGAATTCATTCTTGAACAAAATTCAAACTGCACTGTTTCTAAAACAATTTACGCTACTCACTGGAGTAAGGAAGCGAGTGATCTTCCATGCTTAAGATTTTTATGTAGCTTGATCAAAATATGCTCTTGGTATTTCCCAGCTAGCTATCCAGTGAGTTATAGACTGAAACAAACACCTTGTAGTATTTTCTAGCTAGGTTTCTAGTGACAAGACAAATTTGATGCTGATCTTATTCTGCTTTGTATCACACTTCCAAGCCTAGGCCTAGGACCCTTAGCCTATGTCTAATAGTGTGTTTGGTGCAAAGGAAATATGGGAGGAAAGAAAAGTGGGAGGAAGGAATAAGGGGAGGTAGAAAAAGTGGGAGGACGAAAATATGTTTGTTTGAGTGGAAAAGTGGAAGGAAGTAAAACGATATATATATATGTATGTATATATTATAATTTAAAAATATAATTTATTTTTTAAATTAATAATTATTTTAAAAAGGTGGGTCCCACTTTTAAATTTTTTATCACACATATCCCCTCTTTCTCTCTCCTCTTGCATCCTCTTTCCCTCTCTTTTTCTCCCAAATTTGGGAGGATAAAGATGGGTGGGCCCCACCGTTATTTTTCCTCCCTATTTTCCCTCCCCTTCTCCTTTCTCTTCATTTTTCTCTCCAATAAAATAGTGGAAATGAGGTATTATCCCCTCTCCTTCTTCCTATTTTCCATCCAACCAAACATACCCTAAGTGTACAAGGTTTAAAAAAAAAAAAATTAGAAAAGTTACCAGCTATATGAGAAACTTCCTAATACACCACTAATTCATCATTCTTTGATTCCTAATAGCAATAGGAAAAGAGTCTCCTAAATAAGACTTTCCATAATGAATACGAATTAACAAACCAAGTCCCTATAGGATTACAACTCAATATTGTTTACAATCCATTTTCTATTGAGTCTAGTAATGACAATCTTGTTTGGTCATGGAATTGGGCAATGCAAGAACTAAAAGCTATAAATGTTTATATGAATTATTAAGCTATAGTCCAACATTGAATTATCATTGTTTGAAAGTAAAAAGAAATTCAAATTATGCCATAGCATTCTATAAATTTATGTTTTCCATGATTAATTCGCATGAATTTAAAATTTATAATTATCTCTAAATGTCAATTGCTATAAATCCTTCATTTGCTAACAAATTGTTTGCATAAATGTAGAATAACTATGTAGACTTCTCTTTTTAATTTAAGATGCATTGGACCTAAAATCTGGCTCCATCTGATGCATTCGATTTTTGATAGCTTGAACTCGAAAACCCCTTTTAGTATGTTTGAAATTTTATCCCTGAAATAGGTTTGAAAGTTTTACTATTGCTTTTGGGAGTTTTTGTTTTTGTTTTGTTTTTTATTGTTTTATTTTATTGTTTTTTTTCTCTACAGCTAGGAGGTCAAATATTGGGTAAATGCTGTCATTTTTTAACTATTTTCTAGAGTATTGTTAATGAAAAAAAACTCTATTTGAAATAGCGCTTCCTAACTAAGCTTAAATGAAAAAAATGCAGTATGAAACAACTTTATTGAAAATGCTATATGAAATAGCGTCTTTAAAAAACACAATCTCAAATAGCATTTTCATTTAAAAAAAAAAAAAAAAAATCCTCCCTTTGCTGTAGAAACAAAAGGGGAAAAAAAAGAAAAAAAGAAAAAATCTCGTCTTTGCTCCATTTCTATTTCCAGTAGAGGTTAACGCAATATTCGACAAAAAACCAGCAGTGTCTTCTATTGACCTTTTATACAACCCTAAATACTAAAATTGCCCAAAATCATAACCAAAATTTAGAAAGATAAAAGAAGGATTCACCATAAAAGGGTGGTGAAGGCAAAGATAGAAAAAAATGGTTGGTTGATAGAAAAAGAGAGAGTATGTGTGAGCATGGTAATGGGGCTAAGTGGCGAAATTTTTGGGGAGAGGGGACGTGATCCTATCAGGAGAAGTTGTCGTTGGGGAAGACATGATCATCCTCCTCAAAGGCGAGTGCCTTTCTGAGGATGACTGCATTCAAATTGGGGATCTTTCCAGCTCCTGAAGGCATATTTGCCATGGGCTCCATATGGCAGAGGTGATCCAATGTCCTTAGATTTTTCCTAGTAGTATTTGAAGAAGAAGGTCCACCAAAGGAGGAGCCTCCATCTTCGTAAGCACCCAAATAATATTTTGTCCCTCCTCTTGCTGCTGCTGATTTGGCCAATGAAAAAGCATGTGTGAAAAATGCGGTTTGAAATAGCATTTTCAACAAAAGCACTATTTCAAAGAGCACTATTTCAAAGAGCTTTTTTTCACTTAAGCTCAGTTAAAAATTGCTATTTTGAATAGCATTTTCTCAATAACAGCGCTTCACAAAATAGTTTAAAAATGACATCGTTTTCCTGAATATTAGGTCTCCTAGCTGTACAAAAAGGCCAAAAAAAAAATGAAAAGAGCTCTGCTTTTGGAGATCAAGAATTTTGTTCTCTGTTTATGCTTATAAATGCCTAGCTTATGCTAAAGAAAACTGAATGAATTTTACTGTTTTTGTTAAATTATTATCAGGGGCAATGGCTAGTTATGCACACCTCTTTTAAACCAGTATACTAGGCTTTCCTTCAATGATAATGCTTACACTCTGCCATTTAAATGTCTTTGCAAGATCCTCCAATATTCTTCATGGTTTTTACTCTCCATCAAACATGAAATAAGCTTATGTGCACAATGCTTGAAATTTTGATGCATTGTGTTAACATTGTATTTGACTGTTGGAACAAACTAACCAGCTCTTCCATGTTGATTTGGTTGCAGTGCAATTATCGATTCTTCATACTGTTTATATCATCATCAACCATGTTGTGCATATATGTCTTCGCGTTCTCATTGATGAATATCCTGCAAAAGCAGGGAAAATTTTGGGATTGTGTGTCACAAGATATCCTATCACTTGTTCTAGTAATATATTGCTTCATAGCTGTCTGGTTTGTTGGTGGGCTCACAGTTTTTCATTTTTATCTGATGAGCAAGAACCAGGTGATCTTCTTACTCAAAAGCTATCTATGTAGTTTACAATTTGCGAGAAACACAATATCATGATGAATTTACCACTTTCTCTTTTCTGGATGAGTCATTTGCATATTATTCACAATTTTTTTGCTCTTAACCATAATAGTCAACCGTGCACAGTTTATTCAATTCAGCCTTTGAATAAAGAAAAAATAGGACAAAAATGGGAAACAGAGAGAGAGAGAGAGATCCATTCTTTCTCAATCCCAACCATATTGTTTAAGGGGAAAAAAAATCTCAATTTGCCACTAGATTACTGAATTATATGGTACCCTACAGATGGTGATAAATTCAAAGCATTCCCCCTTTAAGTTGGTGCGTGATAATATTAGGTGGCCAACTTGCTTAGCAGGTGATGAAGAGTGGAATCTCTTCCATTTAGGATATCTTCATGCCCACCTCTCGCTTTTCAGGACGGGGTGTAAATCTATGAATACAATTCTCCTAGGTGAACTCTGTATCTAGCTTGGTTTGGTTAGTCCTAGAATGTTGAACAAATTTCTCAGAGATACTGATGACTGCCTAATGTTTTCAGTTCAAACTAATGGGAATCACACATCTACACCTTGCTCCTTAGAAGCATCTTCAACCTTGTACCAAACATTTTACAACCATCAAAGTTCACCCTTGATGTAGAACAGGTAGCCATTGACTTTTGGACCGGTTTGACCAATCTAGGCAACCTGCGGCATTTTGGTAATTTGTATTGAGGTGCCAGAATCAAGAGGGAAATATGCATATCCAAAAGGAAATCTTGAGGAGATCAAGAGTCACCACCTTTGGTAACGACTAAAGCCAACCTGTGGCCAAATCCAATCATTTGGCGCCTCAAATTCGTGTTTTCTATTTTTGGTCTTTTTTATTTGGAAATTACCGCTAGAATAGAAGCTAGAATCAACTTTTGGTAATTTTATGAATCTGTGCCGATTAGGAGTCAATTAGGTACAGGATTCTGCAAATATCTCCTGTGTCATGTTATTTTTTGTATATTTTTGTTTTCCATTCTGGTCCTTAGGGTTGGATTCTTCATTATAAATTGAAGCTTTAGCCGTTTTGGTTGATGATCTTGGAATTTGATAAATATTATTATTTGAGAATTCTGTCTTTGTTTCTAGTGGATTCCAGTGTCCTTGTTCTATGGCTGGCTTTTGGCTAGAATGGTGTTTGGCAACTTTTGTGTTAAACTTGAACGATATGAAGCCTGTTACAGTTCCATTTTGCATCAACCCTTTTGCTCATCATCTCTCTACTTGAATGAATAAATTCTCCTCAATCACAAATAGAATACCCACGTTTAATCTTGCTAGAATACAGTAATACACTCCCATGATCATACTGATATACAACAAGAGCCCTCTTCGAGGAGAAATTTTTTGGCATGGTACTGTGGAAGCTACCAAGTATGCAGCTTTGGAAGAATGTATAGATGCCGTGATATCACAAACTTTGGCTAATTGTTCACGTCTGAGGATGTGCATTTATTTTCACAAGTTCAAGGAAACATTTTGTGAGGAATCAAGATGGAAATTTGACCTTATTACTTGTATAAAAAATAATGGTGTATCACAATATAGCTTTGTTACTGTCTTTTCTTTCTATTTAATGGTTTACTTACAGAGTAAGGCAAGCTCTAGGAATTGTTTTAGGTTTCCTCAAGCCTTTGAACACAAGTGGTATTGTAGCAACTTTGTCTTCAGAATTGCATCAAGTAACCAAGCGATTTGCATCTTAATCGAGGAGAGGCTTTCTAAACTAGTCACTGTAGATGACAAATATGCAATTAAGTTCTCTTGGAACATATCTTCTTTGTAGTACCCTCTATGCTTGAATGAGGACTAGCAGGTCCTCTAGCTTACCATTTTTTGGCAATGCCATTTGTGTCTTTGACTTATCTTTGACACCAAATTCTTATGTGCACCTCGCTAGCTCCTCTTCCTTGTGTAACAACTGGTTTAGTTCCTTTCTAAAATGTTCTCTCTTCATATTGCCTCTTCACTTACAAGCGAAGAGAGCTTCTAGAATGCTGCAAGAAAATAGAATCACAAACCATGGAAGATAAAATGTTTATTGTGATGATAAAGAGGATGAAAACAATTACAAATGATATTTTGGGTACAGCATCAACATTTAGAAATAGATATTGCAAGATCATAACCTTTAAGGGGCTATGGTAGAAACAATATCTAACAATGCAAATAGATTTAACTAATATATCTCTTGAAATGATACATTATGGAAATTGAACCCCTACACAAAATAACTAATTGTCTTTCTAGTAGACATTACTAGTAATAGGAACGAAGCCAAGAACAAGCATCACTAAACTGAAATTTAGGAGAAATTGAAGGAACTGCGATATCAAAGGAGTTCTCTTTACCCTTTCTGAGAAGGATAATGTTCTTAACAGGAGATGAGAAATTTCCTAAGTAAATTGTATAGCAGGGAAATGATTACATCACTGTGTGTGTGTGTGTGTGTGTTTTTTTTTTGTTTGGGGGGGGGGGGTGGTGTTATAATTTACCGAGATGGAGAATTTCTAAAAGAGATGCATCTGAGGCCATTGGTTCAAGTTTAGTCCGATTAATAAATAGTGGATATGAATCTAGCATATTGTTTAGAAAAGCTTCAATTTGTATAAGAAAAGGCAGACCAACATAAGGAAGAACTTGATTGATATGGGTCTAGGCTGCTAAGACACCTTCGGGTTCCACATTAATTGCAGAGTACCCCACACGAAAATAATTGCGAATTGCAAGCACGCTTGACGAACAATGTGAATTTTTATGGATGATTTATTTTTTGAAAAAAGAATGTAATGTTGCCTCCTCCATCTTCGCTTATTTACAGACAACTTACGAGAACTTCCGCTGTTGCTATGAGAAGAAGGAAAACCCATTCAACAACGGAATAATCAACAACCTAAAAGGTATCTTCTTCTCTAAAACCCCTGCTTCAACAATCAATTTCAGGGAATGGGTGGTGGTGGAAGATGATGATGATTATGAAAACGGCGATGACGAAGATTATTCAATTAGAAGATCGATATCTCAAAAATTTAGCAGAGGCGCCATTGGGTCCAAAAAGAATGTCGACTTAGAAATGGGAGGTAAGCCTAGAAAGGATGGTGGTGTTCTGCTTCCAAATATTTTTCGAAATAATTTAAATTATGATGGTTTTGGTGATAAGTTGAAGAAGGGAGGAGGGGGCCGTATTGCATTTGATCCACTTGCATATCCGACTAAACCAAGGACAGAAGCACACTCAGTTGACCTTCAATAATGGCTCAGGTGTAGATCAAAAGGAGGAGGGTAGCTTCTGATGAATTTCATCAGCAATTCCTCCAGGTGTTGAGGTAAAATAAATATTGGTGATCCAAGTTATATGTTTGTTTGTAATAACATGAATATTATGAATTCACTAGAAATGGCTAAAAACATAACTATAAATTTTGCATGGGTAAATTATAGTTTGCACCCCTTAAAGTTTCACCAAATTCCACTTAAGGGCCTCACTTCTTAATTGTAAGAAAGGTAAACCTCCCACCCCCTCCCCCCCCCCCCCCCAAAAAAAAAGCTTTACCCCAAATTCACTTTAGTACTTGTGACTTTTTTTCTTTTTAAACGATTGAGAATCTGAACTTTTAATTAGTTACAATCTCCTCCCTCAGGGACTATTTTACCCTTGTAGTCTCACCAGTAATTGTTAACTTCTAATGGCAAAATGGTCACACATTGAAGCTAATTAAAATTTAAAATTTTAGGACCTTGATTATTATCCCCCCCCCCAAAAAAAAAACCTTAGGTTTTGAAAGGGAATTTCAAGTAAAGTTTAAAGGTTTAAAGGTGAATTTTTTTTTTTTAATGGAAGATCCATGTTACCTTCTATTTATAATTCTACGATAAAAGCACAGTTATTTATGAATTTATAGATAAAACAAAATTAATTTTAATGGAAGATCCATGTTACCTTCTATTTATAATTCTGCGGTAAAAGCACACTTATTTATGAATTCATGGATAAAACAATAAAATGCACGTGTAAATGAAATTGTAACCGATGTGACAAAGGCCACAACAAATTAAATCAAATTCTATGGCCTTCAATTATTATAATTAGAAAGGTTATGGCCGTTCGAGCGAGATTTAATTGAAAAAACTCAAAGTTTGCAAATATAATTTACCTAAATTTTACACTATAAAATATTGTAACGTAACTTAGAAGCAATCCCACCCTCACTCCCAAATTATATGGTATGAGGGTTCCTGTAGAAATATCGTTGTTATAATGCTGTCAAATTTATCACATGATTATTGTTTGCATGTAGCACCTCTAAATTCACAAATTACACATTATCTCAAAAGAAAAAGAGAAAGTTGACATACTTTTTACATGTTAGGTCAGTGACATTTTGATCCAAATCTATGATATTAGAATTGAACGGTTCACACCTTTTTAATCTAATATATATATATATATATATATTGGATCATTGGATCCCAACTACATACCACAGATATGTCAGCTCTCCCAAATCCATCTTAAATTTAAGAAAAGAACATAATCAATCAAGGAAGTTTTTTGTTTTTTTTTTTTGCTTTATATATTTGTTGGAAATTGATAGACTTTGTGAAATATTACTTTTCACCATCTTCATTGATTTCCACACCGCACGTCAGGTGGTTCAATGACTACCAAGAGTTTGCTTTTGGTATATCTCACTGGATTTGTGGGTGAGGCTGTAGACATTATGGGTAATTTTTTTTTTTTTTTTAAACTTAGTTCCTAGTTTTGTGGGCATTATTTTCTTTTCAGAAATTGATACGGATTATTTTTTTTTAATTTGTCCAACTTATTCTTATGTGAAATAAATTTTTTTTTTTTGGGGTTCCAAAAGAAATGCATTTGTTCATGTGTAACAATTTCGATTAGTTAGCAATGGAACGAGTTTAATTTCAGAACATATTTTGTGTGCTATCACATTGTTAGAGTAGTTTTGTTTTTGTCATAGCAAAAACTTGTACGGCGTGCATGAATAATAGTCTCTCTTGTCTGTTTTAATAAATGGCGTGTGTGTGTGTGTTAATATTGAAAAATTATTCCTAAGATTATCGCATTAAATAATAAAATTAATTACTAAATTAGTTATTTTAGAATAAAAGAAAAGGACAAAAAAGAATACTTAAACTAAAATACTTCGTAATAGGTATTAAAAATATTACAAAAAAAGGATAAATTACAAACATCGGCCTTGATATTTACCCTTGATGTCACTTTAATACCTCACATTTCAATTGTAACAATTAAATTTTTACACTTTTGGTCAAGTAATAATTCAATCATTCCGTCAGCTGTCCGCTATACATAATCATTAGATTGAGGTTTAAAAAGGTGATTTTATATGATAAAATACAAAAATTACTTCTACAATTTATCATGTGTTACTATAATCCCTCTTGTTTTAATTATAACAACCAAATCATTATACTTTCGATCAATCCTTATACTTTAGGTTAAACAATAGTTCAAAATTACTTTTTTACCCTCCTAACTATAATCTAATTGTTGTATGTAACAAACAGTTGACGAAATGACCAAATTATTGTTTGACCGAAAATGTATGGATTTGACTTTTATAATTGAAACGTGAGAAATTAAAAAAATACCGAGAGTAAATCATATGGTGGTTCTTGTAATTTACCTTATAAAAAAATTTCTTAACAAAATAATTATGCAAGTGTTACAGTATCACTCCAAGTTTTGAGTAAAACTTTTTCTCCTATTAATCCAAATACAAATACCTTATTTACCAAATTAAAAAAAAAAAAGTTGAGTAAAACTGGAACAAAACTTTAATTTAAAGAAACTTTACCTTAATTGATGGCAGCTCTTCAACCATCCCACTAGGGACTGGTGCTGTCTTAAATGCGGGTGTTATTTTTTCCAGTCGAGCGGACCAAGAATCACTTGCTAACATCAAATCTGATTTTAGTTAGCTGACAACTCCACCTTAGTTGTTGAATTAAAAAAATAAATTCATAAATTTTTAATTTAAAAAATATGTAAATATATTCAAATCGTTAAATAATAGTTCAAATCAAAATTATCATGAAACCGACATTATATTTGCTGTCAGTCAATTTCTATTTTTTATCTTAATCCACGTATAACCATATATATAATAATATAACATATTATTAGTACTATATTATTGTATATGTCAATGTAAAATATTGTAATTACTATTATATTCATTGTATGGGTGGTACGTTGTTGTTGTTACAAATATAAATCACATTTTGGTTCTTAAAATATTTAATATAATCGTTAAGAAAATGTCTTGGTTCGAATTAATTATTATGAAAGATGTGACCCTTGAAAATATTTTTTAAATAAATATCTAGAAATATATATATATAATCTTTTAAAGAATAATTGTTATAAATATATTTATTGTGGAACCATTGAACAATGAATAAAAAGAAATAATTATTTATTTCCTTCTTCATACAAAAATAATATAAAGCAAATTTAGTTTTTCATCTGCTTTTCCTTTCCTTTCCTTTCCTTTCCTTTCCTTCCACAATTCTTTGCCACAAACGAGAGCTTTAAGAATAAAAATGACTAAAGTATAGTATCAATCAATCACTTATGCAATCAAAAACAAAAGAATAACAAGACGAAAGCATTTTTACGTGAAAGCACTTGTTAAAAAAAATACGAGTTTTAGACGATAAATCATGCACGCTTCTTTTACTAAAATAAATGAATTACAAAAATTACAACTACGAAATAATAATTGTATCTTTTTTTGGGGGAAAGGTATAATAATTGTATTCACGATCCCTTAAATTAAAATTTTACTTAAATTCACGATAAATCTTCTTCAGTAATAGATCAATCTTTAAGTTTTTGAAAATCGAAAATCAATTAGTATGGAATTGTTTGGTTAAGAAATGAAGATAAATCTAAAAGTAATTGGAGTAGCTAAATAATTCATTAGCTGTATAGAAATCATTGAAGAAGGTTTTTTTATATAATAAATGACTTTGAAACGTAGAAAAATAAGTTTTTAAAAACTCCAGTTAGTCACCAAGAGGAGCTCTTAACCACCTTAATAATTCAATTTTTTTTTAGCCAATGAATTACCTAGAAAAATCAGCTATCATCTACCGAGTAATTCAGTTGTTTTGACCACTTTTATTTTTGTCAACGAGATATTTAGTAAGCAGTTTTAAACTTTGATATTAATATGTATTTATCTTATTTACCAAATTAAAAAAAAAAGTTGAGTTAAACTGCAACAAAACTTTAATTTAAAGAAACTTTACCTTAATTGATGGAACCTCTTCAACCATCCAACTAGGGACTGGTGCTGAAACACTCTTAAATGCGGGTGTTATTTTTTCCAGTCCAGCGGACCAAGAGTCACTTGCTAACATCAAATCTGATTTTAGTCAACTGACAACTCCATCTTAGTTGTTGAATTAAAAAAATATATTCATAAATTTTTAATTAAAAAAATACGTAAATATATTCAAACCGTTAAATAATAGTTCAAATCAAAATTATCATGAAACTGACATTATATTTACTGTCAGTCACTCTCTATTTCTTATCTTAACTCACGTATAACCACATATATAATAATATAACATGTTTTTATTATTAGTACTATATTATTGTATATGTCAATGTAAAATATTATAATTACTATTATATTCATTATATGGGTGATACGTTGTTGTTGTTGTTGTTGTTGCTGCTGCTGCAAATATAAATCATATTTTGGTTCTCAAAATATTTAATATAATCGCTAAGAAAATGTTTTGGTTCGAATTAATTATTATAGAAGATATGATCCTTGAATTTTTTTTAAATAAATATTTAGAAATATATATATATATATATATATATAATTTTTTAAAGAATAATTGTTATAAATATATTTGTTGCCGACCCATTGAACAATGAATAAAAAGAAATAATTATTTATTTTCTTCTTCATAAAAAAATAATGTAAAGCAAATTTAGTTTTTCATTTACTTTTCCTTTCCTTTACTTCCACAATTCTTTGCCACAAACGAGAGCTTTAAGAATAAAATAACTAAAGTATAGTATCAATCAATCACTTTTGCAATAAAAAACAGAAGAATAACAAGACGAAAGCATTTTTACGTGAAAGCACTTGTTAAAAAAAAAAAAAAATACGAGTTTTAGGCTAAGAATCATGCATGCTTCTTTTACTAAAATAAACGAATTACAAAAATTACAACTACAAAATAATAATTGTATCTTTTTTTTTTTTGGGAAAAGGTATAATAATTGTATCCACGATCCTTTAAAATAAAGTTTTGCTTAAATTCACGATAAATCTTCTTTAGTAAAAGATATATTTTCAAGTTTTTGAAAATTAAAAATCAATTAATATAAAATTATTTGCTAAGAAATGAAGAAAAATCTAAAAGCAATTGGAGCAGCTAAATAATTCATTACCTGTATAGAAATCATTGAAGAAAGCTTTTTTTATATAATAAACAACTTTGAAACGCAGAAAATTAAGTTTTTAAAAACTCTAACCACTCTCCAGGATGAGCTCTGAACCACCTTAATAAGCTTTTTTTTTTTTTTTTTGGGCCAATAAATTACTTAGCGAAACCAGTGATCATTTACCAAGTAATTTGGTTATTTTGACTGGTTCTGTTTTTGTCAACGAGGTATTCAGTAAGTAGTTCTGAACTTTGATATTGAGTATGTATTTCTTAACGACGGTGTTAGGGATGCAGGTGAAAAGTTCAAACTATGTATTCAGCTTTGTTTTTTCTTACAAATTCTCAATAACTATCCAGTCCTTTGCTAACAAAGACTGTTGTAATGTGACTTTATATTTTCAAGTTTATGTACTAAGATATCTTAATTTATACTCGAGTATAAAAATTTAGTAAATACATTAATTTGTTCACAATTTGCCGATTTCTAAAATAAAACTTAACAAAGAATATAACCTCCGAAGTTGGGAAAATTAATTGGCAGATGTTATTTTTGTAATTTTTTTTTTATTATGGTGAGAAACAAATCACTGCTGATGCTGAATTGCTATGCAGAGTCTCAAATCGATGTCATTCGACATTCACTGCAGTTGCTTAATTTGCACTGGCTAATATCCAAATAAAAACCTCTATATATTTTTCCAAATAAATAAATCCACCCTACCTAAAT
Organism: Vitellaria paradoxa; assembly: GCA_019916065.1. Classification (NCBI taxonomy): domain Eukaryota; kingdom Viridiplantae; phylum Streptophyta; class Magnoliopsida; order Ericales; family Sapotaceae; genus Vitellaria; species Vitellaria paradoxa. The sequence continues at coordinate 16,322,209 of CM034235.1, read as the reverse complement.
GAATTGCATTGAACTCACTGTAATCCAATGCACCATGTGTCAACCCATCTGCAGTTAAGGTTCAAAATGCTTGAACACTAATTGGTTGCAATGCAATGCAAATGATTAACATTGCAATGTAGATAACAGGTGGTTTGCTCGTAGTTAAATGCGAAGGTGGCTCAGAATTTAGAGTTTATTTGAGCTGAATAAAAATATTAAAAGTAAAATGGGATATGTAATAAAAATTTAATCTAAATAAATAATTTAAAGGTAAAATAAGTTGCGTTACGACAATTTTGAGCGGATTAATTTAAAAAAATATATTTTTATGACTAAAAATTTTTTAAAATATTTTTTTGACCAAACTATTTGAACTACAGTCTAGTTCAAAAGTGCGTCCACCCTTGCTTAAATGAACTGGAACCCACTTAAATGAGTGCAAAGTATCATTTTACATGAATATTAAAGTTATAATTGGAGTGAGGATTTATATGGGAGACATAAAAAGGGCATGAAAAATAGAAAAAAAAAAGTGAAAAAATAAAATACCCAGACGTAAAATTTTATTTGAGCATATTAAAAAATAAAAAAAAGGTAAAAAGTATTTATCAATAAATTTTTAATTTAATTATTTCAAATTTCTCAAATCGTACTTTATTATTATTATTTTTTGTTACAAACCAAATATGAATAGTAATTTTAAATTTCTATACTCCTTTCTTTTCTCTTAACAAATTTTTGATTCAAACATAATCAAAATCTTTCACTACTTACACTATGGGATTAAACTCTCTAGTATTAACCTTTCCGAGGTTGATAGTGATAAGGAGGATAACTTTTGAATTTTTTAGAGTTATAACCGTTTCTGTATACGAAAAAGAGATTAAGTGATGGAAATAAAAAGATAATATTTTTTATTGTGTGGTTTCATAAAAATTAAAAACACATTTAAATTATGCGTTTTCATAAAGGCTGAAGGTGCAAAAATAATTATACATTTTTGCATTATATGATGGACATAAATCACATTTTTAAATCACATTTTTAGTCTTCATAAAATTACAATTTTAAAATACGTTTTCATTAATAATAGTTACTCAAATGTTTTCTTCTGGATAACTTTCCTCAAAAATTTTGCCTGAGAGTACAACAAACAAAAATTCCAATGTAATGTAGCAGCACATCATTGTATAATTAATTAATAGGTGTAATGCTGGAATATAATATTCTAATTATCATTGTTGATGCTACCCGCGGAAATGCCGCTACACATTGGAAACATCCGTCTTGCAACTGCCTCATCTGCCTGACAACTGTGTATTTTTGTGTAGAGAGAGGGAAAAGAAAGCTGGAGACAGAGTGTCAAGCAAAGAAGGAACAGTGCCTTCTGGGTAAATCCGTCTGCAGAGTAGGCTAAAAAGGCATCTGGGTTTAAACCCAAAAGACCATCTCTCTCTCTCTCTCTCTCTCTCTCTATCTTCCATTTCTCATTCTAGCCAAAGCCCACAAACGGCACTAGCATTCCAATTACGATTTTTAAGATACATGTTCATATCGGTTATGGTTGGAAGTAATGGAAGGAGAAGAGGGTAGTTATGGTTGGAAGTAACAACCCAAATTTGGTTCCATGTTCTTCCACAAACATAACTATGTCTTCCAGACCAAAACCAAAGAGGCTCTATAGGGTCTGGAAGGGAAGCAACGTGAGTTTCTCTATCACGATTTGCCCAATCTTATCATGAAGTGGATGTTCTTAATCTGCTTCTTTCAAAATCATACATGGGAGAAGTAGCAGTTTGGGCATATTTCATTTCTATTCTTCTTATTCACCATGTTTTTGGTTGTTGCACTTGCACATGTATAATTTTTATGATGATTGATTTGGGTGTAAATTTCATTTTTGGTTATCTGAGTTTACCCCAAATCTCACGTTTTTTTTTTTTTTTTTTTAGCAACAATCAATGGCTTGAGCATTTAATTTGTTGCAATCTTACTATTTGTATTTGTCTGTCTAACTTCCAAAGTCAAAATCGTGTATTGTAACAAATTAAATGCTCAAGTCCTTAAATTTTAACCCCCCCAAAAAAAAAAAAAAAATTGGAGTCTTCAGGTGGGATTTCAGTAAAAGCTGCGGTGAACTGAAATTCACTCTTGATTTAGCTACCAGAAAGTTAGCTACCAAAAGTTACGATAAGTAATTTATGGAGTTGAAACAAGAGGAGTTGGTGGTGTGAATTTTTTTAAACCCACCCCCCCCCCCCCCAAAAAAAATTAGCACTAAACTAAACTTTGTGGGTTGAAAGCTGATTGTTTTCCTTTTTTTTTTTTTTTTAAACTTTTTGGTAATAATCTCATGACATAATCTTGATTTGTGACAACCTGATTGGAAATTCTGATTTGAATTGAGAATTGAAAGTTTTACATTTTTAATTTGAATTTTCTATAATAACTTGATAATCCTTTAGCATGGGTGTATTTAAGAAGAATTGCTCAAATGTGTTAGTTTAGATATCGTTTTTATCATATAGATTTTAGTGGTTTAACGTAATGCAATGCAATCGATTTGAAATTACCTCAAAATGTAACTATTTGAAATTTTTTTTCGTTATAGTAGCTCTACTACTACTTTTATATAGTAATTATTAAAAATCTTATAGGTATTCTTACATAAATTAACCACTGTTCTTACATTTTTTTTGCAATTTATTCTCAAATTCATTGATTTGAATTCCATGGTTATCCAGATGAGCCTTGTTTTGTATGATTCTCCTTCTTTGCTGCTAGTGCTGTATACTATTGTTGGTTACCCGCTTGATTGGAAACCGTTCTGGGTTTTAAGCCTCAACTAGATTAATTTTTGAGATAAATGTCGGCGCGGTTCAATCTGATAAACTGGTATGACTTGTTAATTTTTTTTTTTTCCCTTTGAAATCAAGTTTTGTTTTTTTGGTTTTTCTTCACAACTCATAAAATAAAAAGGTGTCGGATTTTATTCTTGGTTTAAATAATTTTCAAATCACCAAAATAGGGTAAAAGAACTAAATATCAATCTGCTAGATGTGTGGATTAGATATTGTTTTGGTTGACAGAATCCCCATATTCACGGGAGAGAATAATATCAAAGGTCAAAACTTCTGTTACTCTTTGAATTTGCTCCAGTGAAGGATCACAACCCTAATCCTATGTATAATGTAAAACAGGCAACAATCAAAATAGGGGGTAACTAGAAAATTGTAATAATTACCAAAAATAGCAAATTGAGTTACGTCCTGATTTTTTTTTTTTTTTTTCATGCATACTGAAGTCTTTAGAATCACAATGTTCAAAGTTTGATCAACTCTGTTTGAAAATGCCTATGTATTAGATACCTAGGCACACTTGAGTTAGCATTTCAAATAGAACCCATATGAATGTAGGTGAAGTGGTTGTTTAACTACTGTATTTGGTTTTATTTGAGTTCATTTTTTGATTCCATAGGGAGAATTTCTTTTTATTGTGCACCTTTTGCTTTACAAGTAAAGTGTTGAGGGCTTCCAGTTTTTTTACACTTTTTTCTTTACAATTACATTGTGTGCCCTTTTCAAATGTTATCTGCAAGTGTACAATTGAAAATTTTGAAAGCCTTTTCTTCCCTTCTTCCACACACACTCTCTCTATCTTTTTTTTTGGTAATATTATCTTCCACACTCATTCTATTTTCTGATATTTTGTTTTTTCTTATTTATTTTTTAATGATGTCAGCAATTTCTATTTGGGGGAAGATTGATCTTTGGTCCCGATGTAGCATCTCTGTTCCTGTCCATGTCCTTAATTGCAGGCCCCGCAATAGCTTTTTGTATAAAAACTTATTTGGATTTTATTAAATTCAAAGATGCTGGAAATTGGACCATTGTGCTGTTTGTGGGATTTATCCTCACTATTTTGGTAAGTAATTTAAATCCAGCTAACCTTCCGTCGTTTTTAACAATTCCTCTGCCATCGAAAGAAACATGTTAAGAGAAAAGAGAAGTTTATACTAAGATGAAGAACAAAATCTGTTCCCAGATGAAGTACTTTGCATACATTCATACTCTATCACATCCTTTGTTCCTTTTTTATTATTATTACTTTTTTTAGTGCTAGGGGTATCCCCACATTTGGTGGGACTAATCCCCTAGAGCTGCTGACTCACCCCAACAAAATCGGGAGCTAGATAATGCCCAGTGGGTTTGACTGGTGAGCTCTGTTTTAATTTTGGTTTGCCATAATGTTAAAGTTGCTATAGATTGTAAAATTTTCAAGGCACCAAAGACATGAATATAGACATCATGCCTTACGATGTAGAAAGTATGTAAAGGAGTAAATATGTCAATATAAAAGAAATAAGAACAACTGAGTGGGGATTACTAAGGTGGATGATGACTGGATCTGGAAATGAAACGCTCATATTTTATCCTAAAACAGCATTTACAATAAGTTTATTTCAATTTTCACACCACTACAATCATGGCTTACATTTCTATTTAGGTGTTCAAGCAATTACATTATGCTCAGTAAGAAAACATAATGAAGATGTTGAGTCACAAAATTTTTCTTTCTTTGGTTCCTTTTTTTTTTTCCCTTTTTCCTCAGATATTTATTCCTTGTATAGGGTGCCTATTTGTATAATTCATAGGGTGTGAAAACATAGCAGAATGCTTGGGTTTGCAAGTGTTTTTCTATAATTATTGGCAAATTCTTTCTTGATGCTGAGTACTCTTATTTTTGGTAGTATTTGTAGTTTACTTTGGGTTAAAACTAGCTTCTTGTAGCAAATGAAAATCAAATCTGACATTTTTTTTTAAATCTTCATGCAGGATCTAACATTTCTCTTCTTGACATCCAGTAGAGACCCAGGAATAGTGCCTAGAAACTCAAGGCCCCCTGAGTTAGATGAAACATATGATGGGGCTACCCCTTCAATGGAGTGGGTCAATGGTTCAACCCCTCAGTTAAAACTACCCCGAACAAAGGATTTGATAGTCAATGGGCATGCAGTTAAAGTGAAATACTGTGATACTTGCTTGCTTTATCGTCCACCCCGTGCTTCTCATTGCTCCGTCTGCAACAACTGTGTACAGAGATTTGATCATCATTGTCCATGGGTTGGTCAGTGCATTGGAATAGTAAGTATTTTGCAAATGAACTTATCCTTAGTAATTTTATTACTTCTTTGAAACAATTCTATTTGTGTGCTACCAATATCAAGCCTATGAACACATTGAGCTGTAATCTTTCAGTGGTATCAGTCAACATAATAAACTGATGCAAACAGTGTCTAGAATCATCTTCTTTGTCCTAATTAGACATATTTTAATATTTCTTTTCTTTTGGGAAAATTATTAGAATGGTGTAGGAAAACGATTTGGCTTTGTCTAAGATAAGTTTGGTCATCTTTTTATGTATCAATGATCTCTTCATTGTTAAGGGGAAACAACTAACTACCAAAATGCACAAATTTTTTATATTCTAATTTCTGTGTTAGGCAGAAAATGAAGTTTGTGTCTCATACCATGCTGAAAATGAGGTTGCACCCACTTTTATATTTTCAATTAACTCAACTGAACTAGTCTTGTTGATTCTTGTTGCACTTGCTTTGGTATATATTCAAAACTCTTTATAGGAATACATTATGTTGGGAATCCAATTGGTTGCATGTATCCTCCCTTCTTCATTAGTGTGCCTGGGAAGCAACTGATGCCCATATCATATTATGTTATGTTGAACATGAGTACATAGACTAGCCTTTAACTTTGTCATTGGATGAAACAAGAGATTACATTTATCATGTCTTTTCAAATTCAATTCTCATATGTAAGTGGTTTCTCTTTTTTTTTTTTTTTTTTCTTTTTTCCCTATTACTTTTTATCTTATTATTTTATAATTATAATATCATTATTTTAATTTGGAACCAAGAGTTTCAATTGTCAATGAGATGTTTTTAATTTTAATATGGGTGACAGTTGATATCCTAAAATAATCTTGTCGAAAGTGTAATATTGCCAAAAATGTCATAAAATTGAACTGGGATCAGTTTTTAAGTAATGTAGGTGGGATAACTAAGTCCTACAGTAATTTTATAAAGTGCTACGAAATGTAGATAAGATGATTTCTTCATATTGTCTACAAATACCCTTGTAGTTTTATATTTCTTCTTTTCTTGCCGGAACTAACATAGTAATTCTTCCTTATCTGGTTGCAGCGTAATTACCGGTTCTTCTACATGTTTATATTAACTTCAACCATCTTATGCATATATGTGTTTGCGTGTTCTTGGATCAACATTATTCTACAAAAAGACGGTGTTTGGAAGGCTATGAAACATGATTACTTGTCAGATTTTCTCATAATTTACTGCTTCGTTGCTGTTTGGTTTGTGGGTGGCCTTACAATTTTCCATTTCTATCTAGCTTGCACAAACCAGGTGAGCTTCTTTATCCCTCAAATTTATAGAATCAAGCGATTTCAACTGTATAACTGGCATTAATTATTTTATATTTTGACATCTTTTCATGTATGGACAATGCCTTCACTGTTGTGCATAATGTCTTTCCTTCGCAAGTGTTATGGAAAGTTTGTGGATGCTGTTAAATAATTATTGATATCCAGTTTGTCTTGGGTTTTAGCACTGACTGTTGATGAATCATTTAATGTTAGTACTGTAGCAGGCTAGTAACATATTTTAAATTCTATGAATGCCATGGACATTAGTGGTTCTTTAAATATACATATATTTGCTCTCACCATTATCGTTTCTTCTATTCCATTCATGATAAGCCATGCTAATTTATCTAAATTAGAAACTTAGCTCACATCTATGACATACCATTGGATGTTTAAAAAGCAAATCTGTACATTTTTGTGTTATTGATAATAATGTAGGTGACTTGTACTAAAGTGTTGAAGTATGACAAGGATTCACTTGTCAAAAATAGGGAATGTATTTTAGTTTTGCTTTCCTTGTGATTAAGAAGGATACCGAATGTAGGAAACTTCTCTTCTGAGTTATTTTGGTATGTAGGTCTATCATTCCACCTTGCATGCCAGCTCGGATGCAATGTCACCTCTTGCCATCACGTGTTGCCTCCTTATGGCAACACTTAGTCTAACAGACTTCACCGTATGCTATACTAGGTCACAATTGCTATATTCTCTGACTGTTCCTTGCTTATCTGATGGGTCTGCCACTTCGATACATGCTCCGCTGAATCCCCTCTTCCTTGTGGGTGAACTCCTTCTTCTGAGCTTAGACTCCTTATGCAGGTTGCCTCCATAAGGGGATCTCTATGATGATCTCACCCTGTCCCAGTAGGATCCTCCACCAAGGGAATACTATTTTGCAGAGCTCCCGTTCATTGGAGTTCTGCACCAAGAAAATTTTCCTCTGAGATGTCTCCAGTGAATACATCCTCTATCCTCTCTATACTTGCTCCTTGTTTGGTTCACTCCCAATTTGGCTTGATTAAGGCCTAAGGAATCTCCCAAGTGGTTGTTCTCCCATCATGAGCACCTAAATGGTTCCATAACCCTCTTTTTGCACACTGGTTAAATGGGGCCTTATAAATTGGTGGCTAAAACTAGGGGCTCTTTAAGGCACTCATCCTGCCATCTTTTGAGAGACCCGAGTCCTGAGTGGTTTGAGAAAGAGTGAACTAATCTCGTCCTCTTTCAATGAACTCCAGCCTTTATCAATTTAAAGAAAAAACAAAATTCTGCAAAAAGACAAACATTTAATGAGTTGTGATCATCTTGATCATCCTTGTATAATGCCTGCAATACCCAGGCATGCGGAAGATTCAACCCTAACCGATTGAAAGGCGCCTACTACTAGAGGATTCAGACAATGCAGAGCAAATAGCCTGTCCATAAGATGAACCACTAGAATTGTTCTTGCTTTTATGAAAATCATGTACGATGAACCGTAATTCTTTTTCTTGTTGTCTTTCTCCTTTTCACAATATTTTGGAAAAGAAATGTGATTCATTATCTTTCAAACACGAGACTTCAAAAGCGTTGCTAGAATGGTTTTATTAAGGAGAAGAAAGAAGCTCAAGATGACTTCCTTCTCACCATAGCAATCACAAAGAAAACACAAAAAATCATGATATATTGTTGCTCCTTTAAGAAAATGAATTTATAACTCCAAATTGCAGCACTGGAGGGGAATTAGTTGATTGGTTGTGCTTAATAGATTCCAAGTGAATATTAGTATTTTTATGCTATTAGTCACCATCTCACCTAAATGGTTAAATTGTTGGGGAGAAGAGCAAATTTATTATTTATATTGACTTATTTTCTCTCAACACACTCCTCACGTGTTGTTGCACTAACCTTTTGAAGGGGTTAAACACATACAACTATTGCCTTTTTGGAGAAGCGGTAAGGTTTGAACTTAAAACTTTTACTTGCTTTGATATAATATTAAGTCGTCAGTTTGTCCCGAAATTTTAAGTTGTTAGAAGACGGGCACTTTATTATTGATTTGATTTATTTTCTCTCAACAACTATCTAGCTCAAGAATGTGTTTAAAAAAAGGGCCGGTCAGATCCTCGATCCATTCAAGCGAATTGGAGTTGATTCTTGAGCTGGATTGAGCTCATAGATATTGGATCTGGATCCAACCTATTGATAGGCCTCAGGTGATTTTTGAAAAATAAGAATCTAAATACTACATGTTTACAGTAAAAAATATATAATTTCTGTTAGCAATATATGATATGAATATAACATTCACAAGAAAATTTATTCAAATATTCAATATAAAACCAATCATAATCCAACATCTAAAATGTAACAAAATGTTAGGTAGAAGACTTTATGATTGTAGGGATTTGGATTACTTAATTCCAGGCTTGTCTTAAATATGCTTGCAGAAAAAAATAAATGAACACCCAGGTGGGTTGTCCGACACATTTTAGACTAGGACAGAATTTCAAAGCTTTTAATGGGTTGATGAGAATAAAAATTTGTGGAAATGATTTTCATGCAAATAGATTTTTAAAACATAGTGGTTTTTTTTTGTTCGTGGAGAGCTAGTCACATGTTTTCCCTTGAACAGGTAATTCAAGGTGTTAGTCTAGAAAGGTTCATGAGACATTCCAAGTGGCAACCTCATATTCCATCATGGAAGAATTTTAGTTATATCTGCAAATGTATCTACATATGTTGGTGTGCATGTACGAAGTGGAATTTCTTTGTTGGGATTTTTGGTTCACGTTTAACTAATTCTGGCTGAATCTGTTTGGTTTGTATCTTACATGATCCTTGTAATTTTTTTCTTGAGCAGACAACTTATGAGAATTTTCGCCATCGATATGACAAGAAGGAGAATCCATATAACAAGGGAATAATAAACAACCTTAGAGAGTCTTTTTCTCCAAAATCCCTCCTTCATTGATTGATTTCCGTGCATTGGTGCAAGAAAATGAAAATGTGGTGACGGAGTCCACAGCTCCAAACGTTGTGGGAAATCTTGAAAGCCCAAGAGAGAATATTGATGTTGAAATGAGAACTAACCTCGCAAAGGAGAATGGCTTTTCACTTCCTGAAATTTTGGGTAATTTGGGTTGCGAGGACATGGAGGACAATTTTGAAGGTAAGGAGGAAAATGGAAGAATAGATTCTGATGTATTTTTCAGTCCTGTTGAACAAGAGTCAAGAGACCCTCTCTGGGCTCCGCTGCTCTAGATGAAGCTCATGCAGGGGAAAGAAGTGACAAAGGGATTGGCTCCCATCAAACCACTGGGAGCTCTATTGTTGAAAATGGGGCTAATGTAGAGGAGAAAGTTGATGAATCTCATCAAACCCCAACAACAGGTCATCAGTGTAGAGGTATAATATTCGGCACTTTAACATTCTATGAATCTTATAACAAAAAGTTATTAAAAATTATATATGGTAGATCCTTGCTTCTATTTTTCTGATACAGTCTTTCTTGTCCCATGAATGAAAATAATTGCGTAGAATCAACAGTGCATTTTTGTCCTGTTAATGAATTGCTGAGTATTATCAATCTATACTAGGATTAACATTAACATGATTTAATAACATAAAACATGAACTACATGAGTATTGATAGTAATAATAAAAGTACTAATAAGCCCAATTCTTTCCTCCTCATTATCCTATCCTATCATTCCTTCTCTTCTTCTTCTTAACCACCAATTGCTATCATTGACCTTATCAACCCTCCCTCACCCTTATTATTATCTGATTTTATATCTCTTTATTTTTTCTTCCCGACTCGTATGGAAGAAAATAGTGCATTGGCATGAAACTATTATTCTTTCTATTTAAAAAACACTCAATTTTAATGTTTTCTTATTGGGTTTGCTTTGGCGCATATCATTTGTGGCAGAAACACTTGCGAAGCAGACATGGAAGATCTCTTAATTTTATGTGCTGGTATTTGGTGGCTTGAAACGCTGGACCTCTCCAAATAGAGGATCAGCACAAGCTGATGTTGATTATACAAAAGTGTGGAAGATCATTCAAAAGCTTTATTATATGTTTCAGACTCATTATTCCTGTTGTAAGCTGTACTGTCTACATGATCAAAATAATTCAGGAACTTGCAACAAAGAGTAGGAATTTCCTCCTGCTGCAGGTTTGAAAATTTGGGATTGTTAGGGGTGTTTCGAAGAAAAAAAAGAGTTAGTAAGTGTAATGCGTTAGTCACGTTTTGACGTTTGGGAGACAAATTTAAAATTTTTGGCAAGAACCATTCAATGTGGTTAAATTATCCATTTAAACAATTTTTGTATACTGTGTCAAACTTTTGAGCTAATACGATCCGGTCAAAAAAATTGTTAGAAAGTTGACAGAATTTGTCTAAAGTTAGTAAAAGTTTGTAAAATTTAAAGTTTTAAATAAGTACGCAAAAAATAAAAATAATCAAAAGTTAATAAAAATTTGTAAAATTTTAAAAAAATTTTAACTTTTTATAAAATTTTAAACTTTCAGACATCCCTTTATTAATTATTAGTTAGCCAAGTAAGGCATTGTACGGTAAAATTAATAGCTGCAGCCCGGAGGGATGGTTGTTTGAAAGCTATAATTAGACTGAACCATTTACTAGTTTTACCTTATTTTGTCTTACAGTCAAGTACTTGCCCAGGTTATGATTTGCATGTACAAGTTGTTGCTCAATAATGGTGTCCAATTGAAGGTTTCAGCTTCACAAAATGTTCCTCAATAAATAGCTTTATAAATTTCATAAATAAGAATGATTTAGCTTTATAAATAACTTGTTCTAGTCTTCTAGATCTGATGATGTTAACAAACAATTGTTTGTGTCGTAAAATTTCTTTCACAAAAATTTAAATTTATTAAACTTTTAGATTAGTTTTAGCGATAAAGATAAGTCTTATACTCAAATATTTTTACATAAAAGAGATAATTAATGTGTCTTTTTAATGAAATATTAAAATTATAATTTTTTATACTTCAGACTATTAGACTTTCATCTAATAAAATTAATTAAGATTATAAGATTAATTATCTCAACTTTTAAATGTAATTATATTAGGACATCACAAAATAAAATAAAATAAAATAAAATAGAAAATTAATTAAGATTATAATATTAATTATCTCAACTTTTTAAATGTAATTATATTATGACATCACAAAATAAAATAAATTAGAAAAGTAAAAGGAAGAGAGGGCAAAATACCTATATATAACTTGGAAATATGAGAATTGATACTCCCCACCAAGCAAAGGCAAACCACAAAAGTTTTAGAGCGAATGACCACCAAAGCATCATATTACCAGACCAGCCAAACATCCATCTGGAATCGCCCACACCAATGATTGGATGCCACGTGTCACGCTCCAATTTAAACCCATAGATTTCCTTGGATGAGATTATCAAGGATTCTCAATCACTTTCCACCAATAAAAGCCCCCACATCTTATCCTCCTCCAAACCTCAGTCCCTTTAAAATACGACCACTCTCTCCTTCCCACCAACTGAGTTCCAAAAATGGCGGCAGAGATGGCCTTAGTAAACCCATCTCCAAATTCACCAGAACCACCCCTAAATCTGCCAACCCACGGCGGTTACCGCCTCATTATGTCAAATTCACCACCACCGTCGCTGCCGCCACAACTACTTCTTCACAGCCCACAAAGCCGCCCTCGAAGAAAGGCGCGAAACAGGCCATAAAGGAGACCCTGCTGACTCCAAGGTTCTACACCACGGACTTCGACGAGATGAGAGGCTGTTCAACACAGAGATCAACAAGAACCTGGACCAGTCCGAGTTCGAGGCTCTGCTGCAGGAGTTCAAGACCGATTACAATCAGACCCATTTCGTCAGGAACAAGGAGTTCAAGGAGGCCGCTGACAAAATGCAAGGCCCTCTTCGCCAGATCTTCGTCGAGTTCTTGGAGAGGTCTTGTACTGCCGAGTTCTCTGGATTCCTTCTCTACAAAGAGCTCGGAAGAAGGCTCAAGGTACTCTCTCTCTCCATCCATTCCATTTCTTCCTTTTTGATTTCTCCCAATTTTATAATTTGCCCTAGTTTCCCAATTTGTACTTAGTTCCTTGAATTTATGTCAATTTGTCATTGCTTCTTTGAATTTATGTTCTGCCAATTGTATATATACTGCTGTGGTGGTTAACCGCTGAGACTTAATAGAAGTGGTGGAACTGCTTCTTGAATCACAATCGTGGTTATTACTTTACCATTAAAAGTTGTCCAAATTTCTGAATTTGGGATCTACTGTTATGTAAAGGCTTTTGGAGTGGCAAAAAGTGAGATAATTTGAGATAAGTTGTGAGTTTATAACTCTGTGCGGTGAAATAAATGAATAACTTTTAGAAGTTTTTAAAAAATTTCAGAGAATTTTATAGCGCCAATCACACCCTATAATATTTGAAATCAAGTCTAGGATGCATCAAAATTGTTTCAGTTGTAGCATTATGGAATCTGTCTGGAATGATTATTTTTTTAAGCCAAAATTCAGGTCACATAAGGGTGTGTTTGGATTGAGGATTTGGTGAGAGAAAGGAAAAGGAAAAGAAAAAGGAAGGTAAAAGAGAAAGGGACAAGGATCTTCTCATGTCTGGTTTGTGGTGGTGGAAAATGGAAGGGAAAAATTATGGGATTTTAGAAAGTAAAAATAATTAAATTAAAAAATTAATTTATTGATAAATGTCTTTTATTTTCTTATATTTTCTTATTCACTCAAATAAAACATGCATTTGGGATTTTCTTATATTTTCTATTATAAGAGTCTGTTATGGCTAAAATACACTCATATTTGCGCAATTACAAAATTGTGTTTCAGTACGTATTTGTCCTGTTTTCTATGAACCTTTAATTAGAGGAGTAAGTGGCTTATTCAACCTTAAAACTCATTTTTTGCTTGATGAGATTGAGTTTCTGCCACCCGGTTTCCTGGTATAATGTTTGGAATATGGATTTGTGGAGCAAAAGGAAGAGTGAAGGAAAATGATAGGAAAGCAAAATGAAGTAAAAATGTCATATTTAATTATTTGTTAATTTATTTTAAAGTTGAGTTAAAAAAATGAGAAGAAAATAAATAGATATTTGTACAAAAAAAAAAATTAATTTTTACATGATTAAAGCATAAAATATTACATTAACAAAGTAATTTTATTTTCCCTTCCCTTTACTTGTTGTCTCCACAAATCCATGTTCCTAACATGGAACTAATTGACTTAAGTTCTTCCATGGTTTCATTCTTAATTGATTTTGATAGTTTCAGTTCCAATTCAACAAGAAAATCAGTTCACTGTATGACTAATCTTTTGTTGACTGACTAACGTGAAATTTATTATGCAGAAAACCAATCCTGTTGTAGCTGAGATATTCTCTCTCATGTCTAGAGATGAAGCTCGGCATGCTGGGTATGCATACAAACTTCAATTAGGCACCCTCAAAATCTCATCCCCTTCTTTGACCCCCTTCTTTTTATTAGAGTGATTATGGCTCCTAATTGCTAACATGATTGGGTTGTCATTCAATTGATTTCCAGGTTTTTGAATAAGGGTTTATCTGACTTCAATTTGGCCCTCGACTTGGGATTCCTGACTAAGGCAAGAAAGTACACATTTTTCAAGCCAAAGTTCATTTTCTATGCAACATATTTGTCTGAGAAAATCGGATACTGGAGATACATAACCATTTACCGGCATCTCAAGGCCAATCCTGAGTACCAATGCTATCCCATTTTCAAATATTTTGAGAACTGGTGCCAGGATGAGAACCGGCATGGTGATTTCTTCTCTGCACTGATGAAAGCACAGCCCCAGTTCCTCAACGACTGGAAGGCAAAGTTGTGGGCAAGATTCTTCTGCCTTTCGGTAATCTTTTTCATGCTTAACTATTAGTGTATTTTGTTTAATTGAAAATTATGATGTAATTTCAATATTGATTATAGCCTGTGCTGTCTTTACTTACCGGGCATTCAATTGTGCAAACAAAATTAATAATAAAGAAGCAAATAGATAAAGTTTCTATTATCTCTTCAACTCTAAATCTATATTAGTTTCCATTCTCAATATTCTTCCACCCCCTACCTTAGTACGACTCTTCAAACATGATATAGATTTGATCACTTGTCCAGAGTTGATTTCCCTTACAGCCGAGCAAATTTATTGTGCAGGTATATGTGACAATGTACCTCAATGATTGCCAACGGACAAGTTTCTATGAAGGCATTGGGCTCAACACAAAGGAATTTGATATGCATGTCCTTATTGAGGTTAGCTTGTGTTGACTTTGGATCTTGCTCCTGTTGTTATATTATTCTTCGGATTCACAATTCAATTATCTTATTTCCTGTTACAAAATGGCTACCAGTGCTTACCTGCTGAGGTATGTACTTCATTGTTTTGAATTTATTTTATCTTATGCTCCATTTGCTTACCATGATGGTCAAAGCCTTTAAGGCTAGACGAGTCCCAAATCCTTCATACCTGAAATAATGCAACCACTTTATCTTATAAGATCCCAGTCTCTTATTTCCTTTCCTCTAATTCTTTTGGCAATCAAATGGGGTTTGAAATGAAGCTGAATAATAAGTTGCACTCTCCCATTATCTAAAACCCTTTGTTGTACGGTACCACTCATTTCGAAATTATTTTTTCTAGTAGTGACAATGTTACATGGACTCGAGTGTGGATACGTGTCTAAGAGTAAGATCCATTAATTCTTTTATTCAAAGGTACATGAACGCGGAAAAATATGTGAATATGTAATATACTTATTTTATTTTATAGGATAATATGATATTTACAAGATACCATTGGCGGGTATTTCATGTATAAAATATAAGTTTTATTTATAATTATGTGTTAAAATTGAACCGTTAAATATGTTTCTATGGACATTCAATTATATTAGATACATATATCATACGTTAATAAGATATGTCCTTATCTGATTGTCAAGTATCCGACGTGGGTACATCATGCATTGAGAAAAATCCATGAAATTTAGGTTAATTGCAATTTTTCTTTTCTTTCTTTCTTTTTTTTTTTTTTTTTTTCCAAAGGTAGAGTTTTTATTTTTTAATTTTTAATTCTATTGTGCTCCGAAACCTTTAAATAAGATTCAGGTTCAGTTTTTGAAAGTGTTTTTTTTTTTTAATTTAAAATTTGTTCTGCAGACAAACCGCACAACAGCGAGGATATTTCCGGCGGTGCTGGATGTCGAGAATCCAGAATTCAAGAGGAAGCTAGATAGGATGGTGGAGATTAACCAGAAGCTGTTGGCGGTGGGAGAAACCGAAGACATTCCCTTGGTCAAGAACTTGAAGAGGATCCCACTAATTGCTGCACTCGCCTCCGAACTCTTGGCTGCATATCTCATGCCACCCATTGAATCTGGATCAGTTGATTTTGCAGAGTTTGAACCTCAAATTGTTTACTAGAAAAAAAAAAAAAAAAACATTTGGTTGAAATCTCAGGCTCATTTATTGGAAGCTCTCTTTAATTTTTCAGTAGATGAGTGTATTGGAAAGCTTTCTTTTAAGTTTTCGGTAGATGAGTGTATAATACTACAGGTACTGAGGGAACACTTGCATGAAAACTTATAAAGTGTGCTTTTGTAGTGATAAAATGATTTTACTTACAGTTTACCAGCGAAGGAGTTTCTATTGTTTGTTCCCAACAATCATCGAACTATTCCTCCCAAAGTCCATACTATGCTAAACAAAAAAATAAATAAATAGATAAAAATAAAAATAAAACCCAACAAAACTCTAGAAAGTCAAAATTTTTTTCTTATTACACAAATTACGAGATAAAAATTATACAAATCTGTACAAATCTTTATAATTTTATACAATTCCAAACACTTCCTATATATGACGTATATTTCGGTGTGATTATTAGAATATTTTAGTGTGATTGTTAGACTTTACTCAATATAATACACAATTGATATAATTCATTGATAAATAAAAAATAAAATTTTTCATATCAAGTCTCTAATTGTTTATAATGATAAATTATGCAACCAAACGCAAATAATCAATTTTACAGGTGAAAAAATTAAGAGATTGAACCTAAGAATTTAATTAGAATGTCTCCAGTGTCGATATATACATATAGATAATTTCAAAGTGGATAATACCTTAGTGGGATAAACTTATCCACTTTTTTCCCTTCAAATCTCTTACTTTTTATATAATCAAAATTAGAATTAAAAGGTACATCTACCCAAATAGAAAATGAATTTTTTTCACTTCAATGGATAGCAATGAGATTTACGAGGAAAAGAGACACAAAAATAGCACTGACGGCATTTACTTCCCCGTCTAGTTTTTTTTTTGAAAGGTAAAAAAAAAAAAAAAAAAAAAAAAAAAAAAAAAAAAAAAAAAAACTAGACGGGGAAGTAAATGCCGTCAGTTAACCAAAACAATTTATGTTTGTAAAAAATACAGAATGCAAAAGGCATTTCTCTACTTGTTAAACAAAAAAATATTTAGCGCGCGCACACTCCTAATTATTGTATTATTATCACTTTCTCTTATTTTTCACATATTGAATCTAAAA
The DNA here is from genome assembly GCA_019916065.1 of Vitellaria paradoxa. Lineage (NCBI taxonomy): Eukaryota > Viridiplantae > Streptophyta > Magnoliopsida > Ericales > Sapotaceae > Vitellaria > Vitellaria paradoxa. The sequence continues at coordinate 16,305,178 of CM034235.1, read as the reverse complement.
TTACTTAATTTAATTGTATTGTATTTTTAATCTAAAACTTTTAATTGTCTAAGACATTAATATAGAGAAATCGTTGGTGAATAAGATTAAGGCTTTATTTAAATAATTAAAAATTTTAAACTAATAAATTTGAGATTAAATTATATAAAAATATAACTAAAAGAGTTTATTTATGTAATAATACAAGACAATTTTTTTAATAATTATTATTAAGGTTGTGCATTGATCGATTCGGTTTAGATTCATACTTAATCTAGAACGAATTAATTTTTCTTTTTTTTTTGTGCTTAAAAATTGGATCCAAAACGAATCGATTTCAATTTAGATCTAAATCGTATCGAGAATATCAGTTTAGGTCAGTTTGATTTGGGGTCAGTCTAAATTGGGTTGAGTTAGTTTAATTTTTGGGTTAGGCTAGTTTGCTATAAATAATGTATTATATATCAATATAATATTATATATGATATATTATATTTTTCGAATTGAGTTATTTTCGATTCAATTCTTTGTTTATCAACTTGATAATCGAACCAAAAATATCGAGTTGTTAATTTTCTAACAAAGAATTGAACCAATTTTAACTTGAATCCAAAGTGGCCGAATTGGTTCGATTTTTGAGTTGTTCGATTTTTTTGTACACTCTTGATTACAATGAATATAGTGGTGCCACTCCTATAACTATGTTTGATTATAAGAATTTGATGATAAGTTATACGTAATACTATGAATAATATATGGAATTGGATATAATATCGGGATTAATTTTTATGAGGGATTATTTTTGGGTGTTTGGTTGATAAAATATAAAGTGAAATAAAAGATGTGATTTGACATGAGATGTGACAAAAAATAATTTTGAACATTTTGGTGGCATTTGGTTTACTTTTCTATTTTATGTTTTCTATTTTTGTTTTATGTGTTAAAAATCTAAAAATAAGGAAACAAAAAATAATATATTTTTCTTATTTTGAGATTTTCTTTGTTTTTTGTTAAAAACTTTCAAAATGACTTTTTATCATTTTTCATTTCATGTGTAAACTCATTTTCTGTTTTCGAAAATAAATTTTGAAAACACAAGTAACCAAATAAGTTTTGAACTATTTTCCTTATTTTTAAAAGTACAAAATAAAAAATGTGTTTAAAACAGAAAATAGAAAATAAAAACAAAAAATAGAAAAACAAACCAAATGAGCCATTAGATTTTAGCAGAAAGTAAATCCGAAAATGGGAGATATCTAATACCACCTCCCCCTGGTATTACTTTTTGGAGTATAAGCAATCCACAAGTATTAATAATCTCCTCCCACTTTCTCTAAGCAAATGCAGGATTATAGTAGACCCCACGAATATACAGTTCAATCCCAAACTCTAATCCCGGAAACAAACATACCCTGTATGATAAAACTTAAGAGTTGATATGTCCATCCACCGAGTTGGAGCAGATTCACGTATCAACAAGATATTGATCAACTGCACCAAATTTCTGATTGATCAATTTTTTGCACTTCAATTATCTACACGAGTTGCTCGTATCTGGTTTATTAAAAGTGAATGCAGTTGCAATGAGATTTATGAGAAAAATAGAGGCACGAGCCACCCAAAACATTTACAATAGTCTCCGTTCCTGGTCTTTTTCATTCTTAAATTCTTTTCTTATATATATATATATATATATATTTAACTCAGAATATCCGGATCAATTTGCATATAACTCAACTAATCTATGGGTCATAAAATTAACGATCAGATAAATCATCTAGTAGTCCTGAGAAAATTCAAATTAGTAACTGCTAAAAAATAAACCCAAAGTTTTACTAATTAAACCAGTGCGCAGTATTCCTTTCTTGCTTCCTTAAGCAAAACCATAAACGTTTAACAAAAGTAACGAATGCGAAAGGAATTTCCCTTCTTGTTAAACAAATAAATACTTCACACACACACTTCTAATTTTTGTATTATTTAACTCTCTCTTATATTTTTCAAATTTTAAATCTAGATCTTTTAATTGTACAGGGAATTAATATAGAAAAACCGTTAAAATAACTTTAAGGCTCTATTTAAATAATTAAAAATTTTAAATTAGTAAATTTGAAATTAAACTGTATTAAAATATAAATAAAAAAATTAATTTATGTAATAATATAAGAAATTTTTTTAATAATTACTACAAACATAATATGGACACTACTTTCTAAATTGGTAAGAGTCACTGTTATGAAAAATTTTAAATAACTTTTTTATAAGACGATTTCAAATTTACTATAATTTATCATGTTAAACTATTCAAATTCATGATGAAATTTCAAGGTAAACTATATAAAATTATATTTAAGTAATTTTTATTAAATAATTAACACAAAATCCCCAATTTCAAATTAATAATGCAATCGCAATCTAAAAGTGATTCTCTATATTATTGTGGCACACTGAAATAGAGATAGAGACAAACTATGGCAAATGCTATGGGGATTAAAGCAACATTTGTGAATAATAAAAAATGAAAGCCTGTATCATTGCAAAGAAACCAACTACAGGAATCAGTTTAATTAAAGAAAACTAAAAAAAATCCTTCATTTACAGTTACTTGGTAAGATTTTCTGAACATTCTAACTGACCAAACCAAAGAATATGACTTGTCTATGCAATGATTGAGTAGAGAGAGTACTCCCTCTGAAGTGAAAGTAAGTGTAGATTGGAAGAATGATTTCACAACTTTAGAAGAGGTTTGAAAGTCATTTTCACTTGACTTTCCTTAACATTACATCCATTTCAACATGCAAAGGAATTAAAATTCATAAGGACCCTCCAAGGATTTAACTTGGCTCTGTTTTCCCCAATCCGAAGCACAAACAGAGAGAAAGGGGGATGAGAAGAAAAATTTACATTCCAAAAGTACATGATTCCATCTAACTTAAACACATGCATCAACATCCTTCAAAATTGGAAGCTTATAGTCTTCCTTTACCACCCCCCCCCCCCCCAAAAAAAAAGGGAAAAAGAAAAAGAGAGAGCCAAATCAGATCAATAGTAACCATTAGTAAGAATTGGACACTCTGGGTTAAAATATGAGAAATCTATAAGAAACCTACAGCTGCAAACACGATTTCAACCCTTTGCCAGTTGGAGAGGAATAAGAGTCAGAAGTTGCTTGAAACAATGAATGCAAGTCAATGCTTTACATATGTGATGACCAAGAGAGGGATTCAAATGCAATTCCTACCGTCTCTGCATCTTCATCACCTCGAGTACTTGCAGAATTAAGGGATATGCCCTTCAGTCTGACTTTTTCTTCTTCGTGTTTGCGTCCACTTCTACTTTCGGCGGCTGGACTAGCAACTTAAATATCCACACTGCCAATAGAGTTGCCTCTACTGGGGCAAGCCAGTAAACAAGTATGTGCTCCTTGGTAGCATGATCCCCACGAGCATAAGCCCACCCCATTACCTAAGAAACTCAGAAAGCTTTTCAACCTAACATCTTTGTAATATTTTCGAATCTGAAACAATATGGTGAGAAAAAGTAATCAAAGATTAGGAAAAGCACTTACAGATGCTGGGTTCATGCATCCACCAGTTAGATCGGAACCAAGTATATGAAGTGAGAGCTTGGAGATACTGGAGATCCAATTTTTCGTATAGAAACTTCCAGGGATGTTTCTTGAAAGCCCAAGTGAGATGAGCACAATGGCAAATGTCAGCAATCCCTCTGTCAATGCACCTTGATGGAGGGCAACATTCAGACGTGGTCCACGTCCTATTTCAGGAAAGGTTTCGATGATGAGCCTTACCCCTGAAATAGATCCAATGACCTAAAAATGCAGGTAAATTTGAGTATAAGCAACCTCATAATAAAATTTGTGACATCAGCTGCATAGGCAGGGTTAAAAAAGGTAAGAATAACTTGTAATCAGTTAAATTTGAGTTATTTTGTACAAAGGCGCCATTTTAGAGCTGTATCTTCTCACAAGAGACAATTCTCAAATGACAATAGTCAAAACTAAGGTATTTATGATATGAAGCCAAACCCAATATTTGAGACAGGTTTTACTGAGTAGGATTCATTAATTTTCCCTCTTTAACTGACCACCAATCCAGTGTCTTGTCTTATACATTACTAATTAGAACAAAATCAACAGGTTGAATTTGCAATCAATTAAAACTCAAGCAGCCCACTGAGTGGGTTCATAATAATCTAAAAACAATCAATTTCAGTTCTCAACGAACATTAGCAACAACTTATTTATAACTGCTACCAAAATAGGCATCATGCACAATGTGCATTCACATGCCTAGTCAAGAAACAGGAGAGAATCGGTGAAACCTAAATTTTGGTGAGGCCTTTTTCAGCTTCCCATAAAACCCTTCAATAACCCACTACTTTAAACTTTGCATTAAATAACTTCTGAAAACTACCTCCAGTTAAGACAGAGGGGCTAGCTTAAGTGTGGAAAAGGCATCCCCACTCTTTGCTTGCAAAGGAAATGTTACCTACATATAATACTCACCAAACCCCATAATGTCGGAGCCCTGTTTATTGGGTTACCATTTTACCCCTCTACCAACCATAACTAGTCACAATTTTTTAAGAGATGCGCAAGTAATTTTTCAAAAGCTATCATTTATTTAGGTAATTTCACTTGTAAAATTATTCACCTTCCTTCAATATAGTCGCCTACCATTAGACCAAAAAAAGTAAGGATTTGTGACTAAAAATGAGTAATAATTGTGCATGTCACCCATGCAAGGAAAGGGTAGAGTAATTTACAAAAATGAGGGTGAAATGAATCGCCTTCCATTTTCGATACATCTTGAGGGAAGTCATAAGTTAACCTAGAAATTGTGAAACCCGCTTTCAAGTTTCAATAGGCAGCTGTGAGGTGACTGCCATCCCACTGTATTCAAGAACAAAGATGCCAAAAGGAAAAGCTATGTGGTAGCAGAATGCTAATCAACTCCCCACTCAGTAAAAACATCACCAACTTTTCGTCACATGTCTAATCAGAAGCCCCCCTCAAGAATAGGGTAAAGGAAATCCAAATATCAACCAATAACCATTTAAACTAGCCAACAATCAAATTTAAAAAAAAATAGAAATTTAATTTGATCATAACACGGTTACTTGTAAAACAGACAAATCACAATTACTGAAAATTATGGCCAAGCCAAATTTAGATTTAAATTAATCAAAACCAAATCAAAGAAAATTAAAATTAAAAATTAAAAAAAGACACATATGTCACAATCGTACAGAAGAGGAAATAAACCGGTACTTCCATTTAGTACATGTTTGGAACATGAATTTGTGAAAGAAAAAAAAAAGAAAAATGAAGAGAAAATAAAATTAATAATTTGTGTAATTTTTATACGCTTAATCAATCAAAAGCTAAACTTTGTTAATAAATATTTATTTATTTTAATCTTAATCTAACTCTATAAAAAAAAATTTGAAATAAATTCAACTATTTCATTGTATTTTGTATTTCTACCAATCTCCTTCACTTTTCTTTTTCCTCCATAAAATTCACGTTCTAAAGATCGCATAAATAAATCAACATATCTGAATCCACGACATGAAACATTCCCAAAACCATTAAGATATCAATCAAACGAAAATTAAGAATCAAATCTCTAGAATATATAAGCCCAAGAGCAGGAGGAAAAGGAACCTGAGCAGGAATTCTTGCACCCACTGTGAAGAGGAAGCGGGTGAAATCCCCGGAGATGGCACTTGCTAAGACGGTGAGGGGATTGTAGGAACCCCCGTTGGAGATCTTACCCAGGTATGCGAAGAAGAACATGTTGATTACGGCGACAGCACCTTTGATCGCTTCCCCTTTTGGGTCATGGTGTCCAAACCCCAGAAGGCTGTGGACAAACACCTTGTTAAGGACCCCAGACCATACCCACATGAAGGAGATGACGAAATCCGAAACCAGTAAGCGTATTCCACCATAACCCATTTTTCGATATTGATCTCTCTCTCGTCTTCTCCCCCTCTCTAGTCTTCTCTCCCTCAGGGGTCTTCGTTTGGGTATTTTCCTGTTGTTTGGGGGGAATAAGTGGTTTCGGGAAGTATTCGTTGCAATCTGATTTCATTTTCTGACATTTGGTTTTGTGGGATCCACAGGAAACCAGAAAGTACTTACATGGGGTAGCGCGTTTTTGGCGAATTGTGACTTGTGTCTTTGTTGAATGGCCGCCCCGGTCTGCTTGGAATAGAATGGTATATAAAATATGCATTTTCCGGCGGGGTCTGCCGTCAAATTTGATGGCATTGCGGTGACAATTAAATCCAAAATTATTGAATTTTAGGGTGCGTTTGGTGCCCAACAAAAATCGAAAGTTTCTAAAAGTAAATTTTAAAATTATTATATAATAATTATTGAAAAAATTTGGTTGATTTGATATAAAATTATTAAAATTATATAAAAGCACACGTGTCAAAATTTTAGTGGAGGATTTTGAAAATTTTGGAGTTTTGTGTACTTTTTTGTACAAATGTCAGATCACTTTTTTTTAAATTTGGCAAAATTCATTGGAACGCACCGTTTAGGTCTATTCCAACGGTTTCTTATGACTTTTGAAATTTTTGGGCGCTTGAGATCGTGTCAGCTTTTGAAGTTTTTTGCGAACTTTTGAAATTTGTTGAAGCTCCAAATGAGCCCTTAATTTAATGATTTAAATATATTTTTTCATTTAAAAATTTTGAAATATATTTAAACTAATCCAATGGTTTAAATTGAATTATTATCACATTAATATTAATTTTGATGTCAATTTCTCAATTTTAAAGAATATAGGGGCGTTTGAAAGGTCAGAAATTAAGAAAAATGTAATGTATCAATTACTTTTTAACAAAATCAACTTTCCGACAAGATTTGTTTAAACATGGTTGAATGATCAATTCAATAGTTTTCATATGTTATGTCAAAATTTTTATCTAATAAGATCTGTTTGAACATGGTTGAACGACCCATTTGCACAATTTTTTGTATGCTGGCAGCGTTCGCTGCACAAAAAGTTTATAAAAATTTTTAAAAATTTCTGAAAATTTTTAAAAATTTCTGAAAATTTTTAAAAATATATATAAAATATTACATATTTCCGTCTTCTTAAAATTCAAAAAACATTCAATATTTTTCAAAAAAAAAGCGATAACTAGAATTTGGTTAATCAAATAGTAAAAATTTTTTCGTCATTCTCACCATGGACTCCTAAGCTACTAAATGACACCCATTTTAACTATTTTTGTGGCGTTTTTAAAACCGTTCCAACGGATTGTAGAAACCGTTCCGAGATAATCACACGGGCAACTTTCGTCCAAAGGGTTTCAACAGGACAGATTGTAGTGTAAAGAATTCATAATTGCCTAAAATTTTAAATATGTCCAAACGGAGATCCGATCCGTCGGAACAAAATTTTATTATTCATCTCCAAAAAATGTAGTTTGAGTGATGTGCACCAAATACAAAAAATTTCTCCAAATCACATTTTATCTCATTTTCTCTCAATTTTTGGTGCACCAAACACAGCCGCTGTGTTAAAAATTTAAGTTGACACGATCCATTTAAATGTAGTTAAATAATCCGTTCGAACGGTTTCCATACGTTGTGACAAAATTTTAAGGAGAAATTAGTAAAATTTAGTAAATATGCACGAAATATAAAAATAGTCAGAAGTTTATAAAAATTTGTAAGAGTTTATAACTTTTGATCTCCCCAACAGCACTTAAACAATCCATTTTTAGACATTTTTAATTCAACCATTTAAAAGGTAAGAATTAGCTAGTGGTTTTTTTTTTTTTTTTTTTCCAAACTCAAGGTATTCGTAATCACTGGGGGTTCTAAAATTAATGATTAGATAAACTCTTTAATAACTTTAAAAAAACTCAAACTATTGACCCCTGAAAAGTAAATTTACAATATTACTAGTTGAACTAACCCGTCAAATTAAATATTAGCTACGGATTAAATAATTCTTTATCACATATTAGACCGTTTAGAAATTGGGGTTTGCATCAGTTCGGTTTGATTTTAAAATGTATAGAATCAAAATGAATAATAATAATAATAATAATTTTAATTTCTGTAAATGAAATCAAATTGATGGAATAATTGCGACAGATTATTTAATTGAAATGCAGTCAATGTGGTCTATAATTCTTATTTTTACTTCCAATAGATACATCTAAATAAATTTATGCTATAAAAATGTATTTATTAATATATCTATTTGGCATGCCATTCTTCACTCTCATCTTATGTGACATGTTTAATTAATCTTATTTTACTTTTTCTTTTCTTTTTTTTAGAATTATGAATTATTTTTTAAATTCCTTCATTTTCTCATTTTCTCTTTTCTTTTTTCATTCACAGAATATTTTTTTTTTTTGTCTCACGTCGATAAAACATTACAAGTTCACCTTTTCTTTTGAATATAATAAAACAATTAGAATTGTAGCATATGGTTTAATAGATGTGGATGAACTCATGAGTTCCAAGAAAGAACCAACTTACTTGGGTTCTAGAAAGGCACTCACTTGCTTATAAATTTAATATGAATGAACTCGTGAGTTCCAAAAATGGATCTACTCTTTGGATCCACTTACTTATAAAATCAATGCGAATGAATTATGAATTTCTAAAAAAAAATCACATAAAATAAAAATTTACATATTTCAAATATGCTATTAATTAAATTAAAAAATACAAATAAAATTAGACTTAAATTAATAAATACAAATATAATCTCATAACAACTATTCTTATTATTTTTAAAATTTAAAATACAGAAAAATACTAAAATGTTAATTAGGTTCAGGAGCATTTAATTTTCTAAATTCTAACTTTAAATTTAAATTGGGTACATTGACTGTATTTATTTTCTGAAGTACATATGATTGATAATAGTATTTTTATTTAAATTATTTTTATAAAATTAATCAAAATTATTATCAAATCTTATTTGGCACTTGTTATATTCATCATTTTACTATTTTTATTTTTACAAATCTTTAAATAAAATTAGTATTGGGTATGATTTTTTTTCTAAATTATAATTTTACATTCAAATTGGTCAGGTTGATTATATATTTTTTTTATAAATTATAACTTACATTAATAATAATATTTTTAAATTATTTTATTTTTATAAAATCAAATGAATTAAATTCTATATGGTATTTTCCATATTCACCATTCTATTTTTTTATTTTTACTAATTATTGAATTAAATACCATTTTTCATTTTTTAATACTTTTTATTCTTATTTGTAAAACTTTTACTTTTTTTTGGTCCCACATCAGTAGATGACAACAACTTTACTATAGTTGTAATATGTGATCTTCATCAATATAAAGTGAACTCGTGGATTCCTTAAATGGAATCTGCTTATTTATGCATTGTAATTGTAAAATTTATTAAAAAAATTAATTTAGGTTTGAAAAAATTTTAAAATTATTAAATATTAATTAAATTTCTCTTACAATAACAACTTTTATTATGTCTTAAATTTAAAGACAAAAAAAATGATGAAATATTATTTAAGTTTAGGAATAATTTTTTTTAAGAAAATTTTTAACTTTAAATTTAAATTGGTCATGTCTATAATTTTTAACTGATTATTTTGTATTATTTTTATAAATTTATATTATCTACATACCTATATCAAAATTGTGTAATTATTTTCTCATTAAACCAAATCGTTTGTGCACTTTCCCTATTTATTATTTTACTTTTCATTTTTTTAGAAATCTTTGAATGAAATGCTCTTCTTTTTTTATTCTTTAGTATTTTTTTCTCTTTTTATTTTTTTCGTCCCATATGGGTACCTAACCACAATTATATATATATATATTTATATTTTGTCTATATAGGTATTAAGGTTGTATTATTTAATTGTAACTACTGTGAACTAAGTTAACTAATTTTTAAAATGAATCAACTTGCCTATTAATTTACTACTATGGTAAAATTTACACATTTCAAACATATTTGAAATTAAATTTAAAAATACAAAGAATAATTAAGATTAAAATTAATTTAAAAATAATTGAATATTAATTAAATTCAACAAAAATTTATCTTCTCGGATAATAACAACTCTCACTTATATTTTAAATTTAAAATATAAAAAAATCTATCATTAATCAGGTTTGAAATGCCTAAATATTAATTAGGCTAAAGAATAATTTTTTTTAAGTTCAATTTTAAAGTTGAATTAGTTATGTTGGCCATCAATTAAAAACTTGATTAATAATACTCAATATTTGAGTTATTTTTATAAAATACAATATATAATTAATAAAAATAATATTCTTAACTTAAATTATTTGTACAAAACCAGTTAAAATTTATTTTAAAAAAATAAGAATGTATATTAAAATTAACAAATAGTTTGAAATAAAAAATAGATAAGGTGGATTAGGTATGTTTATGATTTAATATATATTTTAGAACAAATTTTAAATTTTAAAATGAGGCCAAATTGAGATTTGGTAAAATATAAAATTTTAATATTCATATAGAAATTCAACTTTTATGATTTTTATTGGTTTATTAACATTGATGCAAATAAAAAATCTAAATATAAAAAATAACTTAATAACTATTTTATAAAATTATACAACTTTATTAAAATATTTTATAATATATTTAAAAATTATATTAAAAAATTATATTTTCTTCATAAAAATATTATATAATTTCGTGCATCACAGTGATTAACACTAATAATTTTATATAAGACAGTTAATTTGTCCAATTCAGTTGTGTTTATTAGGTCATTAAAATAAAAATGAGAATTAGTATAAATTAATTAAAACAAGTTAACTCAATGGACGAATTCATTTATGAATGGTTGGCTCTAAAACTGGGTTCTAACGTGTTTTTTTATTTCTTCTTTTTTTTTTTTCTTTATGTCTAATTGCGAAGGAAGCGCACTGATTATGGGCACGTTTCGCAACAAATTAAAAATTTTTAACTTTTTCCATCTATTAACCTTTTTAAACTTTCTCCATCAAAAATTGTTAAACACATAAAAATATTATTAAACACAAAACCATTAACTTTTTTTAACTTTTTTATTTTTTTTATAAGTTTATGCAAATTTTTTTTTAAATTTTATAAATTTTTATTAAACACATAAAAAGACACACGTCAGCTTAAATCAAGAAAGATCATATTGAAAATCTTGCTAAAATTTTAAAGGTAAATTAAACCTATCTTCTCCCAATGTTTGGATAATTAAAGTTTTTATCTTTGAATATTAAAAAATTATTTTTTGCTCTTATTGCAGTTCCCACATCTGTTGTAGAAGGGATTGGTGATCAATAAGTGTGAGAGAAACATCAGTTGTATAAGGGATTGGTGATCAATAAGTGTGAGAGAAAGTTTCATCCTACGAACTAATTTTTTAGGATGAAATAAACACACGACCACCCAACAATTAGTATCAAAGTCTGAGTTTGTTTTCAATCTCAGTCCACCAAGAGAAATGAATTTTTGCTACCTCCAACCCAATGGCTGATGTGTGAAGAGGGAGTTTGTTGAGGTGTCCCATATTGGTTGTGAAAGGCCCGATGGTCATCGGGATGAGAGAGATTCAAGACCACCCAACAACATGTATCAAAGCCTAGATTTGCAATCAATCTCAGCGCATCGAGAGGAACGGGGTGTCACTACCTCCGACCTAGAGCTCGATGTGTGAACGAAAAATTTGTTATGGTTCCCATATTGGCTGTGGAAGGGCCGATGGTCAAGGGAATGAGAGAGGCACAAGATCACCCAACAATTGGTATCAGAGCCTAGATTTGTCATCAATCTCAGCCTCTTGGGAGGAACAGATTATCGCTGTCTCTAACCCAAGGCCTGATGTGTGAAGGGAGAGATTATTGTGGTTTCCATATCAATTGTAAAAGAAGCCAGTGATCAATATATAAGTGTAAAGAAAATTTCATTCTACAAGCTAATTTTTGGGATGAAAAAAGTCTAAGATCACCTAGCAACTCTTTTATTTTGAAAAATTATTAACTCTAATCCCCTTTTCAACGCACTGTTTGGAATGGTGAATTTTATGGGATTTAATTTCATTTGATGAGAATTCCAATCAATTCTTATGTTTTGAATCAAAGTAAGATTTTATAAGTTGAATTTGATCTCATTTCATAATTTAAATTTTAAGATTTTTATATCGTTTGAAATCTAACCTTAAATAATAAAATTTGATGATAATTTATTCTTTATTAAAACATCTAAGTAAGTAAATAAATTTACTCTCATATATCATACTTATCATATTTTTTATTTCTTATTAACATGGTCAAATTTAGTATTTCTCTTAAATCAATTCAACTCTTAAATTCAAATATGTGTTTCAAACACAAAATTTTTATTTATTAAATGAAATGAAATTAATTTTTTATTTTAAAATCGAATCAATTCTAATAGAGAAATAATTTCAAACGAAGTGTAAATAAATTATTAATCTTAAAAGAAAATATTAAAGTCAACCAAAATTTTAAATAAATTTTCTATTTTATTCTTTGTTGCAATTTTCCAAGTGCGGAAATTTGACATGTAATATGAGTGATGAAAAATTGGATCATCTCCTCATAAAAAGTCTATTATACTGTGATTTATTCGAAATGAAAGAACGATGAAATTGTTTGGATGATTTAAAGGTTAAATTTGAGAAAAATAAAATACTTAAAAATGCTTATAATTAACATTCACGGAAGAAAAATATGAATCAATAATTTGCATATTTGTATAATTTTTATATAATTCAATGATTTTATGTATTTTTTTTTCATTTTCATTTCAACAACGATGAATTAAAAATGAATGATTTAACTTTTAAGAACTGATTTATTTAAGAATACTATTCATTGATTTTTTAAAACACAAACTTTGATTTAGAGTTTATAGAAATTTTAATTTCGAATTAACTCTTATATCGATAGTATTTTATTCTTGTTAATATTTAATATATTTATCCTTTATAACTTAAAAATCTGAAAATATAAAAAGGTAATTTTGATCATTTTAAGAAAACTAAAAAACTAAAATTATAAAAACTAATTTTTGTAGATATAAAACGCCCACGATGACGGAGCCAGAAAGGTAATCCGGATTTTGAGCCGGGTCACGAGAGGGCGCAGTGCGACCCAATCGAAGTGAAGTTTCCCGTGACTACCGCCGGGGTCATTTGCATTTATATTTATATAATCTTCCATTTATATTTAAATTAAGTAATACTATAACACTCTGTTCTATTCATGAACTTAAAATTTGTCAATGAAGTAACCGTGCAGGAAATTTTTTGACTCTCTTTCTCCGTATATCCCATCTCTCTTGTTCATGGAGATCCCCTCTTAACGGTGACTTATATATAAGAAAACGGTAAAATAAAACGGTTGGAGTTGCCAGAATTATTGACCACGCCAACCAAAAATACGTTGATCAACCTGCCGAACAATAATCTTTTTTTAAGTATATTTATCTAAATATAATTTTATTAATATAAATATAAATTTTATCTTAAATTTGAGTGGTATAAAAACGATAAATTGTAATAGATTTCGAATAATTACAAAAAAAACAGTCATTTAAAATCATTTAGAACAATAGCTCCGGTACTTTGAAAATAGTGGTTATTGTAAAATGATTTGAAATTCATAAGTATCCAAATAGGTCTTAAAACATAAACTTTTCTACAAAAATAAGTAAGATAATAGTGTGGCAATTTTTTGGGTCTATAATTTTATTAAAAAATTTAAATAAGTTTCGATAACTATAATTGTGGCATTATTCTGACTTCAAATTTTATAAAGTTACATTTTTATTTATGGAGTTAAAACAAAAAAAATTCACTAAATATTATTGGATAATAAGTCAAATATAAATTTAATATGAATTTTAATGTAAAATTGAGAAAGTTAAAAATGATATATAATGATGGATTAATTCGAGTGAATTTTTGTACCAAAAAAAATGTATAACAAAGTAGTTATCATTATTATTTATATTTTTTATATTTATGCAAAATTTACTCTCAAATACATTTATTTGAAATTGGCATCCTGATAGGGTATAAATTAAGAAATTTGGATAGAATAGGATGGTGATGCTAATGAACTACATTTTTTTTTTTTTTTTTAACTTCACACATTATAATTACTCTCATACTATTTAGAAGTCTAGGAAGTTAAAAATGGAGTTCATTTAACATTTCTTGGTCGAATTCTTGGCATTTGTATTCATGGCTGTATAACAAATTACAATAACTCAATCGAGTTTGATTTGCTTGTAATCTTGTTTGAACTTACTCAAAATATAAACAAAATGAACTTGAGTTATAATTTTAAACTTTGTATTCCATTAAACCTAATTAGTGTTTGGACTAATAAATTAACACTTAATAAATATAATACAAAACATTAGGTGACATTTGGTTTGCATTTTTATTTTTTTCTATTTTATGTTTTATGTGTTTTATGTTTTAAAAATCTAAAATATGAAAAATAGAAAACATATTTGATTTAACATTTTTTATTTTGTGTGTTTTAGGAGACTATTTGTTTTGGGTCAAAAAATTTCAAAAAGATCTTTAGTCATTTGCATTTCATCCGGAAACTCATTTTTTATTTTCTAAAACAAGTTTTAAAAATGCAAATAATTAAATGTGTTTTTAGCTGTTTTCTTTATTTTCAAAAATATAAAATGAAAAATATACTCAAAACAGATATACCAAATGATACTTGAATTTTTAAAACTAAATTTAGAATAATCATTAAATTTAACTCAAAATATTATCAAATTAAACTTAAAATATATCCATTAAGAGCATGTTTGTTTTGTTGGGCAACATATATAGAATAAATTTTATTGGAACAATTTTTGTTCTCCATTACATTAGTCTGGAATAGAAGGTGTCAATTATACCAATTACCCCCTTATGGGGTTAAATTGTTACTGATGGGGGAGACATTAAAAGTGAGTAATGAAAAAATATATCATTTTCTTGTTACCTTATAAAATATTTATTTACATCCCATCAAGCAACACTCGTTATCAGTATTTTAAATATAATATAATTATTAAAGTGTAATATTTTACTTTCTCAATTCAATTTAATAGTATGTATAATGACTCTAATATTTACTTTCATTCAAAATTTTCATCACGCTTCAAACGTTTCGTAGATTTAATAAATTTAATTCAAACGGTGGAATAAGTTCACACCCATATTTGCATCTCACCATATTCATTCAATTCCGTTGAAATGGAAGCAATCCAGCTAGGAGTGCTTTCGCTTTCGGATAGAGAAAGAATGCCCATTGAGGAGCTCACACACCCACAACAACAACGAGGAGATTAATACATATGTGAAGATTAGGCCCCTAAAATTTGTGAACACCATCAATTCACTCACTGCTCCCAGGACCACCACCCCCATAAATGCAGCAAACCCTAAATTTACCTTTATGGCCTTGTTTAGAGTTAAAAAAAATAAGATAAATTGAGATAAAGTATGTGTTTGGAGTAATAAAAAGTGAGAAGAAATGAGATAAAGTGAGAAAAATTGTGAGTTCGTAATATGTGTAGTGAAATAAAAAAGTTGATATGATAGAAGTTTTTAGAATTTTTTTTTTTGGAGATGCCAAACAGTGCCAAAATATGATTTGTGATTAATTTTGGCGCTCTTTTTTTTTTTTAAATAGCAAACCGTGGGAACTATTTTCCAAATCCGTTCCCATAGATTCAAAAAAATTCACAAAAAATAGCAATAATGATACTTTTTTAAAAGCTTTCGACACGAAGAATATGATTGTATAAAAAATTTACATATTCGATTAATCTACTTTTAAATTTTTTTTTTTTTTTAGCAAAATATTAGAATTTTTGAAATTAGTGATGACGGAAAAATTAGAAGTAGAGGGGTTGTTAGAGATTTGTAGAATTTTTTTTAGTACTTTTTTAGTATGCCAAGCCATTCTTATGTGTAAGTCCAATAATTTCGAGGGCAGAAGTTCCATAACCTGTATTCACAACCCATGCACTTTTGTACCAGCTAATTAAGCATTTAACTATAATGGACATCTTGTTCTAGTTTAATCTATACTTAAAAGGGTGGGAGACAACTCTTTAGAATGACCACGGTAAATTATCTCTGTGATTTTAGGGGAAAGGGTGCCTGCTCATAAAGGAGGTTGCACTTTCCCGTGTGACAGTACAAAAATATGTTAAAATTTATCAAAAGTTATAAAATAAGTATTTAGTAAAATTTTAATTTTTTTTAATTTTTTACTCTATTACAGTAATTTGCTCAACTCAAAAGTTATTAAAAGTCTTTTCAAATACACAAAAATTACTAAAAATTGCTAAAAATTTTACTAAACACTCAAAAGTTGATAAAAATTATAAATGTTGTCAAAAATTTTAACAAACACCTAAAAGTTGTAAAAAGTTACTAAAAATTATAACTTACTTTACTAAACAAACCAAAAATTACGATTAACAACTTTTGATTAAAAATTACTAAAATTTGTGTCACCAAACGCCCAGGTTAATAACCCAAAAAAAAAAAAAATTAAAAGGACTTAAGTTTTAAGTTCAATAACCGCGTCGCATTTATTTCATAAATTAGTCGCCAATTACTCCATATATTGCATTTATTTAATTGTGGATGTAATGAAGTTAGCGAGTGTCAATATTTGCTCCCGCGTGACTTGGGATCGATCTTCGGATCTCTCCGGTCCTCCTCAATTGACCATGCTTTTTATATACACATACATCAAAAAAAAAAAAAACAAAGAAATTATTAACTCTTGAAAATTGTTATGCCTAGGATTGTACATAAAATGAAAATAAAAAACGGAACAATTTGACCCTTTATAAAAGTTCGCTTGGTTCTATTTACAAGGCATTTGTTAATGGTGTGTACAAGGGACACTCATTAAAACTTAATAAAAAAACGTCGCATAATAAAATCTTATATTTGCTCATACATAATTTAATAAAAGTGTCAGATATTATTACGTGTCATACTCTATTAGCTCTCAATGAATGTTCTTGAAACACCACCCTATTATAATTTGTTTCAATTTTAAATCTAAAATTTATCAATTTATTAGCTTGGCTATTATATTTACTACATCGCTTCAATTTTGTATGTATATTTATATATAAAATAAAACATGAAATTAAGGGACTTTGGTACGCAATTAAACTCAAATTTTTATCAATTTTATAGACGTTTGTTATTTTTTTTTTCACAAGTTTGTTTTCAAATTTCAAAATTTACAAATTTTTATCAATTTTCATAAATTTTGGCCAACTTTCATCAGCGTTTGTTAATTTTTATCTATTTTCTGACAACTTTTTTAATCAAAACCATTGCAAAGGGTAGGTCATGAGATCATGTTTAAACGGATGTGATCAGAAATTTTAAGTTATGTTAATCAAACGTTAAAAAATTAAAATATTTTTTTTTATTGTTTGTATTCCAAACACACCCTATATCAATCCAAACTGATTGGACTCATGCACGCCATTAAACACACCTAAGTTTTGAAAATTTGGGTGGAAAAATTTATGCGATTAAGTGCCTGTGATAGGATTATGACAAGGTGCCAGCTCAGCGAAAGAGTTATAGGTGCCTTTTCTAAATTTGGTTAGGACTTTCAATTTCACCAGAATTTGATCCTCCAACTAGTTTAATGTTAATAATATAACTACCTAAATTCCTTGTAGGTTTACCTATAATTTGAAAACGATTGGTCATCCTGTAAAAGTTTAAACTAGTCCTCGTTTGGTTGAGCACCCTATTCCTATTCCAAGTCATATAAATTTTTTCTTTTATATATATATATGTAAGAGTTAATATAAATTATTAAAAATATATTACTAAGAAAAATAAATGGAAGATGGTCTGTAAAAGAATGTAAAAGTAAAATTACCTAACTAAATAACTGTTTTTGAAAAAAAAAAACAATTACTGAATTTTCAATTATTGAAAAAATTATTAATTAGTTTTTACTAAGGAAGTGTTTGGGAGTCCAAATTTTAAGAAAAATTACAAAATTTTCTAAATGTTAACAAATTTTTACGAATTTTGGTCATTCTCGTTTTTCGTGTATTTATTAAAAATCTAAAATTTACAAATTTTTACTTTTTTTTTTTATAAAATCTTGTCTATTTTTGTCAACTTTTTAAAAATTTTTCTTATCAAAACTGTTCGAACGGGTCATTCGACCATGTTAGAATGGGTTCAATTCAACAGTCTAACACATTTTATGTAATCTATTCGAGTAATTCATTCAACCATATTCAAACAAATTCTATCATAAATTTTGAATTTATCCTCTAAACACCAAAAATTGATTGACACATTATACTTTTATTAACTTTTTGTCTTCTAAGCAACCCTAAATTCATGACTAGTTATTATAGGTAAGTAGGACTTGAGTGGTATTAAAAGAGATGAATTTGTCAAGTTTCAATGAATTTAAGATCTATACCAAATATTCATGAACTTTTATTGATAAATTAAGATTTATGCTATAAATATCCATGACTTTCATTGTGGATAAGTACTTAATTTAAAATTTTATATAATTTTAATGTATTTAAAAAAATTAAAAAACTTATTTTTAAAATAATTTGAAATTTTCTTAAAATACTTTATTACTAAAATACTTGGATAGATGCAAGTAATTAGGGGTGAGTATCGGTCGTTATGGTTTGGAAATTTTAATTTTTATAACCGAACCAAATATTTTCGAAAATTAAAAATAATAATCAAACCAACCAAATAATATGTATTAACCGAACCAAATTATTTCGACTTAGTTATGATCGGTATGGTTAAATAGATTTATAAATTTAAATATATATTTTTATAATTTAATTATAGAGTTAAAATAACAATTTTTTATTATAAGTTCAATAAAAAGGCATAATGTTATCAAAATATTAAAATTCTAAATTTCAAATTACAAAAACCAACATATATTTTCATTAAATCATAACAAAGAAAAGAAAACTCACAAAAAGAAATAGCTAAGATTAAAAAAAAAATAAAACAAAATAAAAGGACCTTTGGCTGGCAAATAAATTAATATATACATTTAGATGCTTCCAATCAATTGTTGTTTCAGGAAAGAGATTAGATGAAACCAAAGGTAAAAAAGTGGAATGCATATTAAAAAACCTAAATAGCATATTTAATTATGAGAAATTTAAGAGTTATGGAATTTCAAAAACTAATTATATTTAATACTATAATTATTTATTAAATGAGTACCAAGTAGTTGATAATCCTTTAATAGTTTTCTATAGGACTTCATTAGCCAATGTTGTTAAAATACCAATTTAAATCTTATGATTTTACAATATCAAAATGAGAAATTTTGTTCGATTTTATGTAAAATCTTAATAGGAACAAAATAGGTAAAATCTCAATTTTGAAACGTAAAATTAGTAAAATCTCAATTTTATAGGCAATTTTACCGATTTTAAAAATTAAGTGATTTTTTGTGTAATTTTGTCAAATAAAATAGATTTTTATGATTTTTTCAAGTAATATGCCACAACTATTTCACTTGTTACTTTTTTTTTTAGATTTTTTTATTCTATAACGCTATTATTTACTGTATTACACTAATTGAGGACCATGTGCGTTATTACAGTAAATTAACTATCATAAATTAAATGTAGTAGGTAGAATAAAAATTAAGAGATCTATGGTAGAATATTAGAAATACATTTTCAACTTAAGTGAAAAATTATGATAAAATAAAATCAATATTTTAATGTTTACTGTACAAAATAATCCAAACATTTTAACGGTCCTACTTGTGTAGTAGGATAAAAAGAGTGTAGAACCAGATCTAGAATTTTTTAAAAACTTTGATGAGGATTTATTTGGTTAACGTAAGTAAATTTTTGTGTATGAAATTTTTCTTAATACATGTCTTTTCTTTCTTCTCATATTAATAAAATTATTAACCTATCAAAAAAATGAAAAGCTCTAAATGAAAAATTATAGCATAATAGGTTACTATATTTTTAATTTTATAAGCATTTGGTAAAATTTTATGACTTTACAATTTGATTTTTAGACCCTACATCGATTTTAAGTAAAATCTCTATTTTAACAATCTTGTCAACAGCTAAGTGTTTACAAAAACAAAATCAATTAATTATATATAAATATATATTATATATTAATTATTTTAATTTGGTTAATTCGGTTTATTTGGTTTTAAAATTTCAAAATCATAACCAAAATTGATTTTTATTATTATTATAAAAATTAACCAAACCACAATTGTTAAAATAATAACCGAACCAAACCTTTTAAATTTGATCGGTACGATTTGAAAACAGAATTTTGACCAAATTGTACACACTCCTACAAGTAATAACCTATGATGCTTCTGCATTACAAAAATTATAAAAAATTAATCTAAAACTTAAATAAACAAAATAGTCGTAAACCCTAAATCTATTTATCTATATGCATATATATATAATTATGAAATTAAAAAATTTATAAAGATATTCTTTACCTTATTGTTCTTTTACTTAAAATAACAATTCAATAATTTTAAAAAGATTGACTACAATCTTTACCTTTCAAAAATGTGTATATCCAAGAAGTTATATGTGTCTAAAGGCACGAATTTTCCATCTAATAATCCCTTAAACTTCTCTGTTGTCATGGCAAAAGTGATACTTTCTTATTAAAATCACTGCAGTGTTGAATTTCAAATTCTTTAATTCCAGAAGAGCTTCTCTGTAACTTCTCTAGAATAGAAGCCCCCAAATTCTTTAGAGAGGAACCCAAATTCTTTAATTCCAAAATAACCATAAATTCTTTAATTCCAAAACAACCCTAAATTCTTTAATTCCAGAGTAGCTCCACTATAAAAGCGATACTTTCCTATTTAATTTTTTGCAATCAAATTTTGTTAATTTTTAATTTTTTGCACTTCTTCAACTCTGATAATAGATATTGATTTTTAAAGTGTGAAAAGTTTACCTTTTTTTTTTAATTTTTAGTAATTTTATTTAATTTTTTTGCAATTAAATTTTGACAAATTAAGCACTATCTAAATTCACTCTATTAAATTTAAATTTTTTATTATTTTTAAAGTTAGTCTCCCTAAATCCATTTGCATTTCATTTTTTTTATTTAGTAGTTTTTTTCTTTTAAATTTTTTATAATTTGATTTAGTTCAAAATGTATCTGGATCATAGTTATATTACTCTTAATTTTTTTATTAGTAATTTTTATTTTTAAAAGTTATTTTTATAATTTGTTGTGTAAGTTTGTTTTACAAAATTATATTTCCATGCCTATGGGCATGGGCAATTTTTAGTGTTGTTTTAGCTTAGAGTACTCAAATCATTTTCTACAGGAATACCCAAAAAGAAAAAAAGACAAAAGTATAAAATGGGGACATTTAGAGTGACAAAGAGTGAGACAAAGCAAGATGGTTTGAGATAATTTATGGATTCATAATTCGTGTAATGAGATAAATAGTGAATTACTTTTAAAATTTTTTAAAGGTTTTCAAAAATTTTTAATTGTTTTAGTATATCAAACAAACCCTATATATAATAATAAAATAGAAGTTTAGGTGCATATGTGGGAATGTGCGTGTGAGAGAGAACTTGGAATTGCAAATCAAGTGGAGGATTTCAGCCAAAGCAGTCCTCCTAACTCGCTGACTTCAGCCAACACAATGCCATCCTTCATGCCATCCAAACCCAATGCCCTGACATCTCCAACCCAACGCCTTCCCTCTAGCCAAGCCATCCCCAATGCAGTCCACGTAGAACAACTGTCACTTCAAGTGACCTTCCTTGGGTTTTATTACGTTAACATATATATATATATATATTTAACAATTTACTTAAATAGGTTGAAATTGCAATATTTATAAAAATAGGGTGGGAGTCGTTAGTGGCATTGACACCCTTGTAAATCGTTAATACTACTGATGACACCCTCCTATTCGGTGTTATGAGCATTGACGACGCTCTATGCCTACGAATTTTTGAAATATTAGATAAGATCTATTGATAAATTGAAATTGGATAAACGATAAAAAAATATTTCTAAAAAATGATAAGGCTTAGTCAAAAAAGAATAAATGATAAATGATAAAAAAGTGGATAAAAGAATAAATTATAAAAAATTGAGTGAAAAAGTTGAGATAAAATGAGATAAACTGTAGATTCGTAATTCATGCAATGAGATAAAAAGATAAAAAGTAAATAATTTTTAGAGTTCTTCAGTATTTTTTATTATTTTTAGAATTTTTTGTTACTCCAGAAGGAGCCTAAAAATGATAAGGCCTATTTGAAAAAAAAAAAGATGGATGAATACTAAATAATAAATAATAAAAAAAGTTAAAGTTAGATTAAAAAAAAATATGTTAAAGTGTAAAAATTAAGAATTTTTTTAAAATTTTAATGATACATTTTTGTGAAAATTTTCAAATAAATGTGTTAGATGAAGGAGTTTGTTATACATAGGATATCCATCATCAAAATAAAAATAAAAAAAAGAAAAGAATTAGTTATACACATTTATTCTTACAATCTCAATTTATCCTTAATTGCCTCACGTATAACAAACTCATTGGTTTGGTTTAACACATTTATTTAAAAATTTTACAAAAGTTTATCATTAAAATTTTTAAAAATTCTTAACTTTCTTACTTTAACATATCATTTTTTTTTATCCAATTTTAACTTTTTTTATTATTTATTACTTACCTATCTTTTTTTTTTCGATAGATCTTTAGATAGTAATTTTTTATCATTTATTTTCAGATTTTTTTTAGGGAAAATTGTATGTAAGTCATCCTTTATAATATTTTAAGGCTATTAGTCATACCAAAAAAAAGTATTACTTTTAAGTCACATTAATGTAGCAAGTTTTGTGTTTAAGTCACACTTTGAGTAGGTCCCACGAGTTGTTTTAAATACAGTTTCTAATATACCGATAATATCCTTTATTTCTATAACTAAGTTACACAAATTATTTCTGAAAATTTCGGGAATCATGTGAAAATATGGTTTACGAGAATCACGCTTCTTCCGTTTTTTTTTTTTTTTTCCTTCCTTGTTTTCAGTTTCATTATTTACAGTTTTAGTTGTGAAGATATGAAGAATATGGAGCTTATTTGGCCTATATTCTTCATGGATTGATTTTTCCGATTGGCATTTTGATCTATCTTCAAAACAGTACCGGTACTGTTTCAAAAATATGATGATATTAGCTCGTATGATTGGTTTGTATTATGTATCGATTGATGTTTTTTAGGCAGTATGAAAACAGTACCGGTACTGTTTTCAAAATAGCATCATGAATTATAAGCAGATGACGAGTTTTAAGGGCAAGAGAAATCCATAGGGCCGATCGACGTTTTGAGTTATCTTCAAAACAGTACCGGTACTGTTTCAAAAAATATGATGATGTTGGCTCGTATCGTTAGTTTGTGTTATATATTGATTAATGTTTTTTAGGCAGTATGAAAACAGTACCGGTCCAAAACAGTACCAGTACTGTTTTATCGGTACTGTTTTCAAAACAGCACCATGAATTATAAGCAGATGATGAGTTTTAAGGGCAAAAGAAATCCATGGGGTCGATTGGCGTTTTGAGCTATCTTCAAAACAGTACCGGTACTATTTCAAAAAATATGATGATGTTGGCTCGTATCGTTAGTTTGTGTTACGTATCGATTGATGTTTTTTAGGCAATATGAAAACAGTACCGATAAAATAGTACCGATATTATTTTATTGGTACTGTTTTCAAAATAGTACCATGAATTATAAGCAGATAACAAGTTTTGGGCAAGAGAAATCCATGGAGTTGATTAGTATTTTGAGCTATCTTCAAAACAGTACCGGTACTGTTTCAAAATCAAAAAAAATAAATATACTTAGGAATGATGATCGATTTAGGTTTTTTTCAAATAGTTTTGATTTTGTTTCCAAAAATCAGTTTTGCTTACTTTGTAAAGAAGATGGAAAGTCACGGAATTAGATTTTTTCCCAAACAGTTTTGATTTTGTTTCCAAAAATCGGTTTTTGCTTGCTTTGTAAAGAAGATAGAAAGTCACGGAAGTTATGAGTGAAGTGTGCACTATTTTCGGATAAAACTGGCAGTTTTGAAATGTGGTGAAAAACGCGTGATGTCCTTTTTTTGTCTTTTTGTTGCAAGTGTAACTTATTTACAAACAAGTTTTTTGTGTATGACTTAAATCCTTATAAGTTCATAAATAATGACCGGCCTCCAAAAACCCTATTTTTTTATCATTTACCATTTATCCTTGTTTTATCATATTTGAGAAATATTTTTTTTATCATTTATTATTTATTTAATTTCAACTTATTAATTTTTTAAAAATAAATCTGACCAAATATTTCAAAAACCTGAAATTTGGACCACAGAGTTGTCCTCCGACACCCTCACTCAAAAAGTCTCTCCCTTATATAGGTATAGAAATATATACATGTCCATATATATATATTCTGTCCAATTATTTTTTAATTTTTTTTGGACCTTGCCACTTGGCTTTGGGACACTGAAGCACTAGCGTTTTGAAAACTTGAAAGTGTTTTGAAAATTTTATTACAGAAACAAACACAGAGTGGATAACAAGGCAACAACAGCTCCAACTAATAACATGTAAAGAGTGATTCGCAGAAGTTACTCCATTCTTCCATCCAAACCCTAGAAATAAAAAAATTATATTCTAAAAAAAGAGGAGAGGAGAAGTAGTTTCTCTCTCTAGTTTCCATCTCTCTCTCTCTCTCTCTCTCTCTCTCTAGCGGACATGGGGTTTCTCTCACCAAACTCAGGACTAGAGAACAGCCATGGAGACTAGCTCAATTCACCCACATTCCCAATGGGAAAGGCCGAAGAACAACACTCTCTTCCTCCTGCTGCTGATTTGCAGAGAACAGAGCAAAATGCGGATAATATCTGCAGAGTTCGCGGGTTTGTTGGGTTTCCGATGCGTCTTGGCTTTGATACTGGGCGTTGCTGTGTTGCTCTCTGCCCTTTTCTGGTTCCCTCCTTTCCTTCACTACGGAGATCAGAAGGATCTGGATCTGGACTCCCAGTATCGAGGTGCGTGGTTGTTCTTCCTGCAATTTATTTATTTATGTTTTTTCAAAATGTATTGTTTGGTTTGTGGATATAACATCAGGTGGCTGAACAGATCTGCCTATATACCGTCGATCTCTATCTCTCTATATATGTGTGTGCTTATATTTATGTACTGAAGCTGTGCTTTGCGTCCTTTTTTGATGATTATAGGTTTTGAGTTGTTGTTTATAATTCTTTCTGGGGTTTCTGTTGTTAGATTTCTCTATGAGTCGTGCATTGTGATTACTGGGGTCTTGATGTTCGGGAAAGTAATTTTAAATTTTTTTTTAGTTATAAATTATATGAATTGGGCAGATCTGTGAGTGCACCTGAGGAATGTATTGGATGAATCCTTGAGCTAAGAAATTGATTGGTGGAGGTTATTATTATTTGTTCTGTTTTCTCCCTTCTTTTTTTTGTTTGTCTTGTTGGTAATACCCCCCCTTTTCCCGGTGGTTGAATTTGTGCGACTATTGTCAGGCGGATTTTCGCAATGCCCTTCGCAAAAGTGTGCCAGATAATTGATAGAATTTTAAAAATTGTTCTATCTGGTATGTTGCTATCTTCAGCTAAGGGTTACCATTTTTTTTTCTCCTTGTAGGTAATGAGGAGAGTGCTTTCAGGCTATCCTATTAATATTTTAGCATTTCATGTTGTTATCTTATTTCATTTCACAAGCGGATACATTAACTTTTATGCTTTTTTTTTTCCACAGTTTTGTTGTACCCCCCACAAAAAAAACTCTCTACCAAGGATTTCTTTTAATTCATTTTCTTATTTTACTACTTCTTTATGTTGATGTGCTCAAAGTAGAAATCAGTCCTTGTGATTTGCACAACAACAATACAGATATCCAGATCAGGAGGAAGTGGAAATAAATTTTGTGCCTTTTGGGTCATTATTACTCAACTTTAATGTGCATTTGGTTGTGGATTTATGGGTAAATGAATGGCGTGGAATTCCTCAAGGATAGGAGGAAAGTTATATGATCAACATTGCGCCATTTTTCAATTTAGCCTTTTCCAATTCAAAGATTAGTTTAAATTGCCACTATCTTTCTCTGTGTATTTGCTATTTCATGGGATGCTTCCTTAGCATCTGATGTATTGTGTGAATTAATGTTTGAAATCATCCATTTGATGCAATAGAACTAGTGAACCTCACAAAAATAGATATGTTTTTTGACATATAGAGACTGTTAAGTCAATAGGTCCCTAGATACCAATGCTTATCTCGGGTAAATCAAATATTTATTACATCATTATCCTTGTAGCTTGATAAAGAATTCCATTTGTTAGTTTCACAATATACCTGGTGTATTAAGTAATTATTATTATTTTTTTTCATTTGTAGAATGAAAATTTCTTCTCCAAGGTTGTGGTATAAAGCTTTTGCAACAGCTTATGTTTGGTTTTCATGTTTTATGTAATTTCCATATTTCATGTATCAAGAAATGATTTGTATCGCTAGATTAACAACGGTCATTGTTGGTTATTTTTTTTGGAATTGTGATTCTTGATGCGAGGATGTTAACTAGCTGACAATTAGAAGATCATAGTAGATTGTTTTAAAAAATGGATATTAATTTTAATCTGTATAATTACATAAGGAAAAACTCTGGATATAATTGTGTGGACATAATTACAGTAAGGAAAAGCACTGGTTTATTATTATTGTTGTTGTTGTTCTTCTTGCCGGAAATATGATAGTTGAAATGTATCCGCAAGTAAAATGTTGATAATGTAATTTTTCTTGCACTTTGATGCCTACTTGTTTGATACTTTGGGTGATTGACAAGTTTTATTATCCAGATTATGATATGGTAGCAACTTTTATGCTTGAGAAGCCAGTTTCATCACTCCAAGACAATATTTGAGTCTCGAGATTGACATTTTGACTGAAATAGAGGCTCCCACCATTAAGGTATCTGCTGTCTCATTTAAATAATTTTTTATATCATTATATATTTTCCTTTTCTCCTTATTCCTTTTTTTGCTCACTTATTTAATGTCTAACAACAGGTGGAAATTCTATCGCTAAAATCTTTGGCTGGATCGAACATAACAAAGGTTGTCTTTGCTGTTGTCCCAAGTGAGAAAAATTTAGAACTCTCTTCAACTGCTCGAATCTTAGTCAGGGCCTCTTTTGCATCTTTGGTTACAAATCAATATCTTCTCCGCCTGACTAAATCATTATTTGGGAACCCGTTCTCTTTCGAGGTGCTGAAATTCTCAGGAGGCATTACGATTATTCCTACACAAGGTGCATTTCTTCTGCAAAAAGTGCAGGTCCTTTTCAACTTCACGTTGAATTTCTCTGTTAGTCAACTACAAGATAATTTCAACGAACTTACAAGACAGCTCGAGTTGGGGTTACGTCTTGCTCCCTATGAGGTATAGCACGCTTACTTTATCATAATTTTTGTCATTTTTTCAAACTAGTATATTCTATTTCCAGTTTACATGCACTGGTGGGCCAGGATAGCGAACTTCCTATCTTTTGTAGTGATACATTTTCTTGTATCATTTCTAACCTTGATTGAACTTTACAACTGGAATGATAAATGTACTAACATCCACCGCCATTGAAATTATCTTAAAAAAAAATTCAGCAGGGGAATTGCAAGTGCAAGCAATCCAAAAATAACTTGATTGGAATTTGATGCATTTTTTTCTTTTTTTCTTTTTTTTGAAAGGTTGATGCATTTTTTTTCCTGATATTTCTTTATTTGCTTTATCTGCCAGATTACCACTAGCAATTGTTTGTTGTTGCTTTGTTATTATGACCATTGTTTGCACCAAATATTTACGTTTTCATGCAATCCTTTCCTTAAACACAACTATATAACATTGTGCTATTTAGGCTACTGGTTTCTTTGATGAACTTTTGACAATTACCATGTGTATGTAGTATCTTATTTATTTTTGACTGGGTGGGTGAGTATGAATGGGATGTGTCTCTTTTTGTTATCTTCCAGTAAGCAGCAATCCTTTTCTGCTAGTCTCTGAGACTTACAGATTGGTAATGTTAAAACGCTTATTATGATATTTGTTTTCATTGTTCGGTGGAATGCAGAACCTTTATATCAAGTTGACGAATTCAAAAGGTTCGACTGTAGCTCCCCCTACTACCGTTCAAGCATCGGTTGTATTGGCAGTTGGGAATGCTCCTTCTCTGGCCAGATTAAAACAATTGGCTGAAACCATCACAGGCCCTCATGCAAAAAATCTTGGCCTAAATAACAGGGTTTTTGGTAGGGTTAAGCAAGTTCGTCTCTCGTCTATAATGCAACACTCCCTTGGTGATGATGCTAGTCCTACTCCATCTCCTTTGCCTCATCCTCACCACCACCACCACCACCATCACCACCACGATGCTCATCTTACTCCCACTATTGCCCCTGCTCCTGCAACTAAATTTAATGCTCCTCCAACTGAGAAAATTTCACCTGCTCCTTCACCTACACCTTTAACTGGGAGGAGTCATAAGGCAAGTCCTCCTCGTTGCCAATTCGGGTACGCAAGGAGGTTCCCAAGAAAGGCCAACAAGCGGTCTCACATGGTTGCTCCAGTTGCACCACCAATCCCTCCAAGGTATGCTGCTTCCTCACCACATCAACAAGTAAACCCACCAGCAGCTGTCCCTTATAAGATTCCCATGCCAAGCCCATCACCAAAAGCAGCGCTTGCTCATGTTCAGCCCCCGACAAGTAGTAATTTTGATGCCAAGCCTCCTGACATAACTCCATCGGTTTCACCTTCACCATCTTCATGTGAGTGCATGTCTAATCATCCTATTTTAGTTGCTTATTTGAAAGCTGACGTTCTTAGTACAGATATAAAGTTTTTATTTTTTTCTGGGTGGGGGGGGGCTCAAAATCGTTGGTGGCAATGGTTTTTCATACCTATTGGGTATCAGCTACTTTAGGATATTGACAAGCTTTAGCCTGGTCAATTTTATTGTGCATAAGAATATAAGATCTGCCCTCACTGATTTAGCTAATTCATCTATGCTTGTAATGAGAATTATATCATGAGCCTGCCATTAGCTGTTGACTGGACCCTTAATCGTTGTAGTTGTCATTCATTCTTGTTTAGGGGTTTGCTCTGGTGCATATATTGAACTGTTTTTGCAGCTTGTGCATTCCTTCCCACTGCTTTATGGCTGGTGCTGCAGTTTCTAGTTGTGTTGCATCTATAGCAGCAGCAGCAGGAAAGAGGAGCATTCCGTTTTACTCTTAAAAACAGCGTCTTTGGTATTAAAAGGACTTTGTCCATATGAATTCGGTTTAAATGAACAGAGAGGGGAGGACCCTTGCAAGTGCTAGCAACCCAACAAAAAGGGCTTTGCCTCTCACTGCCTAGTGGATAATGTGGTTTTTGCGCCTGTAAATATTTGATTAAAAAAGAAGGGGGGGGGGAGGGAGAAAAAAGAATCAGTTTGTAGATGCATTTTGGGGTCAAAGTCAACGGTGGTGACAGGCCCTTGGTGACGTGCGTCTCTGTTATTTTCTGTAAGATTTTCTCTTGTGCAGAAATGCGTCGGGGAAGAGCCAACAAATGTATAAACATTGCCTTTTTTTGTTTCTTATAATTTTCAAGCCAATCAGGTATTATTTTTTTAACTGCTGAGTACCCTTTTCTTCACTCTGCTCTGTTGTACTCTCTGAATATGAGATGTGCTGCTTGAGCTGCTGGATGGGTGATTCTCCGGCTTAGGCTTCATTTGGGAGAAAGAGAGCTTTTAATTGGCTTCGTACTTTTTTATTTTTTCTAAAATGACAAAATTACTCCTTTACATTTTAAATTTACTTTAAATTATAAAGGGCAAAAATATCAAATAACAAAAAATTAAAAAACTAACTACTAAAAAGTTTTTTTTTTCCGTTCCAAATACAAAAAGTTAGTTTACTAGTCAACTACAAAAAAAAAAAAAAAAAAAAAAATTAGTTTTTTCTTCTCAAACTAATCTTTTATTTTGGAATGAATTTATACATGAAATGTAAAATGATAAAAATTATTTTTAGCGTCTTTAACCTAAAATAAAGAAAATTTTAAAATACAAAAACAGAAAATGTCAAACTAAATTGTTTTTTTTTTTTTTGTATTTTGAAAATTTTAAAACATAAAACATATAAAATAGGAAATGGAAAATAAAAATAGAAAATAAAAAATAGAAATGTAAACCAAATGTCATTCAACTTTTTGATTTTTTTCAAAACGATTAAAATTATCTTTTTACATTTTAAACTTTTTTTTTAAATTATGAAGGGTGAAAATGTTAAATTAATAAAAAGTAAAAAGTTAACTACTAAAAAGTTAATTTTTTTTTTCTTTTGAAACATTAAAAAAAAAAAAAATTAGGCTAACTAGTTGTTAGGTGATGTTTGGATGATTAAAATTCACCAAAACTTATTAAAAATTACAATTTTTTTTTTCAATTTCCTCTAATTAAATTTCGTCACATATTACTTTTAAACCAATTTTTTTTAATTTTTTTTTGCTATTCAAACATGACCTTAGTTACAAAAAAAAAAAACTAATATATTTTCTTTTTCTCCAAACTAAGCCTTAGTTTGTAGTCTTGGTGTGAGTGGTGACTTTATAGTTTTAGGCGTAGGAATATTATACATGATATTAAAACATTACATGAATACGACGTGGACGCTCTCAAGTTACCGAGGGAAACTACAGCAAATTTTAATTTGATACATTTTAATTTCAATTAATAAATTTATTAAAATTTAAGATATTTAAATATAAACGCTCACTTTAAGTAGGTAACAGGTAACCGCACGTGCGTTGTTTCGAGTCTAGATTTTAACTTAGAAGCATTCAGCCATACTTCAGCATACGGCAATTTCGTGTTATTG
Organism: Vitellaria paradoxa; assembly: GCA_019916065.1. Taxonomy (NCBI): domain Eukaryota; kingdom Viridiplantae; phylum Streptophyta; class Magnoliopsida; order Ericales; family Sapotaceae; genus Vitellaria; species Vitellaria paradoxa. The sequence continues at coordinate 16,274,131 of CM034235.1, read as the reverse complement.
CTTTTTGCTAATTACGAAGACCAATTGTATGAACTAATATGGTTACTTATGTGGTAAGTTGAATTACATTATGTAAAAAACCGACGTGTTTTACAGGGTTTAAGCAGAGTTAAACATGGATTGTATATGAATCTATCATGTATGTATATGTCGTGGGGCTGGATGGATTGTTGGTTGAGCTGTATTGGAATATTTACTCATTTTGGGTTGGTGCGCAATCTTGATTTTGAGATTTATGCCTGAGGGAAAAATAATTGGCAGCTGTTTGTTTGGCCATAAAAAATCATTATCGGAACTGTTCACCACGTCAACTGAAAATCTAAGTGCAAGTCTACCGAGTACAAAATGAAATTAAGACCAGATAGAGGATCTCCGGCCAGAAAACCCTCAAATGGTAAAATCAGAAAAAAGTTTCAGAGAATTGTAGAATGGAAAATAGAGAATGAAATACTAGGTTGACAATAGCGAGCGTACCTGAATTTTGGTGAAGTATTGTATTTATAGTAAAGCAGCATGAATAAATGAATATGTAAAAAATCAGATTATAATGATGTTATTCCTCGTATACATATCATAAAACATCCAACAACTTTTACTTTCACTTCTCATTTAATGTCCCCATTTTGCATCAAATGCGTGTGAGTGAAATGGGTGTTTGAATATACAGGATGTAATTTTGAGAATTGTCCAAAACGTCACATCTCTCAGCTACTTGTAAAAAATCAAATTAACTGAGTTAACTTTTATGTAATAAATTCGATTCATTTATTATTAAGTGATGGGACTCAATACAGTAATTTCTTAATTATTAAACTAACGCGATCACATTCACAATATGCTAAAAAAATGTAACTGTCTCATCCCATTGGAGTTGGGGTTGGTCTGGCATTGCGAACCGTTAGATCACCAAACTACATTGTACGGTATACTGTACAGATGATCTAATGGTCCGGTGCATCGGACGGTCCGGTGTACTGTACCTACCCCTTCCCCATCCCATCGTGCTCGAAGAAACGTCCCGTAATTTATTTTGTACCAACGTCAGCAAACTCCCTCTCAAGTTGGTGTTTTCCCAACTTATGGATGGTTGCAACAGCTGGTACTCTGGGACCTGGACAAGGTCAGGCCAAGTCAGGTTTTGGAAGTCATTTAAAAAAAAAAAAAAAAGTAGTCAAGCTCTTGAAATTTGGCCAACAAACTTTGATATTCTTAAACATTAAGGCTACGTGTGTATAATTACAATTTTAAATAAATAAATTTTAAATTAAATTATAAGTGAATGAGTTAATATATATATATAATAACACATTGAAGTTTTCTAATAATTAATGAAAAAATAATAGCATTACTATTTCTTACAATGACGAAGGTACTTTATAAAAGATTTGAAATAATAATAATAATAATTTATTTATTTGCTAATTTCAAATTTGTCATACTAAATTACTTAATTTCATGATAAAATACCTCTTTAAAATAACAAAGTTATTTTTGAACAATTCTCCTTAAGTAATTTGAACTAATTATTATTCTAAATTTATGAGTAAAAACACAATCTAAACAATGTTTTGTAACTTATTTGTATACATCTTATTGGTAACATTTATATATATATATATATATATATATTTGTTTATATTAAATTATTTTTATTTTCAGCGATCGTTTTTCCTTTGATATTAAAATAATTGGTTCTTGTATATTAAGGTAACCTGTAACTATTTTTTTATAAAACATCGTAACTATTTTATTTTATTAAATTTAAATATTTTGATCCCACGTCTGAGATTTTCTCGTAATTTGTATTTATTGAGATTTGTAAAATTTAATATTTTTTTTTATACTCCAAACTTTGCCTCTATTACTCGCAAACTTTAAACTCCAATGATTGTTCTTGAAAGCTATTTATAATAATTTTGTTGAATTGAACCTGTGCAAATCAAGCCCCACCTTTACAGAAACAGAAAACAAGAAGTGAACACACACGCAGGATTATGTGATTTGATAATATGAGTCTATGCCCACGTGTTCAATAATCTCCTAAACGATAAAATAGTTATTTTATATTTTATTTTAATCTTCAATTAAATTTTGTATTAGTAGTGATTTAAAAAGATTTAACAAAATTATATTATAGTAGAAACTTAAAATTAACTTGGTTAAACAAAATATTTTTAATTCATTAATAAATAATATATAATTAATTCATTATATCACATGACAAATAAGTTATCATTATCACTTAATTATAAAATTCTTTGGTTAATTAGAATAGACTCATGTAGTGAGTAAAATTTTTTATAATAATTTTAATTAGGTGGGATATGTCACAATCATAATAGTAATTAAACGTTACGAGAGTAATTCGATTTTTTAGAATTATTTTTTTATATATTTAGGGGGTTTTGGAGTAACAAAAAATGAGATAATTTGTGGATTCGTAATTTGTGCAGTAAGATAAAAAATAAATAATTTTGAGAGATTTGTAATGATTTTAAAAATTTTTCAGTACGCTAAACACATCCTTAATATAGGGGTTGTTTGGAGTAAAAAAGAATAAATGAGATAAATTGTGGTTTGGAGAGAGTTCGTAATGCGTGCAGTGAGAGAAAAAATTAATGTATATAAAGTTAAGAGATTTATATAGATTTTTGGATTTTCATCAAATTATTGCAAACCAAATAGGGCCTAATATGACTTCTCAAGTTCTCATAGATCTTTTATATGTATATATACATTAGAAACTAGAGGTATAATAAAATAGATATAACTGAAGAGTTTACCCGATTATCAACTTCAGTGTTTAAGAATTAGTTGAAGTGCGTATAAATTGATCGAAATACCTAATTTAAATATATATATATATATAGAGAGAGAGAGACATCCCTGAAAAGAAAATAGTTAAATAATAAATAATTCTTGAAACATTAACGCTGTGCAAAATAGCAATCATCTCGCCGATCCTGCGCTACTGTCGAACCACGAAGGCAATACGTTCTGTTGAAATTAATGCATTTTTAGAGTTACTAGTGTTTATAAATTCTGTCTTGTAACAAGAAAAAATGCCTTATTGCTATGTCAGCTTTTTTTATGTTGTTGTTGTAAGAACGTTTGGATAAATTCATACTATTTTAACGTATAAAAATTGTGAAAATATCTGAATTATTAATTTTCATCTAATAATTCTAATTACACCAGCCATCAGATTGACATAGTAAATTCTTGTTAAGAGCTATTTGACTTATAAAAAAAGTTAACTTTTACTAATTTCTTTCAACTTTCTTTATTTTTTTTTCACAAATACAAACTAACCTTTATCTAATAGTTCTTCAATTTTTGTAAGCTTCCTCCAATTTTTTTCAGCTTTCACAATTTTCACAAATATTCAACTAATATTAAAGTCATGTATAAAAAAATTATAAAGTTATCATGTATTAAAAACATTATAAAGTTATACTTTTTTAACTTTTTTTTTTTAGTGTTCCCAAATGGCCCATCACTTAATTAGGAAAAAAATATCCAAAAGACAATCCTTCAATAACTATACAATATCTCGTTTGGTTACAGATTGGATTACTCTTTTTTTAAGATTTTTTTTTTTTCTCTTATACGATCTTTTTTTCCCTAAAATTAATTTTTTTTTCAAATTTGTAACTTTTACACGTGTTCATTCTTATTTTAAATATATTATCTAGATATATACATTATATTGAACATTTCATGTTTATTTTCATAAATCTTAAAAAAAAATACTACTTTTCATTACTTTTATATGATTTTAATTTTTTTTACTGATTTACTTAACATACTTAAAAGTTTTAATTTTTCAAAAAAAATTGAGTTCAGTAAAAAAATTCATAAAAATGAAAAAATCACACCGAATTTTGTAACCACCGTGGGTTTACGCCTAAAGTGGCCTGAAGTAGCCTACAACAGGTGCCTAAAGTTCGCCCCCGAAAGAGGCATACAAGCCTAAAGTGGCCTGAAGTAGCCTACAAAGAAGACTGAAGAAGCCTACGAAAGTGCTGTATTAATCCTATGTATTTGAAGAGAAATGCACCATAAAAGAAATAAAACTATCTGCAAATCTTTCAGCTATTTTTGTTCTCTCAGGAAAAGGAGATGGAGAATTAAAAAAAAAAAGAAAAAAAAGAAAAAAAAATGCATGAAGGGAGAGTGTTAGAATTAATGCATTTTAGAGTTACAAAGGATTCATAAGTTTTATGTCTTGTAACTACAAAAGACTTTTAGACTCTTTTGATTGTGAAGATGATGGGAAGAAATGATATTATAAGATAATGTATAGAAATTGATATAATATGAAATTAATTTTTTATATAAAATTATTTTGTTATTGTTGGATTTGTGAGATATAAGAGATGTCAGAGGAATTTTGGACATTTAAATTTTAACGGGAATCAAATGTGGGGTAAAGATATACCGTTCCATTTCTCTATTGTATTTTTAATCCCCCATCTTGAAGGATCTCTTTTTTTTTTATTATTATCAAACATAAAATTTGTAGATTCAAGTATAATAATATATTCTAGAGTCCCACGTCTTCAAACAAATACATACTTGGAGGCATGAAGTAGTCCACCAAAAGAAGCATTAAGCATGGTGATAAGTGTTCCATGAGCCTAAAGAGGCATCAAGCATTGAGAGAAGCGCTCCATGAATATAAGTACTAGAAATGAAGTGTTTCATGAAAAAAATAAAATAAAAATTATATACATCTTTTTTTTTTTAATTTCTTTTAAATTCTAACATAGAGGATTAATAAAAATTTAGACATCAATTGATAGCAAACAAATAATTTTTTCGAGTTGATTAAAAGTTTGGATCTTAATTAAAAAATCAATGCAAGAGAGAAGGAGAAATTTAAAGGAAGATTCAAACTTCACCCTCACCGAGGGATATATATATATATATATATATATACACGTATAAAAACACAAGGACAAGAGTAACACTTGATTTTTGAAATGAGCATGGTCAAAATCCTCCAACAATACATTTAAAAAAGTCTTTGGAATTGATTGCATAATTAAGGTTACTTGGGTTCGTACCACTTCCAAAATATTAATGCATTAGACTTGATTTGGTTGTCAAAAAAATTAATTTTTTAATTTTTTTAACTTTTTTATTTTGTAAAATTTTATTGGATGAGTTATTTGCATTCTACAAATGGATTCTTGTACTCCACTTTACTTTTTTATTAAATAAAATTATATAATTACCCTCATTCTTGTAAAAAGATATTATGGCATTAAAATTATAAATCATATCTGGTTAGTAGAACGAGGATAATTGTATAATTTTATTTAATAAAAAGTAAGTAGAGTGCAAGAATTTATTTGTGGATTGCAAATAGACCTACCCCAATTTTAATTTCTCAAATTTTGATTTTTTTTAAGAAATTGTAGCTATAGATGTGTTAATTGCATTCGTAAAAAATATATAATATATTATATATATATATATATATATAATTCACGTACATCTATTTGAGTAAAAATTATTTTTTCAGGTAACAAAGTAACAAAAAATTTGATTTTTTTTTAACTTCTACCTAAATGAAAGTAAATTTTTTATTTTTTTAACGAATGCGATTAGCAAGCTTAAAAATTATAAATTCTCTGAAATAAAAATTAAATTTTGATGAAAAAAATTATATAAAACCAAAAAAAGTTGAAAAAAAAAAAGTAAATATATATATATATATATATTTTGCGCCCAAGCGAAGCCTAAGAGAAAGTCTTGAAATTAATGCATTTTTGGAGTTACTGGAGTTGTTTAAGTTCTATCTCTTGTAACTAAGAAGAGTGTAATTAGAAAAGAAAAAACTTCTAAAATAAGATAACAATATCCTATAAATACTTCAGAAGGATTGAAGGACATTGCCAGCTGATTTCCCATCCTAATTAATGCATTTTTAGAGTTACTAGTGTTTATAAATTCTGTCTTGTAACAAGAAAAAAAATGCCTTTTTGCTATGTCAGCTTTTTAATGTTGATGTAGGAACGTTTGGATAAATTCATACTATTTTGTTGTATAAAAATTGTGAATATATTTGAATTTTTAAATTTTAATCTAATAGTTATGGTTATAAGTCGTCAAATTAACATAACAAATTCTTGTTAGGAGTTATTTGACTTAAAAAAAAAGTTAACTTTTATTAATTTTCTTTAACTTTCTTTATTTTTTTCACAAAATACAAAATAGCCTTTCTCTAATAGTTCTTCAATTTTTGCAAGCTTCCTCCAATTTTTCAGCTTTCACAAATTTCTAACAAATATTCAACTAATAGTTAAAGTATCATGTATTAAAAAAACTTATAAAGTTATACCTTTTTACTTTTTTTTAGTGTTCCCAAATGAATCCTTAATTAGGAAGAATATCAAAAGACAATTCTAGAATAATAAAACAATATCTCGTTTACAGATTGGATTTACTTTTTTTTTTTAAGTTTTTTTTTCGTCTTATACGATTTTTTCACTAAAATTTAACTCTTTTTTTTTTCTCAAAATCTGTAACTTTTACACTTGTTAATTGCATTCTAAAAGTATATATATATATATATATATATTGAACATTTCATGTTCATTTTTGTAAAACCTTAAAAAAAAATTATCTACTTTTCATTATTTTTTTACCCAAGCAGATAACCTTTATCTAAATAAACATGAATCTTAATTTTTTTTAACGGATGCGACTAACACGCTTAAAAGTTATAAGTGATTGAATTTTTAAAAATGGATTGAAGTTTGCATTACCTCCCCCCAATTCTTAATCTCAATGAATGGCGCGCTTGCAGGCTACTTTCCAAGTGCCAGAGGACTAAGGTAAGGTGATCCTTTATTCCCATACTTATTTCTTCTGGCAATGGAGTTCTTCACATGGCTCTTAACAAACAAGTGGAAGGGGCTAATTTCTCTTATCACCCTAAATGTTTTGATCTGGGTATTACTCATATATGCTTTGCGGATGATCTACTTGTTCTATGTACTCCAAATTCCCCAGCTTTCAAACTTATCAGGGAGATCCTGCAAGAGTTCCACAAGTATTCTGGGGTCAAACCAAATAAAAGGAAGAGCAAATCTACATTTCTGGGATTAGTCAACAGGAAAAGCAAAGTTTAAGCTCCATTCTTGGATTCCAACTTGGAGAGCTACTAGTTAGATATCTAGGTCTTCCTCTTATCTCCACAAACTCAAGCACGAGGACTGCAAGAAGCTTATTGAGAATATTATCAAAAGGGTGACAAGCTGGACCTCCAAATGTTTATCCTAATGCAGGTAGATTGGTGCTCATCAAATCCATTTTCTTTAGTATCTAAATTTTATGGAGTCATCACTTCTTCCTCCCAAAAAAGGTATGCAATTCCATTGAGCAAGTATTGAGAAGATTTTTATGGTCAAGGGCTAAAATGAAGAAATGGGGAAGCAAAGTTACATGGAGTGAGGTTTTTTTGCCAAAAAATGAAAGTGGCTTGGGCATTCGAAAAATTCATGAATGGAACAAGGCATCCATGTTAAGGCATATATGGACTGATTGGTGCAAATCTAATCTTCTCAAAGGTAGATGTTTTTGGGAAATAAAGCCTCCTTCAAATGGCTCCTGAAACTAGAAGAAACTCCTTAAACTATAGGATGAAGCTATTAGTATATCCAAGTACAAGGTAGGTAATGGTGATTCTATCTCCCTTTGATACTCAAATTGGCATCCCAAATGTCCTCTTACACCTAAATATGGCCCAAGAGTTGCATATGATATAGGTTTGCCAAAGCATGCTAAGGTTTCTCGTGTGATTCGAAATGGGCAATCGAGATGGCCTAGAAGATCCCATACATGAGAGCTCTAGAAAATTATCTTGAAGATCGCCCTGACTATCAATCGAGCCCACACATGCAAGATAAGTTTGGATGGTGTTAAGGATAAAAGGCTGCAATGCTGCAGCTACTTCGGAAGCAATTCGGGAGCAAACTCCAAAGGTAACCTTGCATAATCTCCTTTGGTTCCCCAATCATACCCCTAGACATAACTTTATTTTTATGGTTTGTTATAAGAAAAAGGCTCAATACCACAGATAAACTAATAGCATAGGGAATGAATGTTGATTCATCATATATTTTATGTGGGTGCGGCTACAAAGATATGGAGCACTTATTTTTTCTTTGTCCTTGCTCTGTTGAACTAAGGATAACCATTCTACAAAAATGTTTCATAACTAAAGCTGCCTTATCGTGGAAGGAAGAAATTGCATGGTCTGTTGGAAAGTTTAGTGGGAAAAGTTTTAGCAATATGATAAGCAAAATAGCTTGAGTTGCCATGATATATCATCTTTGGAGAGAGCGGAATATTAGAGTTTTTAAAGGGCTTTCTTATCCAGTCTCCAATATAATTATGAATGTAATGTATAAAGTTAGAATCAAATGTTCTTATCTACCTATCACTAGAAATTCCATTATAAAATACTAATTTTTGTCATAACTGGCAGAAGATACCTTTTTATAACTAAAAGTTGATACACAGGGTATACTCCTTAGATGATGTATGTCATAATTGTCTCTCGTTTAGATAACAATTTTTACATAATTGACTTTTTAACTTTTTACAACTCTATTTATATATGTCATAATTATCTCTCGTTTAATACGTTAATAAATTTTTTGAACTTTCTATTTTAACTTTATATATATCATAATTATTTCATATTTAATTCATTAACTATTATTTTTTAATTTTAACTCTGTATTTAATGTATTAATTACTTCTACTTTAATACACGTCAAAATTATCTCATATTAATGACTCATAATTCAACTCTATCTATATATATTAAAATTATTTCATATTTAATATATCAATTGTTATTTTTAAAAGTTTGGCACAAGGACCCCAAATTTATAGAGAAGCCTTATCCCCAAAAAAATGTGATGATTTTATTTTTAATTTTTTAAATACGTGTGAAAATAGAATCACAATTCCAATTTGGGGGAGGAGAGACTGAGAGCAGAGTATACAACCACTCATGCTCTCACTTGCGCTGCATTCCTTGCTCATGTGTGATGAATTTTGTTAATATAAATTATTTGGTTAGGGTGATTTCCCGGCTTGACCTAATAACCCAAACATGGATCAGCTCTAATGGCCTATATTTAATTGAAGGAATAGAACAAGGAGAGGTAAATAATTCTATAATATGAGATTGAATATTATATAATATTACTATTTCATTTGTAATTTTTTTGGGATAAGATTTGGAATGAGATAAAAAAAAAATATAATTTGACAAAAAATTTAATAACAAGTAACTTTAAACTTTTTAATTTTAATAGAAATTAACTCAAAGATGAGAACATTTAAATATTATCTCGACGTATTATTGTGTATCTTCTAATTTTAAGAAGATATTTACTTGGTGTTGCTCATCACATCATCAATTTACTTAATTGATAATACCCAATAACAATATGTTAATTATATTACATAATTTATCAGTCTTATTGTGGCATAATTTGAATGGTTAAATTAAAATTTAATTATTTAAATATATTTATATATTTTAAGATTAAAAATTTATAAATATATTCGAACAGTTAAATTTTAGGTCAATAATTGGCTGGCATTTCTTATCACCACGGGCTCCATCTGTCGTTGTTGGATATATTGCACGCGCGCAAAGACGCAAGTGGGCTTTTATCATTCCACCAGTACGGAAACCCCAATTTTCCTCTCCTATTCTTTTCTTTTTCCAGCGACTTCAGTTTTTTCACTGTTTCTTGCGTTTCCCCCCCTCCACTCCGTTTCCTGTCTTTCAAGTCCATTCCCGGCTCTCTTTATCGATTATTGTTCTACTCTCTCTCTCTCTCTCCCTCTATCTAAGGATCAACCATGGCTATCAGCATTGTGGACTACGAGTGTACCGACGACTTCCACCACGTCTACGAAGTCACCCTTTTCGACGATCGCATCGAAACGCTGGTCACCCAAACCCCCTCTTACGTCGACACCTGGATCTCGAAGATCGAGTCCATCCACCGCCGCCGCCTCCACCACCTCATCGTCGGCCTCGACGTCGAGTGGCGGCCCAACTTCAACCCCCACGCCTACAACCGCGCCGCCATCATCCAGCTCTGCGTCGGCCGCCGTTGCCTCATCTTCCAACTCATCCATGCCCCCTCCATCCCTCAATCCCTCGTTAACTTCCTTAACAACCCCGCGTACACCTTTGTGGGCGTGGGCATCAGCGGCGATGTCGAGAAACTGGGGGACGACTACGGTCTCTCGGTGGCGACCACCGTCGATCTTCGCCACCTGGCGGCCCGGGAATACGGTAGGAGGGAGCTTCGCAATGCGGGGTTAAAAACTCTGGCGATGCAAGTCCTTCAAATCGAGGTTGAGAAGCCGAGGAGGATTACACTGAGCCGGTGGGACGATGAGTGGCTCTCCTCTGCGCAGGTAAAGTACGCATGCATTGATGCCTTTCTTTCTTTTGAGATTGGAAGGCGCTTGAATGCAGCGTAGGAAATTAGATTTCTGAAGTGGGTTTTAAGTTTAGATTCGTAACTGGGAGATGGGTTCTGTGATAAACTCGTTCTTGATGGGGGAGATCTGGGTGGTTTTGTTGATCGTGCTTGATAAATTTCAAAGGTGGGTTTGCGTTTTTGTGAATATGAAAAAACTAGTTATCTGAAGTGGGTTTGCTTTTTGGATGTCTAATCGGGAGATGGGTTTTGTGATGACTGGTTCTTGATGGTGTTCTGAGACGATTTTTGTACATAATTTTGATAAAATTCGATGATGGGTTTTCTTTCTTTCTTTCTTTCTTTCCTTTTTTTTTTCTATTTGAAAATTAGATTAACATGAGGAAATAATATTTTGATTGCATGTGGGGTGTGTTTGATGATTTCGTTTTAAAGTTGGGCAACAGCTTGGTTGATGCGTGCGCTCGAAAATGATTTCTTGACGCCGTGTTGGGTATCTGCCATTGTGCTGTTTGAAGAGCCAAAACCAAAGATTATAAAAAAATAATAATAATAATAAAATAAAATAAAAAGTTGGTGTAAAATTGACACTTCTCAAAATTTAAGGGGGAGGTAAAAAAAAAGTTGAATTTTTTTTTAAATCAAACACCTCAAAAAATATTTAAATATAATGAAGTTACATTTGAAGCTTAAAAAAATATAAAATACCATAAAATTTTAACTTAATTTTTTACACCTTTCATCGATTTAAAATTGTAATTTATGGAGTTTTATGATTTTTTTAAGGCTCCTAGCGCATTTTTTTTTTTTTTTAATATGGCTTTGCTGGGTAGCATGTGTTTTGCATAATAAACTGTCTGTGGTGGTAGAGCCCACGGCAAATTCCGACACTAGTAAACCAGGCAATATTTGTTCTGGTGGAATAAGAAAAAAAATTGAGATAAAATATGATTTTGGGTTAGTTTTGGCGCTGTTTTTTTTTTTTTTTTTTTTTTTTTTTTCTGAAAAGTCGCAAATCGTGGGAATGATTTTTCAAATTCGTTTTCATGGATTTAAAAAAATTACAAAAAATAACGACAATATTACTCGTTTAAAAGCTTTTGACACGAAAAATATGATTGTATAAAAAATTTACACATTCGGATAATATATTTTTAAATTTTTTTATTTTTTAGCAAAATATTAAAATTTTTTAAAATTAATAATGACAGAAAAATTAGAAGTGTATTATTTTTTTAACAAAATATTAAAATTTTTTAAAATTAGTAATGACAGAAAAATTACATGTAAAGGGGTGGTTGGAGATTTATAGAATTTTTTAGAGTTTTATTTTATGTCAAACTGCTACCAAGATGTTATCTTCCCAAATGAAGCCTCAAATTTTAAATTTCTTGGTTTCTTTTCTGACTCGAATCAATTTGTTTCCGTTTTTCTTCATTAAGAAAGTGACATCTATTGCATTTCTTTTTTTTTATTTTTTTGATGGAGAATTGAAAGAGGTTTGGTGATGGCATGATCAAGTGCTTTGGGTCCCATTTCTGTATGGCTGGAGTGTTTATATAGAGGTTATTCGGAGTTTTAAAAATTATAAAAAATCTCTATAAAAATTTTTAAATTTTTTCACAAGTAAATTCTTATAAAATTTTTACAAATGTCTATAAATTTTATAAATCTTAATAATTTTTTTATAAATACCAATAAATCTTTACAAATTTCAAAAAATTTCTTAGTTAACTTAGGTTCTCAAATTATTTGTGTTTTGCCTTTTTCTAAACAAGCAATTGCAGGTCTAGGATTCAGCATTCATCTTGATCCTCTGGGCGCCCGTTTGGAGTGTTTCTTTAGCCTTACTACTGCTGTTTGCCTCCCGCTAATTAACGGGTGGCGTGTACATTGCTATGTGATATTTTTATATTACCATGGCAATTGTTCTCGTTGGTAAATATAGGGGCAGTTTGGGCGTAAAAAAAAAAAAAAAATATATATATATATATAATTTTGTATACGGGACTAACACGTAACACTTTGATAGTTAGGGTGTTAGGTAAAAATTTATAAAAGTTGTAACACTTTGATAGTTAAGTTGGATGTTTGGTAAAAATTTGTAGAAGTTGAAAAATATTGAAGAAAGTTGATAAAAGTTAAAGATAAAATTGATAAAGTTAGGGAAATTGGAGAAAATTAGTAAAACTTATAAAAAGTTAATTTTGTGTTTAATGAAGAAAGTCAGAAACAATTGATAGAAGTTATATATATATTTTTTTATGGTATGCCAAACGGCAATATAATAAGAATAGTTGTGACTTGTGAGCAACTCAGCTCTAAAAAAATATCGTCAAGATACTCTTTAATTACAGAAATCATTAAATGATTTTAATTAATCTTTTTGTAATTTCTTCTAGTGAAATAGAATTTGGAGGGGTTCAAGGGGATTTCTGTGAAAAAAATCATTCATTGTAGGGACTGTAGTGAAAAAATGAATGGTTGATATTTCTTTACATTTTAATAACAAGTGATCTTTGACATTCTATATTAATTGTGTTCCAATTAGATTTTTTAAACTTTTATTTTTATTTTGAAAATAATTTAACTAAAATAAATTGAAACCATTGGATTAAATGCAAAGAAATTTTAACTTTTCATTTTTTCACCGCAGCCCCTGATATTTCTTTACACTTTAATAACATGTGATATTTGATATTCCGCATTAATTGTGCTCTAATTAATTTTTAAAATTTTATTTTTATTTTGAAAATAATTTAACTAAAATAAATTGAAATCATTGGATTAAATGCAAAGAAATCTTAATCTTTCATTTTTCTTTTCTTTTTTTTTTTTTTTGAAAGGTGAATTTTTTTTTTTTTTTTTTTTTTAAGGGGAGGGGGAAGACTCGAACTCGAGTCATGAGCGAGCAGGAAAGGCTCTTAACCACTGAGCTAAAGGCCTCTGTAATGGATTTTTTCACTAAGAGGTTCAAGGGGGCTGCAGTGAAAAAATCCACTACAGGGGTTGTAGTGAAAAAATGAGCGGCTGATATTTCTTTACACTTTAATAACATGTGATCTTTGACATTCCGCATTAATTGTGCTCCACTTATATTTTTTAAACTTTTATTTTTGTTTTGAAAATAAATTTAACTAAAATAAATTGAAACCATTGAATTAAATGTAAAAAAAATTTAATCTTTCATTTTTCCACTATAGCCCTTATAGTGGGCAATAAATTTTTTCACTGTAGCCCCTTGAACCTCCAAAAAAATCTTAACCTTTTATTTTTTCATTGGAGCCCCTACAGTGAATTTTTTCACTGCAACCCCCTTAACCCAATTTTTGGTGGGATATTTGTACTCATTTATTAGTTTTTCTACCCTTCACAATAAATTAAATGAAAAAGAGTAATGTAACTAAGGAAATTAATGAAGAAATGTATTTATTATTTTCTTAGAATTTTTTTATTTTACAAAACAATAAAACCTTTTAGGTTATGTTGAAGCATGTAGCACTTTGCATCATTAATATGAACCGAAAGTTACTAAATTCCCACCTTTGGCATTAGTAGCACTTTAATGTTTTATAGGAAAATGAATTGCAGAAATGAAATAATTTCCCAGCATCTTTTCAAATGTCCCCACCTATTCTTTGTTTATTAATAAGGTTGACACGCAAAGTTGGCTCTTGTACTCATCAAAACGTAGCCTCATTTGATTATTTCATAGAAAAAGGAGGGTGAGCTACATTCCCTTAAGCTTTTTAAAAAGCTAGATACCTCTCTTTGCATTTGAAAAAATACTATAGCTTCTCTTACTTTTAAATTACTATGGCTTCTCTTGCTTTTAAGTTTTCTTAAAAATTTACTCCAAATGACACATATTAAAAAATTCTCTAGACTTTCGTTATTGGTAGATTAATTCTGTATAAATTGAAATATCATCGCAAAAGTTCTATAGCTTATAAGAAAATTTAATTCCTTATATTAGAAGTTAAAAAATAAACTTATTAATTTGTACACAATTATTTGATATCAGTAAAATGTGAGTTCTGAAGTGTTTTTAAAATATGTGTTTTGAGGTGTTTATATGGTATATATTGATATGGATTCTAAGGTGTTCAGGAACATGGGTTTAAAAATAATAATCTTATATTTGAGAGGTTTTTTTTTTTAAATCGTTTTGAGGTATTTATTAAAGTATATAATGATACATATACTTCTCTTGATTCTTTCTAGTAAGTACTGCAATAAGTATTAGTATTTGGACACGTACATATAAAATTATATATTATGATATTTATTGAGGTAAAAAAAAAAAGGCTTTCAAAAATGATATCCTAATATATGATCCAAATAAATTGTATATATATTATAGATCATCTAAAATATATAAGATTTAAAATATTTGTCCAAATTAAGCAAATTCAAATTATAAACTATTCAAAATGTACGACATTCAAAATATATAAGATCTACATTGCAGCAATGTGAAATTGAGAATATGTTCTCTTTTACAGCGATTTTATAAAAAGAAATTAATACTTCATTTAAATGTTTAAATTACATAAAATTGTTTAATTTTTTTTTTCAAATGTTAGTATCATTTAATGTGTATGGCTGGCATGTTATTTAGCACTTTACAATTGCCTAATTTTAACGTAAAACACTCTTGACTAAGTGTATAAAATTGATCAATCTAACTCAATTTGACTTTAACTCAATTTAACTCAGTTTGACTATGATCTAATTTTCTTTGTGAAAATTAGGTTACATCAGTGTCAGGCATATCTGACATTATTTTGAACATTGACCCTATCTAAATAAGTAAATATTTGTCAAATATTTTAAGAGCCCAAAAAATTATATGTATTCCCAATAAAATGCATTTGCCAAATTAAGAGCAATTAGTTCTACCAGAATCCTTTCCCAAAAAAAATTTCACATATTTCTAAATGATATTACCGTTGGATTTCAAAAAATCGAAACTATCGAAATGTTTTTTATTAAATTAATTAGATTCTCAATAACATATATATATATATATATATATATATATATATATAATTTTAAGGATGAATTACATTCAACTCTATATTTATCTACACTCTCACTTTGTACTTTAAATCCACTCATTTTGTCCTACTTCATCGATTTTTTATAATAATAATTGATAAAAAGATAAAGTAAGACGAATCTGATAGTATTATGCACAACTTGAAATAGTTTAAAAAGCAAATCCTAAAATAGCATTAGTAATAAAATGCATAGAAGCTAAGGCTTCAGTTTGAAACGGTTAATATTTCTTATTTTTTATTTATATTTATAGATTTTAAAAATTGATAAAAACAAACTTTTTTTGTCAAACGTGTTTTTGTTTTTTGTTTCAAAAAAAAAAAATAATTTAAATAAAAAATTATAAACAATTTTTTTTTTTACTCTCGTTGTATTTAGGTATAGATATTTTGTCAATTCTTACATTTTGTCCATTTTATTATATCATATTAAAATAAATTATTTTATTCAAATATTTTATTAACTAACATTATTTTTAATAAGTAATATAATTAAAAATTTTATTAAATCATTTTAATAAATAATTAAATTGAATTAATATAAATATATTATTAAATTATTTTAACAAATAGTATAATTAAATTGTATTCAGTATATTTATCTTTTATTGAATTAAATTATTTTTAATAAATAATATCAATATGTTAAGAAGTTAATTAATATGAAATATATTTTATTAAATTTAATTATTTTTTTAAAAAATTAATAAAATTAAATATTTTATTAAGAAAAAAGTTAATTAACGTAACAAAATTATATTTTCAAACACAGTTTTAATTTTATTTCACAGAAAAAAAATTAAAACAAAACCAAAAAACATAAATAATTACCCAAAAAAGAAAATAAAAAAAGAAAAAAACGAAAGGGTTGCTAAACATGCCTCAAGTATAAATTAACTTCGACCACATAAAGCAAATAAACCAGCATCAAAGTTTTAAGTAACAAAATTCATGTAATTAGCTAGAGAAATGAAATCTCAAAACATTCAATCACAAAGTCACTGAAACACAACCCAAATCGTTTTTTCCCCCTCTATCATCTACCTCTTCTGGAAATTTAATTAGCTAATGCAGTAAGCCAAACAAAGAAGCAAAAGCAATAGGATAAGCAACGAGAACAACAGGCCATTACGGGTAGTTCATTGTGGTGAAATCCGAAGTAATCTTTTAAGAAAGCTGCCACAGTTTTGGTTTCTCCAACACCTTAATCTCTTCTCTACGTCTCCGAACTGTGAGGTAAGCATAGCACTTAGAGTCCAAGAGTGTTGGGGTTAAATAATAAGCCACACCCCCACTCACTAAATCGGATTTGCTGCAATTAATAAGCAAATATAATAATAATAATTAAATCGTCGGATCAGCCTCTCTACAATAACGTAGGACAGATGAGCATGGTACATCCAAACAACGTTTTGAAAAGCTTATTGTAAGTAGTTATAGAAAGCTTACCGGCCGAGGAATTAAAAATCCGGTGAACAGGTTCCAGATTGTGTAGAAGGCCGACTGTAGAATTGCAGCCACCGGAAAGTTCGGCGTCATTGCAACAAGCAGCATTCCCAGGTAAGTGAAGTACAGTAACGTACAGAACATGAAATAGAAGTACCAGAAAACCTTATCCGCCGACCAGTAGTACCCAATCATCGGATACGTAATGACGACAAACGCAATCGCTTGAGCTAAGAGATAGGGAATCTCAATGACCACCTGTGTACAAGGATTAGCTTTTTTTTTTTTTTTTTTCCTATATAAGAATGTCAAAATAACATAGATTCTCAAGAAATTATTTGACAACATCCCATGTACGGACCTTTCGGAGGGGGGGGAAAAAAGAATGAAAAAATACAAATTTTTGGTATTTTAGGTGTTTAATAAAATACTAAAAGTTACCAATTCTGTTGAGTTGGTAAGTTGCTAAAACATCAATTTTTTGAGTTGATGAGGGATATAATAGTCATTTTATTCTAATCCAATTCAAAAGTTACTAAAATTTTTAACAAACATGCTAAAAATTACTAAAAATTTATATTTATTTTACCAAACATCTAAAAGTTATCAGAAGTTATTGAAAATTTATATTTATTTTACCAAACATACAAAAAGTTACACTTACCAACTTTTATTAAAAAAATTTTAAAAATTACTAAAAATTTGACTTCATACAAACGAATATATGCTTCAAAACTTAAAAAGCGACATCAAAGAATCGAATGAGGGGAGGCTATTAGCCTGTGACATCGGTCTTGTGAGTGATTGGATTAAAATTAGATGGTTCACAACAAAATAATTTAAAAATTCTCGCTTAAAATTTTTAAACTTACTTTTACGATAAGTCATCCAATTTCAAGCCAACGACTCATAGGCTGATGTCACATGACTAACCCGAATCCTAAAGAGTCACGTATCTCTTCGTAATTCAAATGGGTGATCAAAGAATGTAATACCTGAGCAAGAGCATAGGCCCACGAACCATACATTCCAGCAAACCTTTCCCGGTAAATAACAGATCGCTCCGTCGACACGTATGGCAAAATTGTCGAGGAATTGTTTATGCCCAGTAAGATCACAGCAGCGTACATGGAACCAAATACGTTGAAAAGACTCTGCTGGTCATGTCTATCATCAAGTGAAAAATATAAGTGTTAGACTTCTGCATAACTCTCTCCATCGTAATAGCAGAAACCCAATTAAAACGCCGTAACAGCCAATTTAATGGTAACGAAAAATAACGGGAGTAATGATAATTTGGTCATGCATGATCTTATATATATATAAGCTATTATATATAATGCTATATCCTGTTTCAATCTGATTCACTTACATCTTCTTCCCTTGATCCCAGAACAGTGCCCCGAAAAGCAAAGACGCAAGAAGCAAATACATGGAACGAATCAAGTTGTAAGACGGACTTCTCCAGTACGACAAGTGCTGTTTCCAGAGGCAGGATTTGAACTGTCCCCAACCGTTTTGCGAAAAGCGGGTAGGGAAATATAACGCCTTTGAATCCGGCGGCGGAGTTCTCAATCTATTCACGAGCTCTTTAGTGTTCCTACAATCAGAAAAACCAAATATGAGTCCACTCAGGTATCATTTAACCATCTGGACATTTATGCCTTTGGCAGTTGAACTCACTGATTCAAGACAGAAGTCTCGTAAACTTGGGCAAAATCGACGCCAAGCTCTGCTTCTGCTGATGTAGAAGTAACCTCTAACATCCATGTCGCTGGGTTGTAATTGTCTCTGATTTTGGGCACCCCTGGGATATCCTGCTCCAAAGATGTTCAATGGAAGCGTAATTAAATCAATTCTGCAGCTTCAAATTTGAGATGCATTTCCTATAAAAGGAATTAACAGGTAATAACGTCATCTATGTGTTTATGCAAACTGACCTCGAAATATTTGATGACGTTGCTTGAATGCTGACCTAGTGGTCCAGAGTAGATAATACGTCCGCCGGTTTTTAATAGAATTAACTGCAATTAATGTTGTCAAGAGGGCATTAGACCTATTTTCCTTATTTCTTTTTTTTGGCATTAATGGGTAAGTAATTTTCTGACAAAGCTTATGTCATTTGAGTTCAGAAAAATGCAACTAGCTACAATCAAACAGCTTTAAATTTCAGACAGTTGGTTCAATCTCAATGCAGCTCAATTTGACTTCATGATCTGAATTTTATTGGAAATAGTTTCATTAGTTGTTCAACTACCTCGTCAAATGCCTCAAATATGTCAATACTTGGCTGGTGAATGGTGCAAACAATTGTTCTTCCCGTATCAGCCACATTCTTTACAGCCCGCATAACAATGGCAGCCGCTCTTGCATCCAATCCAGTTGTTGGTTCGTCCATGAAAATAATTGAAGGGTTGGCAACAAGCTCCACAGCTATTGTGAGCCGCTTGCGCTGTTCGGTTGATAAGCCACTGACGCCACGCAAGCCAACCAAGGAATCCTTGATTTCATCAAGCTCAATTGTCTCAAGGACTTCTTTCACGAACTCCTGCAAATACATTCCACAGTGCCTCAAATATGTCAGTATTCCCCCGCAGCTGGCTCCTAAAATAGTCAGTTGGACAGCTTAAGCTTTTAGATTCCCCAACAGTTTTAAGTTTTTAGTCGATGAAAAAATTCAATTTCCTCTAAAAGGCATGTCTTACAGATTTAGTTTTTGAATCAATCTCAGGATGCAGACGCAGCCAAGCAGAAAAAATGACCGATTCTTCCACAGTAATATTTGGAGAATGTATGTCGGTTTGCTCACAATAACCAGAAACTCTAGCAAACGTCTCTTGAACTTTGGGGTACCCTCCAATTCTAATTACCCCTTCAACAATGCCACTTGTTTTCCTTCCAGCAAGAACATCTAGAAGAGTTGTTTTCCCAGCTCCACTGACACCCATTAAAGCTGTAAGGACACCAGGCCTAAATGCGCCCGTAATATCACAAAGAAGTTGAAGTTTTTTTGAGTAAAACCCCTCTCTCTCATTGCCTGAAGCCATAAGAAAATTTCATTTGACTTGAATGTACCTAGATATCTTATAGGCAACTTAAACTTGAAGAGATTTTTATACATGATTACCGGAGGGGTATCAACATAGTATTGTACATCTTGAAACACCATAGTTAGGGGTTCAAAAGGTAAAACCATTCTACCTGTAAACGTGAGCCACTATTAGAAATTCCACCAGGAATAACTTATAACATAATAAACGAAGGAAATAACTGAATGTCGTGACTTCAATACTATGAAACAAGCTCTCGAGTTATTAGGGGCACAATTGCATGCATTGCCAATCCTTTGACCCTTCGTAAGTGAGTTTCATGCACTAGGCTGTCCTTCTATAATAAATAAAGGAAAGAATCGTGCAAATTAAGGAATTGTCCAAAGAGTTACAAGAAAAAGGAAGAAAGGGTAAAAATACACGACCTTTATGAGGTTTTGTAATAGGCTCAGGAGGAGGATTCCTTGCCTTTGCTTCTTCATGGACAATAGGAGAGGAATCTTCACTTCCTTTTATTTGGGAGAGCTTTTCTTTTGAAATAATTGCCCGCGAACCAGGAGCTGAAATTAAATTTCTTTTAAATAGAATAAGAACACAACACTTTGCCATTTAACTTCATACAATCAACAGATAAGACTTACGCTTTAAGAAGGTTAAAGACAACGTAAAGCCAATGTTGAATATTATTGCAAACCCAAACAAGGCACCGACTGATATCCAAAATAAGTAGTCATTGAAGTCCAATCCACGGCTTTCAAGTGTTTCTTGCCCTATGGACGTTGTATTCCCAGGCAATATCTGCCCAAGGAATGAAGAGAATAATCAACATATGCTTGACAAAATCAAAGCCAGGATATGTTGACATGACAATTTTTTAAGAAAGAATAAAAGAACAAATCATAACAAGCCAATTCAAACAAATTCGAGACATGGTTACAAATGGCCATGTGTTTATACAAATACATGAAAGTGAAAATTTTATTCAGTTAGCGACAGTATCATTGCATAGCTCAAAGTTTTCATCAGTCAATAGAGCAGTGCCAAAAGGTAACTTGTAAAGGTTTAGCTAGTCATAGGAAGAAACAAGGTAGGCTTTTAGATACTCACCTTCTGCCATCGCGGAGCAAGAAATTCATTGACAGCAAGGCCCACCTCACCATATGTCAGGGGAGAAACCCAAAATCCCCAATTCAACCAAGTTGGCATAGAGGCTGCAAACAAGAAAGTGACTTGAGTTCATTGCGGGCGAAATAATCATTCAAGCATGCATCAATTCTAAAAGAGTTAAGAAACCTTACTTTTTGGAATAATGAAGCCACTAAATAAGAAGACAAACAGTATAATCAAGCTACCAGCTGTACTAGAGACAACCATTGTCCGAAAGACAGATGCCAAGAAACGAAACATGGAGGTTGCTGCTAAGTGCATGACGAAGAGTAGAAGTAACTGGCGGAAGAACCTAAGATACACGGTCAATGATAGAAATCCATTAAACATTATTCTCACTTAGTCCAAGATTTGTGTTAGTGGTAGGAGTGTGCATTTCTATTCAAGACTTCCATTGAAGCTCATTGCCATTGAGAGAGGGCTAGTCTATGAAAATACATTTGAATTACAATAACTGATGGAGTAATCCAAATATAGATAGAAATTATCATAAATAGTTCAAATTAGAGTCGCAAAAAACTTGTATACAGTCATGAATAAGATATAAGCCTTGAAAATTGATACTAACCTCCCAGCCTCAGGACTGTATCCGATGACATAGTAAGTTAAAGAAGTCCAAATTAGAGCTTCCATTAATGAAATAGGAACCTTGAGGATGGAAGCTGGAATTGCATATGCCCATGCTGGGTAGAAGTATAAATCTCTCTGCTTATAGAAAACAGCAAGTCTTGTAATAGTCATGGACAACTCTGGGAATCCATCAAAGAAAAGGAGAAGGAGAGCAAAAAAAGAGCACCCAGGTAAGAGTTCGCATGGGCAAAGTCGACCGTCATCCGAGATCGCAAAAATACAGTCATGGTGATAGCTGCACTGATGACTAGCTGCAAGAAGAATAATCCAAGCTTCATTATGTTTACACATGGAATGTCTTAGACATAAAGATTGACAATTTACACGGATAAGAATACATTAAAAGTAAATATTGTATTTCCAAGAATAAGAACAACAATGACCCAAAAATATAAAAGAATGATCATAACCTGGGTTGATTTGAATACATAAATGAAAGAATTTCTTCTCATGAGAAGAAATTCCCTTGACATGCAAGCTCTAAAGAGTGTCCACTTAGAAAGGGAGTACATATTAAAAGAAATTGCATTCTTGTGGCTCTGGGACTTCATGAATGGCTTTGAAAGGTCCTCATATAGTTTAATCCCAAATCGAGATTCCTTGAATTTCTTAGAGAACATATCAACAGAAATATAACAATGTCTTTGTTCAGCTCGGTGCCAGTATTGCGCCTGATCTTTTTTTGATAGAACCTGCAAAACACCACCTAGTTAATTGTTGGAATGTATCTTACATCAATAAAATCAAGTCACCCAAACGAGTACAAGATTCTAGTAGGCCTTTCTCATAGCCAAATAGTTTTAAGTTAAATGTTTTAACATGACATCAGAACAGAGTGTGGGAGGACTTCTCCCCCTTCCAATTCTGAATTTCTTGATCGTGCATTTCTCATATAAGAGTGCATCACTTTGGCTTTCTATATGTGAGCCGGGGTCACAAGTGAGGGGACCAATTGGTTTCGAGTTGGGTGCTTTAACATTAAGGAAGTATCCTATTAAAAAAACAATAAGCAGATTGGAAGAATGAAGCATGCAAAACTTACTTCCTGGAGGAAATCGGCTACCCCTTTCCTTTCAGGACACTTGAACCCGCAGTCCTCAAAAAATTCTAAAACATGGCTACAGGGCCCATGATACACAATCTTCCCTTCTGCCATCAACACAATGTCATCAAAGAGATCAAAGGTTTCTGGCGCTGGCTGAAGAAGTGAAACGAATATAGTAGCATCTGTAATATGTGCAAGCTGTTGAAGACAAGCAACAATCTGATATGTGGTCGAACTGTCTAAGCCATTTGATATTTCATCCATAAATAGAGCTTTTGTGGGACCAACAATCATCTCAGCTGTGTAATATCAGTAAAAATGATTCATCAAGAAAAAAACAAGCACATACTAACATTCAGTTAAGGTCCTTGAATTTGAATGTTTTGCCAATAACAACGTATTTTTTTCCATGGACTATAATTAGTGCTAAACATTATGTACTTGTGAGTTGAACTGTCTGCTAAAGCTGTCAAGCAAACTCATTCAAATTTCGAGGGGGGGGAAGAGAGAGAGAGAGAGAGAGGGAGAAGAGAGAGGGGAGAGAGAGAACCTGTAGTCAATCTTTTCTTTTGACCTCCAGAGATACCTGTTCTCATGGCATCTCCAACCACTGTGTCAGCACAGATATCTAGTCCAAGAATCTGAGGAATCCATACAATAAGAGGCCATAATCAATAGGAATGAATTTTTTCTAGGAATCAAGCAAAGAAAGATCAATTCTAGCTCTGTTGTAAAAGGTTACTTTTAAAATGTAGTTTGTTTGGAGGGTAGTCTTTTGTCCTTCAATAGAAATTGCCTGTTAGAAAAAAACATGGTTACAACATCATAAATAAGATCATCAACTGGCTTGAGAATATTAGAAATGACAAGATAAGCAGCATGGTGATTAATGTAACTTCTTATAAGTTTTTTCGCTTGTTTTTCTAGTTTTTTTGAACATTTCCTTCTTCGTGTTCTCTAGTTTTTTGAACTTTTCCTTATTTAATTTTTTTCTTTTTAATTGGTAAAGACACCTATCTTAGAACTTTCGGAAAAATATTGAGAAATCCGGAACATGGACAAAAAGATAAACATATGTATAGATGTTAAAAGTATACCTTCATGTAAGTATCTATGTCTGGGTCCGGAACAATTCCTGCTTGTTTCTCTCTTTTGCTGAGCTCAACCATAATATCTGCACATGCTCAAAACATATAATTTTTCTTGCCCAGAAAATGACAAAGGTAAATCAACCACTTATAAATTGATAGTCGTTTTTGTGCTCAAAGCACGTGTACCTGCCCGGCTTCCAACACCCTGACAACGGGCTGAAAAATCAAGAGTTTCACTCACGGTCATCTCGGGTATGTGCAGGTCATCTTGACTGATATAAGCCGAAGTTTTCTGGGGAATAAACTCTTCCAGTTTATACCCATTGTAAGAAACTTCCCCCGCCACCTGTTAGAAGATAATGGGATGAACATACAGAAAAAGGTGATTCTTTAACAAGGTGATTTGTACCCTGATTTTAGGGGAGCAGAGATTGAAAATTTAAAATTCAAAATCCAACTACCTAATGATTTCGGGCTCCCCTGCTATCTCAACTCAAGCGTCGAAATTTTATCCATGAATAAAAATACAGACTTTTGAACAACATCCCAACACACTCAGAGCACCGCCCCCCACAATGGCTTCTCAAAATGCTAACAAGCCATAACCCATCAAAACAGCGGTGGTGCTAACCAAGAAATAAACGGCGTCGCCGGCACCGAGTCCAATCCCGTCTCCAACTCAAACCTGCTCTTCTTCGCCGACCGGTCAGTCTACATGGACATGGACCGGGTCACTCCATCCGACTTTTTTTTTTGTTCTACTGATATTGTATAAACAATATCAGGAATTGCTGTTCAATGAAAATTATTTGAAAATTTACTGTTAATGAGAAAACGCGATATCATACCGCGGCTATACATTCTGCTTCTTTAAAAACCGCAATTTGAAAGCGCGTGTCTTGATTGACTGTTTACCCATAAA
Organism: Vitellaria paradoxa; assembly: GCA_019916065.1. Lineage (NCBI taxonomy): Eukaryota > Viridiplantae > Streptophyta > Magnoliopsida > Ericales > Sapotaceae > Vitellaria > Vitellaria paradoxa. Next base: position 16,249,230 of record CM034235.1, on the reverse strand, counting down.
CTGCGGCAGTTTATGGCGACTGTTGGGTAAAACGCCATAAGGGATGGCGGTTGTTTCTTGCTCGCCGTTTCTCAGTTGCTGCTCACCCTGGAAGAGACGAAACGAAAAAGAAGAAGAATAGTGGTTTTTTACTGACAGCAATTTATATCAAGTGCAAGCAATTCAATGTAAGAAGTGGGTTGTGTCATACAAATTAAATTATATTTAATTTATTAAATTAAATTAATATGTTTTATTTTATTATTTATTAAAAATAATTTAATGATATATATTTCTAACTAATTAAATAACTAATTTAGTTTAATTATTTATCAGAAATAAATTAGTAATGTATATACATATTAATTTAATTAATTTATTTATTAAAAATAATTTAGTGTAATAAAATATTGAATAAAATAATTTATTTTAATATAACTTGAAAGCCTCTCAAAATTATTTTTATACATTTTAGATAAAATGCATTATTTTAAAATATATTTTTGAAATTTTTTTATGAATTAAAAATATAATTTATAGTCATAATTTTGTAACATTAAGCCCTGTTTGGTAATTTAATTGAATTTAATTATTTGTTAGATATTAATGTTATAAAGTTACCAAATAAGGCTTAACGTTATAAAGTTATGACTATAAATTACATAACTTTTTAACATTAAGTCATGCTTGGTAACTTTATAAATAATTTTATAAAGTTATCAAATAGGACTTAATGTTATACAGTTATGATTATAAATTACATATTAAATTAAATTACCAAATAGGGCTTAATGTTACAAAATTATGACTATAAATTATATTTTTAATTCATAAAACTAAATTTCAAAAATATATTTTAAAATAATGCATTTTATCTAAAATGTATAAAAATAATTTTGAGAGGCTTTCAAGTTATATTAAAATAAATTATTTTATTCAATTATTTTATTACACTAAAATTATTTTAATAAATAAATTAATTAATTAATATGTAATACATTACTAATTTATTTATGATAAATAATTAAACTAAATTAGTTATTTTAATTAGTTAGAAATATATCATTAAATTATTTTTAATAAATAATAAAATAAAACATATTAATTTAATTTAATAAATTAAATATATTTAATTTGTATGACACAACTCACTTCTTACATTGAATTGCTTGCACTTGATATAAATTGCTGTCAGTAAAAAAGCACTATTCTTCTTCTTTTTCGTTTCGTCTCTTCCAGGGTGAGCAGCAACTGAGAAACGGCGAGCAAGAAACAACCGCCATCCCTTATGGCGTTTTACCCAACAGTCGCCATTCCAAACCGCAGTTTATGGGTAAACAGTCAATCAAGACACGCGCTTTCAAATCGCCGTTTTTAAAGAAGCAGAATGTATAACCGCGGTATGATATCGTGTTTTCTCATTAACAGTAAATTTTCAAATAGTTTTCATTTAATAGCAATTCCTGATATTGTTTATACAATATCAGTAGAACAAAAAAAAGTCGAAGGGAACGGCACCAATTTGGGCACCAATTTGGTCTGCTAGGAAAAGCTATTCTTAAATGAGATGAACGGTCGAGCTTAAAAAATAAAAAAAAAAGGCCCGATCCCTTCGACTCAGCACTGTAGTGGTAACCACTACTCCCCTAAAATAACGGGGGTGTTTAGTTAAAAAAAATTGGCAAAAAAGTAAAAAAAAATATATATAGAAAAAGTATAAAAATTTGATGTAAATGTGATATGTGACAATTTAATTAGATAAAGTACAATTTTTTTTTATAACTTTTCATAGATTTTGGTATTTGATTGGTGGTCAAATAGTCCTAACGTCACTTCGATTATTTCCACCTAAAATGATATTATTTTAGGTAAGTTCTATATTTATGGCGGCTGCAGTCACACCTACTGTAATCACACTCGGATTTAGGTGTGGTTTGGTGCAGTGCACTGTTTGGATCAAAACTAGTATAAATTTTTATCATCATTATAATTATTAAATGATTTGTTACTGTTTCAAAATCAACAGTACGTAAAAACACCGGACGTGCACCGGTGCGTAAGCGCACGGCCGGACCTACCCCTTCCCAACTACACTCATATCGATCCCTTATTGTTACAGTGACATGGCACTATAGCTTTGTTTGGAGTTCTACAAAATAAAATAAAATCTTACAAATCTCTATAAACACGAATTACAAGAGAGTAAAATTTAAATTTTTTACTCACTGCACGAATTATAAGACATTTACTTTATAATTTTATTTTATTTTATACACTTTTATACAACTTTAAACACACCCTATGTTTCACTGAATATTTTCCCTTACGAGGGTAGTAAATCGATGGGTAATTTTTGTGCTAATTAACATTTTACTATGCAATTAATCATCTATTCGGTGGATAAGAAACAACGTTTTGAGCATTGTTATAGCCCAAAAAAAAAAAAAAAAAAAACTTAAAAAGCTGATTGACATTACAAACGTCAAACAGTAGACATTCTCCTCACTTTTGAGATTTTATAATTTTTTTTTTTTTATGTTTATATTATTATTTTTAAACTCCAGACATAGTCTAACTAGGATCAAACTCGAACAAGGCTATACATAGGTCCTAAAGACATTTTTTAGATGGAGGTTTTCGAAGTTCTAAAAGTTAGTGTAAGAATCTGTTTAGAGTTTCAAAAAAAATGATCAAAAATTCTGAAGATTTTTATAATTTTCTACAAAAATTTTTTTATATCGAATTACGTGGATTTTTATAAATTTCTATAAACTATTAATAATCATTCTCACGACAATTTGAACAAAATTAATATTAACTTTCTTAGATAATACAAATTTTGGACAAAAAAGTTTAAATAAAAAAACTATAATAATTCAAGAGTTTTAATTTTTTTTTCTCAAACCTTTAAGCCCTACCAAATACTATATGTATTTCAGTCTCTCTCTCTCTAAATAATTTTTTATAAGTATCATAAAAAACATAAATTATGATATTTTAATTTGAAAAAGTTTAACTTCCTAAAATCATAATTGAGTAGAATTTAAGTTAGTAATTTTGATTTAATTATTATCTCTACACCTTGAACGATGAAATTTAAAATGGCAAGCCGTTTTCTGAGATATATAATAATGGGGTTTATTAAAATAAGAATTAAGGAGAAGTTAAAAATATAAAAATAATCTCAATAGTTGAATGAAAGAAAAATAATTCTTAACATTGAATTTTAGTTTGTGCGAGTGATATTTTTAAAAATCGTCCTATTTTGTTTTATAGATTGATATATCTCTACAAATCCTAACAAATCTTTATAAATCCTAATAAAATTTTTACAAATTCCAATAGTATTTCTACAAATTTCAATAAGATTTCTACAACTTTTAAAAAATTCTAACAAAATGATTAAAAAAATGATGCCCAAATCAGTTCGAACGAAATTATTTATATCTATTTTTTATGATTTGTGATTTACAATCCAAATACCAAAAAATAACTCAAATAACATTTTATTTCTTTTATAACTCCAAACAAGCCCTAAATTTTATAAAACTAGAAACAAGCCCATTAAATGTTAGTACAAAAGAGCACATGCAAAATGTCAAGAACTAACTGGACTAAGTTTTTTTCTCTCTCTCTCTCTTAAAGATTGTATCAAATAGAACAAATAAATAAGTAACTAAACCGATTGCTTAAGGGTAGTTAGGCAAAACTCTCAACTTTTTTAAAAAAAGTTAAATGAGGTAGGGAGTTTGACTCTAAGGTCTAATAAATCTTGGATGCTCCCACACAAAATGCAAGTCTTGAATTTAATTGATCCCTGTTATTGTGGGGTATTGATTTATCCATCGATTGCATGGTTGAATATGATAATAAATTAGTTGAGTTTTGGATCACCAATGAAAAAAAAAAAAAGCAACTAAATTTCCGATCCAATTTTGTTAGTCATTGGTTCATGCTAATGTTTATATATTTTATTAAAAGTAACCCTTAACCCTCTTCCAAAAAAAAAATAAATTGAAATGATGTGTTTGGTTTTATTTACCAAAAGGATAAAAGGAAAAGGATAAAAAGAAAATAAGAGACCTTGAGAGATTTGCTTAAATTTCCAGAAAGTACTTTCAACAGAGTAGTCTTCCACATCCTGGAGGGCCAAGTAATAATGTCATCCTGTATCACAGATAAGCAGAGTAGTAAAATAAACCAATTTGTCCAACATGCAAAACTTCTTTTATTTCTGTTTATTTATTTGTGGGAAGTGTGATGGAATGAATCCATAAAGCCAAATTGACTGGACGTAACCCAATTTTTGCATGCTTGTTTCTACGCGAAACTAGTCGTTAAACTATGGACCCAAATCCACCCTTGTCAAGATTGAGTCGGGTTTGTTCAGTTCTATGTAATAATCAATTCAGTCTTTAAGTATAACACCAACCAAACCAGACCCATGCACAAAAAGGAATCTAAGAGTTACTTCACTTCTGTTTCATCAGCATATATCTAAAATTGGCTTTATTAATGGGATGATATACTACCGTTCACAAGGCTAGACCATGGCTTTATCATGAAACAATGCTATAGTGTATCCATGTGGTAGTTTGACTCACATAATTAGATTCCTCTTTACTTTATACTTTGTCCACTATATGTCCATGACAAATGATCAAAATTACGCAAACTCAAATTAGATATATAATGAGTAGGTTGGCATTTCCTACTAAGATGGTAACCGGTTAGATTGGGATCGAGTATTGTTTTATTTATTTTCGGATTCGTTGATTAAAAAAAAAAAAAATACTCGAATCAGATGAGTACTCGAGTCATGACGAATATTTTAACTGATTATCATTTCTTAATCATCGGATAATTAGATACTATCGAGTAATTAGTACTCAAACTCTTCAAATATGATTAGGCGGTTAATTAGATAATAAATTCGAGTATCTGATAATTTGAGCGGATAATCGAGTAATTTGGATGCATGGATAATTGGGTAAAATCTACCAGTATTTAATAAATGAGTAATTGGTACGAGTAATTTAGATGGTAATCGAGTAATACTCATCAGTTATCTTATAATCGGAGTGAGTTTGGATAATACTCTTATACTGTCTTTGAACCCAATGAATATTTTATTTTTATGCCCTAACCTACCTTACTACTTGTAAAATTTAAAAAAAAATCCACACTTATCAAATCGGAACGAAATGGGTACATGTCGGCATGACTTTGAAATTGTCATTTCTATTTCCTACCATATTCATGTAAACCCACCATTTATGACCCAAAATTTAACCAGCAGGGATTTGGACCAACCCAATTAAGTGCCCAACCTGATTGGGACCAACGAGAGACCGTCCAAACCTGTTTATTTTGAGTTACACGAGGCTGCAGTAGAAAATTAAATGTTGAAATTTAATTATTTTTAATTGAATGTTTTAATTTAATTTAATTAAAATTATTTTCAAAATAAAAATAAAAGTTAAAAAAATTTGATTGAAACGGGCTGCAGTAGAAAATGTAGGTGAGGATTTGTTTACATTTAATTCAATGGTTCCAATTTATTTTAATTAAAATTATTTTTAAAATAAAAATAAAAATTTGCTGGGACAATTAATATGAAATGTTAAAAGTCACGTGTCATTAAAAATAAACAAATTCCCATCTTTTATTTTTCTATTGCAGTTCCTGCAGTAGATATTTTCACTACAGTCTCCTTGAACTCGTATCCTAGTATGTGGTCTTACGTATCAATGAATGAGAATATTAATCCGCACCCAAACAAGAAAGCTAGAAAACGAAAGGCAAACTGAATTTTAGAAGTAACAAAGAAGCTAGAAAACGAAAGGTAAACTGAATGAAAGCTACAAGAGGAGACTTATGGCTATAGCTAGGAAAATAAGAAGTTCTCTGCCCAATGGAAAGTCGAAGTCTTAAGGAGTTAGAATGACGCACCGTTGACATGAATATTGTATGTACAATTAACAAAGATAAGAGGCTCGAATCACACCTTGCTGGCTTTATGATTCCACTGACATCATCAATGATGGTTATCTTGGCCTTTTGTGAGTTTAAACCGGGAAGATTGGCACAGTCCTGTGAAGCAAATTAATTTACCAATAATTAATTATGAATCTCTGTGTGCACAATGACACATCTACTTTTATATATATATATATATATATATTTTTTCTTATTTTTAAGTAATGTAATATAGTCTATTATTATTTACATAAAATGTTATCATTATGTGATTTTTTTATTAACTTTTAAACTCTAAATTTTATTGTCTAGTTATTGTTATATTTTTTTATATTTAAATAACATATTAATATCTCAGATATATGAAAAATATATAAAAATTTTATATTTTCACCCAATCTCCATAATATATATTTTGAAAATAATCTAATATGAGTCTTGCACCAGGTAATGTTTGGCCTGTACTACATGAATGCAAGACCAACTCATGTTTGACTTTACTTCAAGAGAATAAGATACTTACAAAAAGAAAGCTTTTGAGAGAATTCCAAAGAGTAGGAAGAGGCTTGCCTCGAACTACTTCACAATCTGCTTCCACTCGAAGATTATTATCTCACTTCCACCGTCGGCAACTGTATACCAACTCTACAAGAAAATTTGAAGTTTCACCTAATGTGATAACCCATGCATGCATCCATATACACATATTCTTCGATAGCAGTGATGAAAGAGTACATAAATAGACACAGTTATTATAAATGAATTGAGAAGGTACATCATCACCTTGTGAGCATTGAGTAATAATTTATATGGTAAGGGCAAACAGTAGTGTCGTGGCTTGCTACATATAATTAACAAGTAAAAGCTTAAGATTATAAATTTCATTGCTTGCTACATAATCAATGCAAGCAGGTCAGGGATATGTGCACTATACACATGTGCCCCCACTAAATATTGGAAAAATTTTATCTTTATCCAAAAGTCTAAGATATCTTTTGTCAGCTATGCGCCAAAAATCTAATTTTTGTTTTTTTTTGCCTGTTTTTATATCTACTAACATGAATATACATATTTTGATTTTTGGTCTATTGTTATATGTAGTAATACATGAATATATATATATAATATATATATATATATATATATATATATATCTATTTTGACAGTTTTGGCTATTTACAAAATGATATATATACATGGGTGGGTGGATGTAAGTGGGGACAAGGGGTCAATGACCCCACTGGAAGTAATATTTGTAGAAACTAGTATAATTTTTAGGATATTTTTATAATTTTGCTCCCATGAAATATATTTTTCAAATATTACTCTAATACTTCAAACAATTTACAAGTTTTACTTTTATTTTTATGTCAAGTACATTCCTTACTTGTTGGGTTGACCACAGTATAACAAAATTTAAATCTGCCATTGTATATATAGATAGTTTTGATTATTTATGAAATGATATATATATATATATAATATATATTATATTTTGGAGCACCAAAAATCACATAAAATCTCTAAAAAAATGTCCTACTTTCTTCAACTTTTTGACCAACATATCAAACACCAAAATTTTCCAATATGCCTTCTTTGGCCTTTGGGGGGGGGGGGTTGGTTACTTTTTGGCACTGCAAAGGGACACATAACAATCACAAAAAGTTACCACAACATTCTATCTCAACTTTTTCAATTTTCTCCAAACAAAAATTTTCAATTTTCACTAGTTTTTATTAACTTTCTTTAATTTTCTTATGTTTTACCAACTTTCTTTAACTTTTACATCTTTTTTAACTTTTCTCTAATTTTCTTCAACTTTTTGCCAGTAACACACTAAATACTAAATTTTCTCTACTTTGAGTGTTATTTATTTACTTATTTATTTATGTTATTTATTTACTTATTTATTTTTATTTTTTTAACTCTTTTTGGTGCTCCAGTTAGGTACTAACTTGTTTCCAAAGAAAAGGTTTACCGTTGGTAGATTCAATATCACACAATCTTTTAACTTTTTGGAATTATTAAAAAAGGGAATGGTCATAACAAATACAAGTGGTCATGATCATTCATAAGCCACCATTAATTAGTAAACAATCCTCACTCAAATCTTTTCCTTCTAGTTTATTTATTATTAACCTATAGATATATATATATATTTTTTATTTATGATTAACATATTAAAGCGTACACCCTTTATCAATAATTTTAACTATGGCAAAGAATAAAGGAGGATATTTGGTATGTTGTACTGTTAACCTGTCATAACATCCGAGTATTTTCTAATTTTTATCTTCAAACATTGAGAAGTTGTAATTAAAATTTTTTATTTTATTTTAAGAAAGAAGAAATTATGTGAAACAGGTCAATAATAGTAAGAAGGAAAATTAAAATTTTCTTTTTTATGTCTGATTCGAGAGGCTGACATCAATAACAATCGGATTCGGGACCCAAACTCATTGTTCTTGGCAAAATCAATGTTACCTCTCCCCCTTTTAAATTAATGTCAATTAGGTAACAATTGAGCTCGGGCCCAAACTCGTTAAACCATGTGATTCTACGTGCTTCTGCATTTATATAATATATATATATATATATATATTTAGGTACTTAATGGAAAAATTAAATCACTCACTTGTCTATTCTTTTTCTAATCTTCTGCAACAGTCGGAGGTTGTCATTCTCAATGTGTTTGATGAGCTTCTCAATGAACATATGCCGTTCCAGAGCACCAAGTTTGGTGACATCAATCACCCTCTTTCCCTTAGCATCAGTGACGTCGGTTCCATCGTTTTCGTCGAACAAAGACGATCTCAACCGTTCGAAAGTGGGCAGCCTGTCAATTGCGGCCCACTGCGAGGCAAACTCAGCATCAACTTCATCCTTCACAGAACTCAAACCAGAACTCCGACGCCGGAATGATGACTTCAAACTTCTTCCTATCTCTGCCAACTCAATTCGAAACGACTCTATCTCATCATTGCCAACCAATTGAGCCATAATGCGTGACCCTTGCTGAGAATCGGCTGGGATAGCGGGGCATGAAACAGAAGAAGAGATATATATATATATATATATATCTTCCCCTTGGTTTTGACTATATGAAGAGTGATGAGGTAAGGGAATGCATCACTCTTATCAACTTTTTTTTTTTTTGAACAATATATATGAAAATATTATTATTTAATCTTTAGATAGTATAATTACTGAAATTAAAAGATACCCATGTGCCATATATCAATTGAAAGACAGCCAGGGCGCACAAAAAAAAAAAAAAAAAAATAAATAAATTTGAACTGCCCACAAGTTGAAGCATGAATCTTGGCCCCTACCCCAAGCAAAATGCTTCGGTATTAAGTAAAAATTCTTTAATTAATGACAGAGGTAGTTGACTTTCCATCCGAGCCATAAATCCAAGCCATAGTAAGGTATAACCTTGGAAAAATACTACTTGATTAATTAATAATTTTTCTAAATAATATTTTTGGCCGGTCTCGAGTCAAAAAAAGGTTAAAAAGTACAATAAAAGTATAAAAATTTGATGTAAAAATAATATGTGATAAAATTTAATTGGAAGAAAGTACAAAAAGTCGTTGAATTTTAGTTGATTTTGCCAATCAAACACCCTTTAAGTTTATAAGATAATGTATTAAAGAAAAATCCTTGAATGACTAATATAAATTAATAATTTTTTAATACACTAATTTATATGATCTGGTTATATATTATTATTATTATTATTAATTTGAGTGAAGTGTTACTTCTTTTGAAAATAAATAAAATTTTTGCTTGATTAAATTTGCGAAAAAACGGATAATATATACATTGAACAATGTACAATGTATTATTGCTTTGTTCAGCGATTAGAAAGACAACTCGTGCAAGATCCCTGTGCCTATCGTAAAGTATACATATACTCCCCAGCTTTCGGAGCAAATCCTATATTTTTGAAGCACACCGCCTCTGTGCATAGTGTAGAAAGTACATATATACATGTCCCACACAGCTTTGGAGCACAACAAGTTATGAGTGTGTTTAGAGTAATAAAAAGTAAGATAAAATGAGATAAGTTGTGAACTTTTTCACAAATTTTCAAAAGATTATAGCAAATCAAACGGAGTGTATATATCTTTCTTCCTCTTAAGCTAGAGCAACTCCAATCCAATATTTAGGCTTATTTAGAAAGTAAAAAAAGTAAGTTTTTTTTAGCTAATTAATAATTAGCTATTAAGAGTTCCCCCTTTTTTTTTTTGGGTATGTAGAAAGGAAGAAAATTACCTTTTTAGTAGTTAATTTTTATTTTAATTTTTTGGTTAGTTTACATTTTTACTTTCATAATTTAAAGAAATTTAAAATATAAGAAAATAAATTTAATTATTCATAAGAAGTTATAAAGTTGAGTACTTACCAAACACAACTTAAGAAAACACAGGCCAAGCATTTGTTAGTTAAGGCCCTTCTCTGTGGACTGCAATATAGTACTCGATTTGAAGAGTTCACAACCAAGCAAGCAACCTAGAGGATACTCAGGATAAACACATGAGTTATCACGAGATTACGTCAGTTACAAACTTTTTTTTTTTTTTTTTAAGACAGGCCTTAAATTAAAAATGCCGACCGAGGACTAAAAACATTTAAATTAATCAGTATCAATACATCTTGGCCATTTACATGCTGCAAAGTCAGCAGAAAGATGTTATTAATCTTAACCACTTGTAATCCAGTACTGTATTCAAATTCTTAGTTTTAGTTTGGGGGGGGGAGGGAGGAGGGACCGAAGATAATCTAAGGTATTGTTTGGGATAGTAAGAGTTAATCGGCTTATGTTAATTGACTTATTTGTAATTTGTAAAATAATCAAATTATCTTTTACATTTTAACTTTTTTTACATGTCAAATGGCCAAAATGTTAAATTAACCTAAAATTCAAAAAGTCACCTTAAACAAAATTATTATTTTCTTTTTTCTAAATATAAAATAATTAACTAACTAAAAATAAGTCAGTTACTTATTTGCCAAACCAAACCAAGTTTTAAAATAGAATAGAAGGATATATACTTCTAAAAATAAACACATCATACATATGCACGCACATAAATTTTAGTTTTTTTTTTTTTTTTTTTTTTGGGAGGGGAAACTGGAATGGCTGCACTGAAATTAACGACTACTGCTGAGTACAAAAAGATTTGAATAATAAATTACCGTAAGAGAAACTAAATTTTTTCAGTTTGAGCTATCCTTCAAAAGTTACATATTTCAAGTTACTCAAAACTCTTCCTTTTAATTCTGGCGGGAAGAGAAATCGGAAGGATGTTAATGACATCCGGCTTAAGTTTTCCATTTCTACTGTTTTTTTATTTTTTTTTTTTTTTTTTATGGTAAATCCATTCTAACGGTTGCAGAAAGAAGATTGGGTTCTACTTGAGGTGGCTCAAAAGGGCACGAGAAGTACGCGTGGATTCACAAGGGGGCAGTGTTGTCCCTGCATGGAAAGAGGTCGATAAAAGGGATTATAGCGAAAAAACAAAAAAAGTTTGCAAACTTTCAGAGTAACATATATGAATGAGAACAAGTTTGCCAACATACCACAGGAGTTGCTGGAGTTCCAAACTCCCGGCCTTCACATGAGCGCCTCCTACGTTACCCCACGTTCAACTACTCGGCGAAGATGGTGGGTTTCCGGGTTCCCAACCTATCCAATTCTCTCTCAGAATTGATACCTGAAAAAAAAAAGTTTTGGTCAAAGGATTTCCAGCATAAAGACTTCCCAAAAATCAAATCAGATAGAAAGTTAGAATATTTAGAGAGAGAGAGAGAGAGGGGTAGTTGGAAGGTAAATATATCCTCAATTGTATATATGTCTTAGGTATTTAGTATAGAAAGTAGCGAGATTAGTGGAACATTTGATTTGACTTAATATTGTCCTCAACTTAGTTACCTTCTTTTATTTCACTACACAACTTATGTTTTAAGGTACTTTTAATGCACATGTAGTGAGGGGCTCAAAAGATCAGTGAGATGTGACAGTTTAGTGAAAGATGATTTACCTCTCTCTTTCTTAGTAATGAAATTAGACTAATTCAATTAATTTCTAACCATATAGTCATACCTCAGCCATTATCATACTTTTTTCTAATAGGATGCATATTGATCTTGTCGAGAAGAGAATTCCTGTTTTAGAGTACTTTTCTGACCATAACCTTAACATATGGTTAGAATTGAATTACGCATTAAGGTCATATTTAATTTTTCAGTGGCATGCATATTGAATTTTAAGGAATGACTTGAAAGAAAATGAATCAAGAATCATGATTGGATTTCAATATAAAATGAAAATATCAGCATTAGTGTCTCTTTTCTTGCATTGAATTGTAAAGAGTCGCTTTAAAGAAACTTAAATCAAGAAACTATGAGTGGATCTCAATACGAAATGAATGATCTCAATGTGAAATGAAAACATCCATGTTTTTTCTTCTTCTTCTTTTTCTCTTCTTCACTAAGTCAAGCTAAACTTCTGATACTATTTTTAACGACTCAAGGATTTACACACCTTTTTTTTTCTTCTGACTAAGCTTACATCTAAGCTTTGATACCATCTACCCACACAGGGGTCTCAATAAACATCTTGTACTAGTTAGATTATTTGGACCCTCATATATAGTACATTCTCCTTCTACACTAAAAAGATATTACTTTTCTACTTTATCCGCTACTTTATTTTTTATATTCAAAATCTCTGATAGATAGGTTCCCTTATAGTTTTTAATATCAATTATATACACTTAAAAAAAAAAAAAAACACTTCGATTATATACTTTCAAAGATACTAGCTTACATCAATTTTTTTTTTCAAAGTAATAATTAAAAAAAGATACCCAAGTCTACTAAGAGAAATGATACAAAGCAAGAAAAATATTTGAAAAAACTTGACTAGATTCCTGAAGATGCATGGATTCTTTATAAATAAATAAGTAATAAAGTGATATTTAAATTAAAAGAAAATTAAAACTACTGCTATGCCATATTTTGGTAATTCTGTTTTTATGAACTTCTTTTTTCTTTATAAATAATGACATCTTTATGATGACGAAGCCATCCTAATCCCATAAGGTAGTTAGTCAATAAAGGCTCGTTTGGAGTAAGAAAAAATAAGATAAATTGAGATAAAATGTGGTTTGGTGTTAATTTTAGGCGTCATTTTTTCTGAAAAATCGTAAACCGTGGGAACGGTTTTCTAATCCGTTCTCACGGATTAAAAAAAACTTAAAAAAATAGCGACTAATGGTACTCATTTAAAAGCTTTCGACAAGAGAATAGTGATTATATAAAAAAATTTACATATTCGGTTAACCTATTTTAGATTTTTTTATTTTTTAGCAAAATATTAAAATTTTTTGAAATTAGTGATGGCAGAAAAATTAAAGGTAGATGAGTTGTTAGGGATTTATAGAGTTTTTTAGATATTTTTTTTACTCCAAACGAGCCCAAAGAATTGTTCAATTATGATCTCAGGGCTACTGAAACTGCAGGATCCTCCTCAATTATAATATATAGTCAACTTGGTCATCTGTTCGCGCAAATCCGAAATTCACAAACTTAAATTAAATTAAATATTGGAGTGTTCGTCAACTCTATGACTATGTCCTTGTAATCAGTATTCACTGTTTCTGATCCACCAGCTAAACTCAGGTGGCTTTCCCACATTGAAGAAGAAGGAATATGAAAAAATGGATCTTAAGACAGATCTATTTCTATCGAGCGAAAAATAATAATAATTAAAACAAATAACAATCTTTCTCCCCAGGCCATTTTAGTTGCGACTCTTGTGAGTTGATAATAATGTTCCCAGGTTTCCTTTGCTGGGATAATATGCTACATACATATATATATATTATATATATATTGTTCTTTTGCGTCATGAAGCAATGTTTTTTTTTTTAATTCTTTTATTTATTTATTTATTTTTTGTGGTCTAGTTTATTTAACTTAACAGTGTTCGAGCTCCCGTGCTAGCGTATAACATTCTCATCATGAAAAGGGGAGGTTGACATAGCAAATATTATGTCAGCTCCGTGACATTAATTTGGGACTGTTAAATTTCAATTCGACGGTCAAAATGCGTTTATACTATTTTAATTTAAAGAAGTATGAATGTATTGAACCATTAAATTTAATCTAACAATTTTGATTATAAATTACAAATGTGTCATATTATTGCTATATTAACTCCCCCAAATTCCTTATCATTCCGTGGCTTCGTGTTCTGTAGATTGCCAAGTTTGGACACTTCAGCTGATTGTCTGTCTGTGTAAACAATTTACCCATTAGCTAGATCGTATGAATTTTCTGTCCCAAAGCCAAAGATAAAGAGAACCACTTCAGGTGATTAAAAAAAAAGACATATAAATAAATCAAGTAATTTTAACAAAGTTGTCATTAGCAAAGACAGTAAGCAAACCCACAACTAGTGGAGTGTAAAAGGCCATCTTAGGCTCCCAAACAGGATCTGATTGAACATTGTTTCTCTTTTGACTAGCTATCAGCTCAACCACAACTACAAAATGGTTTGAAAAGGGCCATCTCCAAATGAATCGGAAGACCGAGCTCTTATACTGAAAGCAAATCCCTGGAAAAAAAAAAAAAAAAAAGAACAATTTGCAGAGAATTTTGGTTGCTTCCATTGTATGAACCCAACTAAGCACACAGCTAAATGAACCTAACTAAGAAAGATCTTAAAATACAAGTACTGCACAATACTAATACGGGTTTAAAGCTTGAAAGGAAATAAATTGATCTGACGGCCGTCGGCTGCAGAAGAGAACGGTGATGGAGTTGTAGAGAGAGAGAGAGAGAGAGAGAGATGCAATTTGGATTTACTGATTTATTCTTTAAAAAAATGCAAAATTATGTTTTTTAATTAAATGATTAGATTAATTTACCATTAAATAAATGATTTAGATTTAAATTTAAAAATCTGGAGTTATCCTCATCGATTGTGCCTTCAATTCAAGCCGAGCTAGAGTATATCACCGACGGGAAGATATGGTTGCAAGATCAAGAAAGTGGTGTGCACACACATATCCCTATATTCATATAAACATATATCTGCGTGTAAATGTACCATATAATTAATTATCAATGAACGAAATGTAAGAAGGATTGACCCGTCCATCAATGTTATGTTATACTTGTCCCTCCGAGTGTAACTGAGCTAATAAGTAAGTATGCTCCTCACGTTATTAGTGAAGTTTCACGTCTTGCAATAAATTGATGCACGGTTGAGGAATCGATCGTGCATTCTCGATTTATTCATCAGTAATATTTGACAAGATTTTGAGTCACAAAAAAAAAAAAAAAAATGTTATGTTACACCTAGAATGTGGGCCTCCACTTTCACATTGCAATTTAGTGCACACAAATCACCAATTAAGTAGCCTACATGGGCTCTATCCAGAAATTGGAAAGGCCACCCATACGAAAATATGCTCTGTCAGATCCATACCATCAACTTCTCTCCCTCCACTACTGGGCCTCTCATTGACTAACACTCCTTTTGTTAGTTTAGGAACAAATATAAAGAAAAATAAAAATAAAAAATAAAATAAAAATAAATAGTAGTTAGGAGAGAAGAAAAAAAAGAAAAAAATAATTATATATTTTTTTACTTATTTACAAGTTTAGGAAAGAAAAATAATAACATTCTTTCTCTTTGTTTATGAGTTGAAAAGAAATGAAAGACGAATAAAAGGTATTACCATTAAATCTTCTGTCAAATTAGAATGTAATCAATTTATTTAATCTTAGAACATATATGACATATTTGTAATTTATTTTTTATTCTTTATTTTATGAGCAAATATATTATTTTAAAAGTTTCATTAATTTACTTTTCTCTTCTCTCTATTTCTTTTCACTTTTAAGAAAATAAAAATTTTAAAATTTAACACTCACTTTGCTTTCCATTTCTCTCCAATTCTTTTTTTTTTATCTCCTAAAAAACCTCATAACTAAACAAGTTATTGATTCTTAAATCTTTTATTTTCTCTTATTTTCTTTTAATTTTACTCTATCCAAACAGACTGTTGAAATAATCTCAATCGATACCCTCTCGTTAATTGGTCATTTTTGGTTTCTTTATTTTCTTCCAGTCTCAACTTGAGAGTAGAACAGAGCGTGGTTTATAGAGCATGTGCTATTGCATTTTTAATTACCCTAAATTAATAGTAGAGATGTGTGAGAAAGAGAGATGAACAATTCCAATCAAGAAACGTTTGATACGATATAAAAATTTTGATAGTAACAGTTATGGAGATAATTGTTACCCGGTAACGTATTGTTAATGTGCTAACAAGTTTATAATATTTGTATTTAGATTGAGAGTGTAAATATTACTTGATAATAATTATATTATGATTGGATTGTTAAAAATTTTAAATGGATAAAAGTTAATGTATTTGGAATGAGGGTAAACTAGTCAAGGGGTAAAAGTTAATATTTAATTTTCGTAAATTATTATAATAAAATGGATCATTATAATAATTTTTATTTTAATAATAATTAATTTTAATAAAATTTATATTATTAAAATATATAATTTTAAATAAAAGTATTAATTATAAAAATAAATTTATCACAAATTAATATTTCAATGGTAATTTATTCTAATACTGAATTATTATTTGTTAAAAATTATTTTTATATTGATAAAATAATTTAATAAAACAACTAATTTTAGTTTATTTACATGAAGTATTTATTTTAAAAACATATATTAACACGATACATAATTTATTAAATTATTATTCATGGCATAAAATTTTTATTTGATAAAATATTTTAATAAATAAATCATTTTAACAAGTAATTATTATTTATTAAAAAATTTTTAATTTGAGAAAATAAATAATTTGGTCATAAATTAAATTTTAATAGTATAGTATTAATTTAATAAATAAAATAAATCACTTTAATAACAAATTATTATTTATTAAATATTATTTTGATAAAATAATTTAATGATCAATTAATTTTATTTCGATTAAATAAATTATTTTATAATATTTATTATAATTATTTATAGGAATATATTATCTAGAGTTTTACATATTTATAAAGAAATATTTTATGGAGTAATAAGAAAAGGGTAAATTTTTCCATTACTCCTCATTACCCACTCTCCTCCTTAGGTTAATTGTTATCTCTTCTTTCAAACTAATGTAATGAAAAGAAAAAATTACCTAATAAAATTTATTTTCTGTCATCCCAAACAAACATGTCTTAAATGAATTGTTACACGTACTCAACAAGAAAATAAAAGAATTTTGGGTGAAGATATTTTGTTACTCGTACACTAATCCGAAAATATCTCTAGTGCATCGCAATTTATTTTATTTTGCTTTTGCCATTATTATTTTCTATCGTGTGTTGCAAATCCAACACATTATAGCACCGAAGGGAAATTCCCCACGTCATTTCATCGCACCACAATAGGGCTGATGGTACACTGTATTATAATTTAATTATCACATTAATTAATTAATTAATTATTCTTTTTAGGCAATACTACTTGTTACCAAATACTGTTGTGGTGATTATGAAACAATTTTCAATAATTTTGTGAGATTAGGGGTGTTTGATTTATCAAATTTAAAAAAAAAAAAAATTAACTTTATCATTTTTTCAATTTTTTTTAACTCTTTCCACCAAATATAAATATAAAACTAATTTTTATCAACTTTCTTCAACATTTATTAATTTTTTTAATTTTATCAAATGTTACTAACTTTTACTAATATTTTTAAATTTTTATCAACTTTTATACATTTTTGTCAAACGCTCAACACTTAAAAAATAATGACTAAAATCAACTTTATATAAAAAGTTATAAAATTTAACAAACCAAACGTCCATCGTATCATTGTGTTGAGGGGTGCCCTCTTACGACATCACACTAGGACTCGCGGATGACCAAAATACTGAACAATAACGTTCTCTTGAAGCACCCGTTGAAAATGGAGTTCCCTTTTCATCATTATTTCAGCTTTGTCTCTTTCATATGTATATATATATATATAATCTAAAATTTTCCGATTCTATTTTTACACAAAATATTTACGTACTAATTTTGAAATTGCAAAATCTACAACCATATAGCAAGGAAATAACATGAGGGAGCTGTAGCAAATGCCTTGTTAGTAGACTTGTGTAGTTTATCTCCATATATAACAGTAATGTAATATTTACACCCAACTCTTATATTTATGTTTATATTCTATTAATTTGTACTGGTCACTATTCGTAGTGATCAATTTATTTAATCTAAAATCATTACAGTTACAAAATATTGCCTTCTACTTTTTTTTTTTCTTTTTAATGGTCAAAACGACGTTGTTTTTGCGGTTGTGATGATTTTGAATTAAATGAATTAGTTATTATGAATAGTAACTAATGTAAATTGGTGGAGTGTAGACATGAGTGTAAGAGTTGGGGTGTAAACGTAGTATTACTAATATATAACATACCCAATGGAGCTCCTTGATCTCCTTTTCTGCAACTGACAATGTGATTGCATTGTTTCAACTTCAAAGCATCATAAATTAATTCTATTAGGGATAATGAAAGTAAATTTTTATATTGGTTTAAGAGATAAATATTGTCCTTATAATATTTATTAATTATATATACTTTTATTAATTATGTTTGGTATATATCATGAAAATTTAAATGGATTATATTTATCCCTCCCGAAGAGTTAATCGTACTTAATTTTTCAATAAGTGGGGTTTGGGTTAATTGTTAACTTAAGAATTACTCCATTAACATTAATTTATCCCCCAATTTTTAAGTTCATACCAAACACTACAAAACACTATACTTAGTTTTGGTGAGCAGGATGCAGCTGGATTTTTTGGGTTTTTTTTTTTTTTTTTTTGGGGGTATTGTATGAATTTTTTTTTCACTAAATTTGTCAACGTGGGCTTAGAAACAAAACAATGGGTTAGATATATATATATATATATATATTAATTAATCTGTTCTAAGTTATGTGGAGAACCGATGGTTGTTCCATAATCATCCAACCTTTGGTCATTTCCATGCTTGAAGTGGCAATTATTGATTAGTCAGCATCGAAGTTAGTGGGAAATAGTTTTTGGTCCCCAGTGGAGGCACTGAGTGTTAATAATTTCAAGGTTAAATTAATAAAAACAAGCAATCAGAGCCAATCACTTACTTGTTTTGGTTATGGCTCTAGCAATATGACCAGTGCTATCTCCTTAACGTAAATTCCTTGAAGTTTTAAAGGGATAACTGCTTTGAATCAAAATTAGATCACCGAGTCGTACTTGTTTACGCGTTTCTACTTATGTTTAGTTTAACAAATAAAAAGTTTCTTTTTCTTTCGATTAGTTATATATATATATACAGTTGTTTTTTTAATAAAAATTTAATTTTCTATATATATATATATATATATCTAGTTGCTTTTTAAGTATGTCACTACCAAAAATTAATAAGATGTTTGATGATCTAGGAGTACTGAGTAATTCCTCCCTTTTATCACCTTGTTTTGTCTCATGAACTTACTGTCTCTTTAGAACTCTCTCTTCTTCTTGCTTCTCGTCCCAATCGAAAATTGACTATCGTCAGTAAAATATAATTTAATAAAGAAATATAAAAAAAATTAATAAAAACCTCTGCTTCTTTAGAATTAAGAAACTGATCATGATTCACGATATAATATCAAATAGAGTAAATTATACATCACTATTGTACTATACTCCCAATTTCACTTTATCCTATATACTTTTAAATTATCTCATTTTATTCTTTTATGAAATTTGTTGACAGAAAAAGGCACGTATCCCTTTTATACAATAGCCAAGTGATATTTTCTATAAAAATTTTTTAAATGATGACTGTTGAAAGGGACAACATAGGGTGGTTTAAAATTAAAAACAGGAGAAAAATTAAAATAGTTTCAAGTACAGATTATAGGAGTCATTTGGAGTGTTAAAAAAAAAAAATCAAAAGCGAAATTTTATGAAATTTAGAGTGTGAAAAGTGGTTTGGAAATGATGGTTAGATGTTTGTATTTGATTTGATATAAAGTTGTTAAAAATTATATAAAGTGACACGTGATAAAATTTTAGTGGATAATTTTAAAAATTTTTAGAATTTTGTGAAATTTTTTGGTATAAATATCAGTCTAATTTTTAAAAAAATCTACAAAATCCGTCAGAACGTACTATTTTAGTTTGTTTCAACGAATTTTGATAAATTTTTTAAAAAAATTAAAATTTTTTGAAATTTGAAAAAGTTGAAACTTCAAAAATTTTTAAAAAAATTTTCGATCCTGATTGGTACTCCAAATAGCCCCATAAAGTAAATTTAATTGTTAAAATGTAAATATGATAGTGTAAATTTTGGTGTCAAATATCCATGCGTTCATATATATGTTAATGCCATGGTCCCACGTAGTGTTGTTGTTTCAAGTATGTTATTATATTAAATCTATTTGTTGAATATGAATTTGCACTAAGCATTTTTGTCCAAGTTTTTAAGGGTTTCTTTAGGATTACGCTCCCTTGCGAGCTCCCCCACTAATCTTGTCCTAGGCCAACATGAGAGAGGTAAATCGCAGCCCCCACTAATCTTGTCTTAGGCCAACATGAGAGAGGTAAATTGCAGCCCCCACTAATCTTGTCTTAGGCCAACATGAGAGAAGTAAATCGTAGGATATGCGACGCAACAATCAAAAATCGAACCCGTGCCACGCCATTGAAAATATCAGCGGAAGACGAGACCCGCCCTTTGCCACTGCATCATGTGCCCCGGGGGTTTTTAAGGGTTTCTTTACTTTGGTGTATATGTTGTATTTTCCCGTCAAACAGTTTGAAAATGGGGTCTACTCGAAAGTCACAATGATTGATAACAGAGAAACAGGAACATTACAAGGGCATCTGGTGACCTCAATATTTAAGATTCTTTTTGAATTGTTATATATATATACAAGTCTATGGTGGAAATCAGTTTGAAATTTCAACTTGGTTAATCCATTAATAAAGAAATTGTTGATATGTATGAGAAAGTGACCACACAACCATAGACGCAATGAGCAGTGGTGCCGTGGGACATGTCAATGGCTATTCCTTCCGTATAGAAGTAGTAGTAGCAATGAGTAGAGGTGTTGAGGCACGTGTTAATCACTATTCCTTCCATCGTAATTTTTCTTTCTTGATTGATAAGAGTTTTTATATTAAAAATCTCGACTTTTTAATTTTTTTTTTACACGTGATTAATTGATTGATACTAGATCATATGAAATTTTCAATTTTATATGTATCAGGTATAAATTAAAACCTTTATTATTATTTTTAAAAAATGAAACTTATTATGTTATTTATCATAATTAACGTTTCTTATTATTTTTAAAAATCAACACTTATTATATACTCATGAATATTAATTATTAATATGTATCAAATGCTTATTGAAATATATCTTATTATTCTTGAAATTTAAGAATTATTGTACACTTATTGAATATTATTTAAATGTGTAAGATTTATCATAACATGTTTTATTATTTTTTTATTTTCAAATGTTTTAGCTATTTATTTATTTATTTGTTTTCTTACAAGGCTCTACACTTATTATTTATTCGGATTGGTTGATCTCACTAGTGTACACATTCCATCCCCCCCCCCCCCCAAAAAAAGATCTCACTAGAGTATAATGGTACAAAGGTTTTTGAAATTCTTAGTGATTTCCATGTTTAGAATAAGAGCATGTAGATATATATATATATATATATATATATATATAAGTAAATAATTACCCATTTCCAAAACTAGAGGAAAAATATTGTGCAAATGCCATAACTACTATTAATCATACAATAAAATACGCATGGAAATTTCTCTACTTGAAGACCTACAAACCAGAAAAATTAAAAACTTAAATAAGAGCTAGGTGAACAAGACAAAACATTTTTGTATTTTGAGTAGCCAATTCACTACTTTTTATCATCACTATTTAGAAGCCTACCATTACTTTTTTATTTTTTTTGAAGGAAATCATATGATTTACTAGATATTATAATCGATTACACAATCAGTTGCAAATAATAATAATAAAGTGAAAAATAAAGACAAGTAAAATTTTTAATGAGGAAAAACTAGAAATCGAAAGAAAACTTCAAAATTTTCACGATTATATAATCTTAATTACAAAAACTCAACCTCACATTAGTTTTGAATTGATGAACCAATATTTTTTTAATTTTTTTTACTTGAATTCTCGATGCACCAAATCTAGTGAAATAAATAATATCATCAAATTCACAGCTACCATCGAATTTACAGAAGTTTGTTAGATCTACAGTTAAACCGAATATACAGTACTCAAATCTAAACTTCAATTAAGATGTGTTGATTTTGACGGAATAGTTTGAAAGAAGTCTCTTTGAAGCAAATTGAATGAATATAATCTGCTTCTCCATTGTTTTTTTTCTTTTCCTTTCTTTTAATGCTCTAGAAGAAGATGCTTTATATAAAGTATAAAAATATTTCACTCTTATACTTACCAAATATATATATATATATATATATATATATATTCCACTCTTAAATAAGAATGAATAGGAGACTCTAATTTCCTATGTCTACGAGCTTTAATTTGGAATTCTTCATTTTGTTGTTTTCAAGTGTAGACTTAAGATATCATAACTTATATCTAAATGTACAAGATTTGGAATTAAATTAAAAAACTTTCCAACAACGGAAGTAACTTTCTAATCAAGCTTGATATCCTAAACAAACTGGTACTAGATTCTCCTAAATAAACTTTTTAATAAACGAATTAATTCAAATTTTATTAAAACAACAATTCAATAAAAAAAATTAAATACAATTCAAATCCTATTGGATTGTATAAATCCAACTCTTAAATTATCGAAGTCATATTTGATTAAAGAATTTACCAATGCTTAAATTAAACCTATCAAGTTTCATGAAAAAAGATAAATAAGAATTTGAGGGCTCATAATACCTCCATTTTCTCTTCTTCTCAGTGTTACTTTCAGTTACTTTGATTTAATTTGTTTCTTTAGATAGGTTTTAGATAGGTTTTGAGAGTCTATCCAATTTCAATATTTCTAAAGACTTGTTCTATTTGATACTTAAAAATACGTATTTAACAATGATATTTTGAGTTTCTTTAAATAGTGCGTTTCACTTTCTATCTAAATTTTTAATTTTAAAATCATGATTGTGGTGTATATTATTACACTTAGTTTGGGAAGAAAAAAAATTAAAAATTTTTTTTTTTTAGGTAATTGGTTACTAGTGAGTTATTAAAAAGATTATTTTTTTTGTATTTGAGAAAGAAAAAAGATTAAACTTTTTAGTAGCTAAATTTTTTATTTTTTATTAATTTAACATTTTTACCCTTCATACTTTTAAAAATATTTACAAATATAAGTAGATAAATTTAGTTATTTAAAAAAATTTAAAAAACTAAATAGGCAGAAACTGAGAAGTTACCAATATTTTCAAATGGAGCCTTAATATATATATATATATATATCTATATTTTTATAATTATTATATATAATTGATACACATGTATATATTTATGTCAAGTGAGCAATGGATGTCAAAAACATGGGTAGTAGAGGGAAGGTTGGATCATAGTTTAAAAAAAAAAAAATGTACGAGCATCTAATATGCATCAAATATCCACAACTTAACCCCACTTGATGAAAATGAAAATATAATGCGAATCAAAAGAAAAATTCAACCACTAGACTTTGCTTAGTGGAATCTAAATCGGACGTCACCAACTTCTCCACGTAAGCAAAAGGAATTGATCAGTGAGTGGACAACTGAACATGATAGTGAAACAGCTATGCAATCTCTCCCTAATTTCCTAATTTTCATTGAAATTCAACAGAATATTAGGTTGCACCAGAGAAAATAACAAGTCCATGATGCGTGGGTTTGGAGTAAGAAAAAATGAGATAAATTGAGATAAATTGTGGTTTGGAGAGAGTTCGTAATACGTGCAGTAGAAGAAAAAAGTTGATGTGATATAAAATTAACAGAGATTTATAGAGATTTTTGGAAATTTTCAATAAATTATTGCAAACCAAACGGACCTTTCTTCCCAAAACAATAAAAGAGTGAGACTGAAAGTACAAAAAAGCCCCCCTTGCCTCCCTTCCAATATGGCAGCCTCCAACATTTAATTTATCTCTATATTTTTTTTCTCTATTTTGCCCCTGATCAACTCTTTCTCAACTGGTTAGGCTTTTGGTGCCTCCAGAGCTAGCATGGGTGGTTGTGGAATTGGAACACTGATGGCCAAAACAGCCACAGCAGTTATCTTGTTGGGTTCAGATTTCTCCATATGATCAATTAAATTTGCTTCAATATCTCCATTCATTATCACCATCTGGTTGTTTCCTCCGTTGCCCTTTACTGGGTCAGGGATTGTCTCAGCTTCTTTCTCTTTGAATTCCTTGTACTTGCCCCACAACACTGAGTAAAGTCCTATCACTATCAACACTGCCCCAACAACACTGATCCAACAAAGTAGACAAAACATCAGTTGGGAATCGAGAAAAGAAGAAATCAGGGGGAAAAAAAAAATCTCTCTTAAAAATATTAGTGCTCTGTGACAATAATTGTGATTAACAAAAACACTGGGGACATTTTTGTAATTGTGTCTACATGGAAAGAAAATGAGGTTTTAGCTCTATATGTTGCTTAGGAAGGAAGAAGACAAACATACCCTCCCAAGAAGATCTTTTCAGCAAGGATGAAAGAGCCCATGATTGCCACAATAATCATCATCAAAGGACTGAAAGCAGTCACAAAGACAGGCCCCCTTTTCTGCATGACCAGACCTTGTACATAGTATGCAATGCTTGATGACACTATACCCTGCAATATTCAAATAGAAAAGATTAATTTATTCAATACCTTATATATATATAGAGAGAGAGAGAGAGAGAGAGAGAGCACTTACAGCATAGGCAGCAGCTAGGAGGTTCATGTCCCAACCAATAGTCCAAACAGAGGATTTGCGTTCCATTACAAAGGTGACGGCAATGGATTGTAAAGTACCCAAAAAGCACACAAGGGAAGTGAGAGAGAGATGAGCTGCGTACTTTCTCATTGTAATTGCCTGAGATTGATGTCAAATACAAAACATAATATTTAGGGCGTCCTAATTATTATAGGAATATATATGTGTATATATATGTATTTGTGGGTTTTTTTTTTTGGTGGGGGGGGGGGGGGAGAGGTGAATTACCTGAAGGATGAAGAAAGAAGCCCAGGCAAGGGTAGCAATGATAAGGAGAATGGAACCCTTAACCCAGTCCTTGTCAGAGGATCCAGTGGTTTCAGGGGCATAAGATCTGTGAGGATGGATGTTCTTGGACCAAACGAAGTCAATGACACGGCCCTTGTACAATGTCATCAACATGGCCCCAGCCACTGTCACTATTGTTCCCACCACCTTTGCTAGGCACCTCAACTTCTTCATGTCTACCTTCTCCATACTTAAATTTTCAAAATGCACCAAAATTCCCTATTAACACATACATACATACATACATACATATATATAGAGAGAGAGAGAGGGAAGGTGGTGAAGGTGGCTGCCGTGACAGAGAGTGAAAATACCTGCAGAGGACTGCCATGACGAATGTCATTGCGGGGAGCATGTTGCTCATGGCACAAGAGAAGGTGGGAGAGGTGAACTTCAGGCCCGCATAGTAGAAATTTTGATCGATAACAGGTCTGTCGAATTCAAATGATATTAAGAAATCTTAGCTCCTTAATTTTGTTAGAAAATCTTCCAAGAAATGGTAGAAGACAATATCATGATAATAACTAAGAATCAAAGACTTACCCAAGAAGTCCCAACACAAATATTTGCATGAAAATGGGAAATGTAATCTTCGGTCTCACTTTCCTATAGTAAAAAAAAAAAAGGTTAATTAACCAAAATTTCTCAATAAGATGAGGCCCCGTAATAATAATAATAATTGTTTGAATTTAGAAGTTTACCTCTCAAGAACAATAGCAAAAGGAGCAATCACTGCAGTAGCAAAGGCGTGCCTATAGACAACAAGAACATAATGACTCATTCCTCTGTTGAGGGAAACTTTGGTGATGATGTTCATGCCGGCGTATCCGAATTGCAGAGAGATCATAGCAATGTATGGCTTTGCACTCTCAAAAAATTTACAAACACATCCTTTCCCCTCCATCTTCTTGGAATTGGAGAGAAGAATGAATGAAAAAAGAAGAGAATTCAGGGGGTAATAAGTTCTAGAAAGGAGGGAGGAAGAACACTTAAAATAGTTGCTTGTGTTTCTCCTAAGGAACACAACTTAACTCATGAACTATTTATAGCACAATGGAGGGACCTCTATCGGAAATAGTTTAATTAAATTCTCTATTGATGATGAGGAGTTTCAAGCGTGCAAGAGAATCTCACTCACACGTGACTGGCGTAGCACTGAGCCATGCATCTCAATTTGAATATTCTCAATTGGTTTTTATGCAAGTATACATCCATATACACGGGCGATTTGGGTTCCACGTGGCATCAATTGCAGGCCAATTATTTTAGGTGGGTTCCATTTTATTTCCTTCAGTGCCGATTGATATGAGAGCTACCAAAACAAAAGACGTATTAGTGCAATGCTGATGCCTTGGAATTATAGAGGGGTCTCTTTCAGTGGTGGTGGTGGTGGGGCTGGCTACAAATCCGCCGGAAAAATCTGGCTCCGGCGCGCTACGCGGCATTCCGAAGCGCCTAATCCCTTGGAACAGTAGCTCCACTCCCGCGAGTCGAACAGTAACTCGCTGTTTCAGTCTGCAACTTTAATGAGAGATGAGATGAGAAAATGGTTTTTGTGCAATCTGATACGGTACCCATTAACGAAACCACACATATATATATATAACAGCACAACTTTTAAAGTAGAATTTGTTGATTCTATTCAGTTCTTTTATCTGATTCCTCTATTTGGGTAGGTTGCATTATGATATATACGAAGTGCATGTTTTCATGTGGGTAATGGAACATTGCGCACTTCATAAAGCAGGTCACTTTGCATATTTCTTTCTTTATTTTTTTCGTATATGGAGAATGAATTACTAAAAAGATAATAGAATTCCAGTCTTACCACTGATATGTTGACATGCTTGATATCAATGCTTTTTAAATATCATAATTTATAGATATAAAAAATACCATATACGGGTATCATTGTAAGTGATTAACATAAAATAAGTGACTGGATTATTTATATGGACCTGTTCGATCTGATTTAAGCACCAATAATGGTTTAGTGATATGTTTAAAGGGTGTTAAATTTGGACATGTAAAATACAAATTTTGCATACTTTTGTCTAAAGAGAAGTTATTTACACTATCTAATTCCATCGGATTAGGGCTTCAAATTATCTGATGTTTTTAGTATCAAACTAAACCAAACTAAATTAAACCAAGTTTTTTCCAACTAGGTGGAGTCGATTATATGAATTTGACGACGCAAATCAAATTTATTTAGGGGCATGTCCTCCGTTAGATTCAGATAGGTAAGATCATGTTTAATAGTTTCTTTCTAACTTTTCTTGAGTCTTCCTCTCCTACTCCTGGCAATCTCTATACTTTCACACCTTCTAACAGGTACTTTCCGTTGGACGCCTTCTAACATGGTCGAACCTATTTTAATCGATTTTCTCTTATTTTAGTATTAATGATAATTTTTAGTTTCTCAATTGTTGTGGAAAAACCCAAAAAAAAAAAAAAAATTTATTTCATAATTCTACGGTCATTCCATACATACAAAATTCTATAAATTTAGATTTTAAATTATTTTCTTATTTAAACATCATATAATCTATTCGCAGAATATATATATCTTTGCGTCACTTGCATTATGTATTCTTTATTTTTTATTTTTAACTTTTTCACATAAACTGATTCTACAAACAAATTTGATTCCCGAAGGCTTATATGTTTCATGTGACGCAGCCAGATAATGTAGTATTCCTTTCATATCGAGGTGTGTTGTCAATTAGATTTGGCTTCTCAACAGGCATAGATTTGGGGTGCCGGATTCCTTTGTATCAGGCATTTTGGAAGCTGATCATGCCTGCAATAGCAACTTGCACGCACGATCGCGATGGGAAGGAATATCAACTCACAGATTCCGCAAATGATAATTTGCCCTTGATGATTTAATTTTTGTGTGCATATATATATATATATATATATGTAAATTTGATTTTATGATATTCGACACAGCAACTTTATTCATTACTTGTGTTTGTACACGTATCTATGCACATTTTGTTCGGTTTTCTTTTTTTTCTTTTTTTTTTTTTTAAGTTTTATATTTGCACAACTTCAACATTCTGCCAAACAGGATTTTTATACTCTTAGGCACTTCTTTTTGTGTTCCAAAGATTATCAAACAAAACAAGATTCTTTTTAGATAGCTTCTGAAACTATCTAAAAAGATATAGCTGGTAAGGTTTCATGCCTAACTCCTCCTGCTAGCTAACGACGATTCTTTGAAAAAAAAAAAAAAATTTATGATCTTTTACAAGAGTTTAACTTTTGAACACAAATTAAATATAAAAAAATAGACACGTTTTTATGATTTGGCCAGAAACCAAGATTTAAAGAAGTGATGATTTGCCACCTTTATTTTCCACAGTTTAATTTAAATGAACATTTGAAAAAATAATTTAAATGATCAAAGTGTTGAAAACTGTTTATGGGTTTAGGATGAAAATATAGCTTACAAAATTCTAAGTTTATTGCTAAACTTGAGTTACAAATTTTGGTTATTCACTTTTTTTTCTCCCGCTGTCTTTATGTCTTAAGTGTCACACCTTAAATTGAATATGAGACTTCTATTTATATTTAAAGTCTAAAACTTAAAAACAAAATACAAGTTTATATCAAAATTTTATAAAATGCTAACAATAATAGCTTGGTGACTGAAATAGTGGTTTTGGTGCCTGAAATGGTGATTTAAGTGGCTGCAGATCTTTACTTTAAGGATTGCTCTCCCAATTGCGAATCCTGCTGGTCTGCGCTAAAAGAGGAGAATCTTAAGGCACTCTTCCTGCAAAATTGTGTAACATCATGCAAGGAATTGATCAATAATTTTGTTGCGGACTTGTTAGCATGATGCATGAAATTTTAATGCAGAGGTTACCATGCCTTACCGTCAATCATCTTCATATACATATATATATTTATATATATTTAAGCCATCCTCTATTAGTCCATTTCTAACAATTACCTTAATTACCAATATCCAATATGAACTTCTAGTCAGGCATATGTGTCCAGCGATGGAGGAATTTCTACACGCAAGCGCTGAAAATGCATTGATTTGAGTGATCACTAGGACTTGTCTTGAACATTTTTTTTTTTCCTAGGAGAATTTCGGAATCTGTAGTGTCTGTATATTAAAAGTAGGGTATGGACAAGACTAATTAGGGCATATGTTGGCTGCAACATCGGGGCATAATCGACCTGGCATAGATATGTAGATGATTTTGATTGCATGGGGGAAATTTAGATTGCATTTAGTTTATTTTTTATTTTTTTGTTTTAAACTTATTTTCTATTTTATACTTTTAAAAATAAAAAAAACAGTCTAAAACGTATTTGGTAGTTTGTATTTTTCAAATTTGTTTCAGAAAATAGAAAATAGATTTACACATGAAATAAAAATGATAAAAAGTTGTTTTAAATGTTTTTAACTCAAAACAATGAAAATTTCAAAAATAAAGAAAATAAAATATTTTTTATTTCTTCGTTTTAAAATTTTTAAAACATAAAATATATAAAACAAAAAATAGAAAAGTAAACTAAAAGCCATCTTAATATCTCAATGCATATGAGAGTAACAAAATCATGCATATCATATTAAGATGGCGCTTGTCATAATTATAATGAAAGGTTGAGGCTTCCTTAATTTACTTGACTCTAGACGTCGCTCTTCAGGGCTCTTAAGCAATCTCTTAAAAAAGTGTTTATACAAACTTAAAGGGAAGTAACCTTGCTTGTCCTTTTCAAATAATATTACCTTACGTGCAAGTATGTTATTTACAGTGTGTTTAGCACACTAGAAAGCGTTAAAAAATTTTAAAAATTTTTAAAAAATTTTAAAAATTTTTAAAAATTTTTAAAAATTATTTATTTTTTATCTCACTATATGAATTACGAATCCACAAATTAGCTTAAATTATCTCACTTTTTATCATTCTAAACATACTTTTAACAATATAATTTAATATTTCTATTTCTATTTCTATTTATTAATGTCTTTTATTTATTAAAAAAATTCAATTGGATATTGGAGTGTCAAAAAATCGATGTCTACCCTAATGAGCTGTCCAATCAACAATCTAGATGAATTATTGTTACTCGTTGGTGATTAGGTAGATAGGATTGTATTATAGACTATCCGTTCACTCAAAAACATGAAAAGGCTGCAAATTGAGTGGGGTGTGGCCAAATACCCCTTTTGAAGAAAGAAGAAAAGAATAAAAATAAAAAAGTGAGAGTTTTAGTAAGATAAGCAGTGACTAACGTTTTCTCTTTTGCGCCATTTGGTATTTATAAATGTTGGTTAAGACCCATGTTTGCCACCCCAAGTGATCGGACCATGTTCGGAGGTGGATAGTGACACTAGATCGTGGGCAGAGGATTAGAAAATAAGATAACTTTCTCATCTTTCACTTTCACAATTGCAAATGTGCTAATACGCTAGACGCTTGAATACTCGTCATGTGTTCATAACTTGAATGCACGTCACGTGTCTGAATGATCTTTCAAATATTATATATATATATATATATTCAAAAAAATATAAATGATTAAATATATCTAGAAGCACATTGTCGTCTTTAATATCTCCATCTAAAATACGTAATATAAGTTGATTTTGATAGCCATCCATGTAAACCTATTCTCGTCCCCAGCTTTTGTAGTGCTTATCAAGGGGCTAGCACCAAGCAAAGCTAAAACTCAAGAGTACCACAAGTTTGGAATGCGTCGCAGCTTTCTTGTATACCACCAGACCAATACTCTACTGATCCACACAACTACGAGATTTAGCAATAACTTGTGAAATTTGCATCAAAATCTTTGAAATATCATCCTTTTTTTGCTCCACAGTAACAGCCAAAAAAGTGCTAATTAAAGAATATGCAATATGACAAATAAGGCAATGCCCGCGAGCCACATGCACTTTAAATGAGTATCTTATTCGTATTTGACATATATTAAGTACACATATTATTTAAATACATAAAATATGTATCAAATAAGTTACGTGATATAATTAATTATTTTATTTTTTATTTAAAATTTACTAGCATAAACTCTTAAAATAATAAATTTTTTATTTCATTAAATTCACATATACAAATAATATAGACAGATATAAATTGTTCTTTTTGTCATATTTTTATCATGTCTATTTTTATTCTAAAAATAATTACCGTATTTGTGACCGAACTCATATCATGTCTGCATCCTCAGATCAGTATTTGTACTTTTTACGGTGACTCTGTATCAAGATTTGTTTATACATAAATTATTAATAAAAATTTTGGTTTAATTAAAATGAGCTTTCGCATGCATAAATTCTTGGCTAGTAGCGGAGACAGGGCAGAAAAGAGAGGGAGTCGCATGGGTTCAAGTGGAGCACCAGAAGCAAAATGGGCATCTAATCACCCACTCAATCATCTCAGACCACATGGGACACGTCTTGCAACATAGGACTGACAGTTGATGCAACGAGTGCAGCAACCAGCAAACAACTGTTCGCCCATTTTGTTTTCCCTCACCCAGAAATGATTGCTCTGTTTCATGATTTTGGGCTCGACCCTGTAATTAAAAATTCATTATTAATTAATTATGAGTAATAATAATATGGAAAACAAGGAAATTTTGTATGTATAATTTATATATAATTACAGTGTGACGACGCGAGCACACTGTAAAATGGGTGTGTCCGTCTTCGATATATATTAAATGTACATATTTTTCTTCAAATACTTTAAAAAAAATGTATAACCTGTCCAATTAATATATTAGTTTTTACAAATGTAAATTTGTGTAACTGAAGTAAAATTTTTTAAATTATAAAATCTTTTATCCTATATTTTAAATATTAAATCATTTAATTAATTTTATCAAATATGTTATATCCAAATATTTAGCTAATGATGCAGATAGGAAGTGTGAATCAACCATACTTTGCACAAATAGTGAAATTTTGGACAAAGCGACAAACTATTGCCAGACTTACAAAACTACTCAGAACAATAAAAAAATATAAAATACTTAATTTAATAAATCATCCAAATTGCTGAAATCCATAGGTTTATAAGAGTTACGTAGAAATTTTAACTAAAAAATAAGAAAATGAATAACAAGAAATACAAAAACTAAATTTTATTTCTGTCCCTCAAATATTTTTAACTTAATTCTCTAGTTAATTATAATGAAAAATTTAGTCGCAATTTGAAAGCCAAAACTACGGAATCGATGATTAGAAGGGCATTTGTCATGATTGCAAGTGTAAAAATAGGTTCTATCTCTGGAAAAATACCTAAAAATGAAAATATTATAATGACAAAACAGATATCGTGGCACAAAACGGTAACCATAAAAAAATTTTTTCAATTCTTTTCAAAGTCTCTCTTTTTCATATATAATTCAAGACAATCTGTACTACATTAGCTAGCTACTAAAAATTATATAAATAATATATTTTTAGATCGCAATCCAAGTGTTTAGTATTTTTTGATTTATCAAAATCAACTAAAACTCATTATTTTTACTAATTTTTTTGTAATTTCTTTAATTAAATTTCGCCACGTATCACTTTTACATCAAATTTTTTTATTCTTATTGTATTTTTTGCATCAACACTAGTCATAAGTATTATTATTATTATTTTTAAATATTCAATGCATAATTAGTTAGGTGCCCTAATATGGGATTGGGGGTGTCCAATGTGAAATGGGGAGTGGAGGAGGAGAGGTCGGAGTAGCAAGCAAGTGGTGCTCTAACTAAATTGTTAATACATATATTATTGAAAATTTTTCTGTGGTCTTTAAAAGAGGTATCCGTAGGAACAGATGGACAAATAAACTAGTACTGATTTTTTTTTTTTTTTTTTGAATCTTTGATTAGTAGGATGCGTGAGATTCCACTAGAAATGATTGTTGTTTCAACTGGGGGACAATGGAGCCAACGGAGGTGTTGGTGTGTAAAACCCACATGATCAGTTTCATGCGCTGTCGTTGATCAGCTTTTGTCGGATTCTTAGGTGAAATTGGAGAATGTTAGAAGACCCCCCCCTCCTCTCTCTCTCTTTCTCTCCCCCCCCCCCCCCCAAAAGGAAAGTTCAAAACATAGTGAGCCGTCCATGTGAGTCTTATTACAAGCTATTCCCAAATGAACGGTCAATGACTGATCTGGGGTTGGTTGGGTGATTGCTCTCAGGTGTTAAGTAATTCTTAAAATTTTAATGTAATTCTTTTAAAAAATAAATTAATATACTTGTTCCTCTCAATTTCTATTTTTATTTAATTTTTTGAGCAATTTTTAATAACCTATTTATATATCATTTTATAATCTTGCCTCCCAAATTCAAATATTTTAAGGTTCCACATGAGAATAAAAATGGAAGGAATAGCTAACACAAAAACTCTAAAACACAATGTTACTGTAATCTTAAAAAAAAAAAAAAGTAAGGATACTAAATGCGTTTGAGCTTTTTCCTTATTTTTAAAAGCGTAAAATTAAAAATGAGTTTAAAACAGAAAATAGAAAACAAAAAATAGAAAAACAAACCAAATGAGCCATTAATTTCTCTATCTATTAAAATGACTTCAATCCAATACATTATGGGGTTTGTAAGCATTATCAATATAAATTATAGGTCATCACAATCCCTAGCGCTGGATAGTTGATAATTATTTATGATTTTATACATTTAAATATGAACCTTTTTTTGCACGATTGGATGCATGCAATGTGCCCAAGCATATTGCTTCTCTAACTCATCACCATAATTTCGGTTCGTTCATTAGGTTTCACCAAGTAGAAAACACCTTAGCTTTAATTTCATTTTATTTTATTTTATTTATTTATTTATTTATGTTTCTTTTTGGTAGGACAGACACGGCACACCATCCATGGAGGACTAAAACACTAGCAATATGCTCGTAAATACACATATATATATATAATAATAAATGAATGACATCCTTTTCCACGCACTCAAAACCCATCAGTCAGGCCATTGACCAAATGTTTTAATTTAGACACAAATCAAACAACAAAGCGCCATATCGGTGTCTGTCCTTGGGAGCGAAGTGAAGCTTTTGATTTCTCAAGTTGATGAAACAGTCTTCTATTATTGCAAACCAGGTGACTGACAAAAACAAAAGGGTTTGGTCAAAGATTCAATTATCTGACGCATTGATATGAATGTTTTTTCATCAATCATCCAACCATTTCGGCTTTTGCTTTACAGCTTTTTCCCTGTGGGATTGGTACATCAAGTAATAAACAACTTCGAGCAAACTTTAAGGTGCACTCACTTTTTCATCGAAAACTTAGTCCCGAATGCAAAGCAACCCAATCGACATCCATTAAGAGCAAAGCACAAGAAAAGCTCATTGATCACCCAAGGTCTTGGTTGGTGGTTTGAGCTCTATTGTAGGTTTGCGATCGAACTCACGGACTATCCTTTACCATTAGACTGAAATTTTTTTCTTTAATTTTGATTGTCAGTCCATAAGTGTCGAGGTCTACGAACTCACACAGTTGGTCATGTTAGAGAGGAGATTTTTCCTTTAATTTTGACTGTTCACCTGTTGATTCACCAACTTATTTGCAAAGAAGTAAGAGTAGAAATGAATTGAGTTTTTTTCGAACTATTTGAGTTTGAATCAGAACAAAACTTGGCTCAATCTCGATAGTTTAAATAAAACTTGGCTTGATCTCGATTCTTGACTCATTTAAACTTGATTTTTGACTCATTTAGAATCAAGATTAAGTTCGAGTTTAAAAAATTTTGGCTTAAAAACTCATGAGATAAAATAATAAATATATTTTATAATATTTTTATATTTTTAATAATATTTTTATAATATTTTATTTATTATATTCTAGATTAAAATGATATAATTTTGATTTAATTGAATTGTTCACGAGACGATCTTGAGTTGAGTCGAGCTCGAATTTATGTAAAAATTTGAATAGAGGTCTAGCTCGAGAGTACAGTATAAATAACTTGAATCGAGCTCAAATAAATTAAAATTTAGCTTAGCACAACTCGTTGCCATCCTTACAAAGAAGGAATGCTGATCCTCGAGCATAAAAATATCATCCGGTCCATAGATTATAATTACAAAAAAAGGAATGCTGGTTACTAGTTGCTTGGTGCAATGCAAATAAGGAATGCTGGTTGAAAAAGACACGACTAGCAAGGGAAAAGGGTGATGCGATCAATCATATAGGATGAATAATATGATAAACCCGAAATCGATCAAAGAGACGTCTTTGAAATGCCAACAATTAATACCAAGAATTATCAGTGGCCAATGAAACTTTTGAGGACCGCAAACTTTTCCTTTCTTTCAATTGTATATATACATATGTTCAACGCACGAATGGTGTTATTTTTAAGAGGATTATATATTAATTATATATACGTAGAAAGGCAAAACTTCCTTTAAGTTGGACCAGAATAGTGATAGCGTTCTTCTTTATGCCTTTTCTTTTCGGTTCTGATTTCTATCATTGTCGTCTTTCTTCTTTTTTTTCTCTTGTTTAAGTTTATTTTGAAGTGAACAACATGATCAATTATTGCACAATAGACAAATATCAAAAACACTAGTGCTTCCACTGCACCATTGATGAATATGTGTATATACTTATATCAAAATCCTGCTTGGTTTTATTAGAGTTTGGGCTGAGCAAGCATTTGTAAATATTTTGAGGTAAGGTCAAATTCAAATAATTAGAAGTTGTAGATTTGCTTACTAATAAGTGCAACGATTTATCAACACGTGTAACTGAAAATTATAAATTTGTATAAGAATACAAGTTTTAATTTACACCTAAAGACTTATTCTGATTAGATAAATTAAATAATTTGTCCTACAAATTTTATTGCACGGTTGTTTTTAGGTGACTTCGAACATGTAATAACTCTAAGCATTAGAACAGTATTTGAATAGTAGAACTGACCCAACTAATTAATTAATTTTTTTTTTATTTTTTTTTTTGGTATATTACGCATTAATTTTAAACCAAAATGAATTTGTTGCTGGACATTATGACAAATATGCAAAATAACTCTATACATGGACTAACCTGGCTAGTTGAACTCTTCTTGAATATCATTGTTAGGGGACTGTTAGGGGACAATGGTGTGGATGAAATTTGAGTCGTGAAATTGATGAACATTTGTTGTCCCAAACTCCAAAGTTTAAATGACAATATTTAGTTTATTTTTAAAACATATTTACTTTTTTAGGATTTGTTGGGTAATAAGGAGGAACTTGGGGAAACTGATATCGAGAGAGTAGCCAGTAACAACCAAACTCTGAACTGCTAAATTAAAATTAAACAATTCAAATACATCCATATTTATGTGAATCCAGTGACCCACAGCGATAACGTACGATATCGGCCTCTTACTTTTTAATAAGGTGCTATATTCCTTGCTCAATACGAAGCTTTCGGTTTACAATTTCGTTAAAGAATGAGCAGCACTAATTGGTTGGACGTTGGAACACGAAAGTGTGGGCAGTGTTTGGTGATGATAATGAAGAAATTAATCTCCACGTTAATTTTGTTGGGCCCATTAGAAGCCCAAGTTGATGTGGTGTTTAAACAATTGAAAACAATTAGGCCCAAAATTTGTCAGTCAATTGAAGCTGGCCCGTAACGGCCAAATCACAAGTAACGCAGTTGCTATGGATAATTAGGTTGGTTGTCCCAAACTAAAATACAGATTTTTTTAGCTGTTTTTTTTTTTTTTTAACATTATTATTGTTATTGTGTTTTTTTCTAATTTTGTTTAACTATGTAATAATATCAAATTTTAATTAAAAAATTATATAAGAAAAAAAAATTGGAAAAAAAACTGGCTTTTGGTTTTTTTCCCCATTTACACCTAAGTTGTCCTCAAATTCCTTAAATGGATACTTATCACAGGACATTGGGAGTTTGAAAGTTGCAAAACAAGAAACTCTTCGTCCAATTAATAATCTTAAAATTTGCTTTTCGCTAATAAATACCTCCTTCAATTGAATAAGTTCACTCTTTAGTTTTCCTTATGCACGTAGAGAGATGGGTTTGGAAAAGAGTTGCACTTTACTTTGTCTTAGGGTTTAGTATTATTCCCACGTTTACCTCTCTCCATGATCCAAGTAAATTGTAGTTTCAATTGGTACAAAGAAAAATATTAAAATGACTTTTTTTTTTTTCACTTGATTCAAGCATTTGCATGATCTCTGGTAATTAGGTGTCCTTGAATATTTATACAAGATTTATTATCACTATGTTTAGTTTGTGAACGAGAGAGGTGGAAAGAAAGAGCAAATAAAAACTTTCTATCTTCTTTATTTGGTTATTAAGGTTAGATGAAAAAAGGTAGATAAACTAGTGGAAGAAATTTATATCATTTTTTGTTAATTTTACTTCTGCTTTCCAATTGACATGGACGTAATTGCAGATGAATTCTTAAGCTAGTTCAAGTACTAGAAGTCTAAGAAAAATTGTAAAAGTTAGTAAGTCTAAAATTTTGTCAATAAATATTATTTTAGGCGTAACTATTGATTCATAAAAAGTTAGGGGTTATAATATATATCTTTCCTGATAATTTTTTTCAAACTCGTCAACGTGACAATTCAGGCTTATTCAGTTGAAATCGTTTTATAGGTTAGAAAACCTTCGTTTTCATAGTTTTCTAGCAATTATTAATTAATTGAATACAAAGACTTTTTTTTGATATTTTTATCTCTAACTTTTGTATAAATAATTAGGGTTTATTCGCTTCCAATGTCATCACTTTTCCTCCATTTTCATTTTACTTTTTTTTTATTTCTATATATAATAAAGTTATCCTACTTGCTTCTTGAAGTAACATTAACTATCTTGTTTAATTCGTTGATAATCTAGGAGTTATAATCTTCTCTCGAAAATAAAATAAATAAAAGCTTAAAAATTTAAATAAATTTTATTTTTATCCACTTTATCACTCCGTGCAAATCGTCACCATCGAGGAAAAAGCATTTATTTATTTATTTATTGTAGCTTTGGATCTAATTATTAATTTTAAATTTGACTTGATGATTTTTGTTGGAATCATTTTTCTTTTATTTTCAAATTATGATTAAAAGCATTGCACAGACATTACAGCTAATTTGTATATAAATAAAATCTTTTTA
The DNA here is from genome assembly GCA_019916065.1 of Vitellaria paradoxa. Lineage (NCBI taxonomy): Eukaryota > Viridiplantae > Streptophyta > Magnoliopsida > Ericales > Sapotaceae > Vitellaria > Vitellaria paradoxa. The sequence goes on along the minus strand of CM034235.1, from coordinate 16,210,741 downwards.
ACTTGAGACGCCTTATTTTATCAATTCCAGATTACCCATTGGTTTTGTTGTCCAAAAAAATTAATATACAACCATCAGCTCATTGGTATTTTTTTTTTTTTTTTTTTGGGCTACACTCCAGCCACACCACAAAGAGGAGTCGTCAACTATTATTATTATTATTATTATTATTATTATTATTATTATAGTTAAGCGGGAGTAAGGGGCCGGGGTCGAACCCCGGTGGTGAGCAAGTGCAGGAAAATTTTGCCAACCCAGCTAACAACCACGTTCGAGGAGTCGTCAACTATTAACTCATGAATAAATGAAAATGCAACTTAATTATATATATTGGGTATAATTTGTATGAATAACATTTGTTTTTCTACCAACATAATTAAAAGCATATTTAGAGCTTGAAAACGCTTCACCACTTAATTTCATGCAAGTGCTAATGTTATTGGAGCTTTCCAATTATATATGCTTTGAAAGTGTTTCGTTTATCAAATTTTACATTAAAAAAATTAATTTTTATTAATTTTTTTCATCAAATATAAAATTAATTTTTACTATTTTTTTTTAATTTTTAACCATTTTTTCAAATTTTAACTAATTTTTATAAATTTTTACTGAACACTCAGTGCCTACAAAATAGTTATACACGTCCGCTTTAGCAAAACATTGTACAACAAACGGCCCCATATTACGTGAACCATGTTTATAAGTGTCTCCCATTCTCAATTGTAGCTATAAATGTCAACTTTAACAGAACATCGTACAAGAAACGGGCCCATATCACGTGAACCATATTTATAAAGTGTCTCTCATTCTTAATTATCGTGTGATAACGAAAAAAGTTTTTTTTTTTTTTTGTAGTTAGCTATAAAAAATTTAATTTTTTTTTTCTCTTGAGAAAGAAAAAAAATTATTTTTTTAGAAACTAAAGTGCCATTTGATTTGTTTTCCTCTCTTTTGTTTTTTGTTTTTATTTTTTATTTTTAACTCATTTTTCATTTTATCCTTTTGAAAATAAGAAAAATAACTTAAAACTTATTTGATTACTTGTATTTTTAAAATTTATTTTCGGAAAAAGAAAATAAGTTTACACATGAAATGAAAAATAATAAAAAGTCATTTTGAGAGTTTTTAACCAAAAATAAATAAAATCTTAAAATAAGGAAAATCGAGTATTTTATATTTTCTCGTTTTGATATTTTTAACACATAAAATAAAAACAAAAAATAGAAAATGGATAAGTAAACCAAATAACACTTAATTTTTTAGCCTTTTGGTAATTAATTTAATATTTTTATCCTTCATAGTTTAAAAAAAATTAAAATATAAGAAAGTAAATTTAATTATTTAATCCTTAAAAAAAAAAAAGTTAAGTAACTAGAAACCCTACCACTCCCAAACACACGTTAAAATAATTTAAGTGAATATTACCTTGACTGCTTGGTAGCCTTTGTCCACGTTTGACGTATACCAAATTTCTACAATTTTTCATTAATTATTAATTTTTATTAATTTTTTTAACTTTCTTTATTAAAATTTATCAAACTGATTTTTTAATTTTTTTAATTCACTAATTTTATCTAATTTTTTTCAACTTTCTCAATCTTTTAAATATTTACCAAACACAATTTTTCTTTAAAAGTGATACATAATAACGTCATATCATATCAGCAAAAGTTGTAAAATGTTTCAATTCTTTTTTTTTTTTTAAACGCGAAACGCACCCAAAATCTCTCTTCGTGTGAACGTCACAAATTACTTCATGATGACAGCACAAATTGGGTACTTGATCCTTTTTAGGTTTTGGATTTTTTCATAATAGCATCAAACGTGTAGTATACTTTGATTGAATAAGAGTCCGTTTGGCACAACAAAAAAACTCTTAAAAATCTCCAAAAATCTTTAAAATTCTCTTAAACATTTTGTACTCTTCATATTTCATGTAATTTCTATAAATTTATATATATATATATTTTCATAATTCAATAATTTTTTATAAATTCTAATAATTTTTTTACAAACCTCAATAACATTCCACAGACCAAAATAACTTTTCTACAAATCTCAAAAATTTTTTAATCACTTTCACTAAATTCTGGCATAAAATCATTTTAACGAAACTAAAAAAACTGTTCGGACAGTTTCTTCATCACTCGATCATTATCAAATTGATTGCAATCTTTATCTGTCCGTGAGGATCCCACCAGAGCGCTAGATCAGAATCATTCTCAACGAGTCCATAAATAATGACTGATCTAGCAGAACAACTCAAAAGATAAAGAAGTATCGTTAATTTCTTCATGTTCGTTCCAAGTTCGAAGTACCATTTATACAAATAAGAATCCATCTCGTTACATGATTTTATTTTTCATATAAACTGACGTATAAGTCAAAAAGTTTCACTATTCATCTTCGAAAAACGTTGTTTGGTGATTGTGTGTCAAATAAAAATTTTTTCAAACCACATTTTTTGATATTTTTCATTTTTTTTTACCACACCAAATGAAATCTAACTCTCACTCGTTAAAAGAAAATAAAGACTTGCGAATTACTGAGTAAAATGAGAACTATTTAAGAGAGTTAAAAAAATATATTATCAAAGGTATCTAATCTTAATTAATTGAAAAGTTGGGTCACTGTTTATATGTAAAAATTGACGCCACTACTCTCATTAGCAATTGACTAATTAATTGAAAAGTTGGGTCATTGTTTATATTTAAATATTGACGCCACTACTCTCTTTAGTAATTGACTAATTAATTGAAAAGTTGGGTCATTGTTTATATTTAAATGTTGACGCCACTACTCTCATTAGTAATTGGCTATTAAATCTTATTGACCTTACTTTTCCACTTTATTTTACGATAATGACTCCACAATAACAATATCAGAAAATTAAAAAATAAATAAATGCAAAACACACACTTGAACCCCCAGGCAACACACATTTAGAAGATCACTTTTGACTATGCCCAAACATTGCCATAGCGAATATCCAAATGAATTAGGGATGCTGGCCCTACGGTTTGAATTTTTCCACGACGGCAACGTGCGTGGTGGGGTTCAATTTTCATTGAATATATGTTTTTCTTTTTTTATTTTTCAGAAAACCAGTTAGAATAATGTGATATATTTATGAGTTGATACAATAAAGAAAATTTTTACAGCAGACAATCTAGTAGATATGTTAACTAAGATCGTTCTTGTTTTCAAGTTAAAGCATTACTTGAATTTTATTAATTAGCGTGCAGAGTGTTTGACGATTGTCCCTTTTTAGAGAAGGCAGTACGCGAGATTCATTGGGGATGGCTCGAAGGAATACAAGCCAAGGTGAATATTTTTTGTTTGCGCCTCATATTCAATTTTTTGGGCTTCGGTTTATTTTTTGTTATCTGACTTTTTGAGCCGACGCAACCTGTTCTTCTTTTTGAAATCTGACTGTATATATATTTACATATATGTGTTGGTTTATCTTCTATATTATGGTTAAGAAAAATATTTACTAACCGTTCAGTTCACTTATATTAGGGTTACACCTTTTGTACTCTTCGTTATTAATTAGTGTGGAATTCTTTTTACTGTTCTTCCCTCGTAGACGTAAACTTTTCAGCCGAATAATGTAAATTTTGATATTTTATCTTGTTTAATATTTTTTTTTACCAAAAATATGTGAAAATAAACGAATAACTGATGTATTACTTCAAGTGAAAGCATTACAAAAAAATATATACAAATTTCTTCCGGCTACTTGCCTAAAATCTTAACAAAACACGATATTATTATAAGAATCCTGAGAGAAATGGAACGAAATGAAGTGAGAGCTTTGAAAACCTCTCTCTCCCCTTTCAAAAACCAAGCACTTCTAGGGTTTTAGGGGCTGCAGTGTAACGGAGGGTTGAAGTTCATGGATGATTATAATTTAATCAGTATTTATTATTTCAGGCAAATAATATTTATTAATTCATTTATTAATGTTTTTTTAAGTCACTTAAATTGATTTTAAGCTCACAAAAGAACTTAAATTTTTTATTTAATCCAAACGAATTATAAATCCTCGATGCGTTATATTTGTATCACTATCATTTCCCTTACCTGCCTCTCCAACAGTTAATTAATGGCACTTCAATTTTTTTTAAGTTTTTTCCTCATCAGTTAATATTTCTGCTGAGAGTGATGGTTGCTATTTGTTCTCTCCAAAAAGTTAGTGGGACCTCAGTCATAGCTCGGATGCTTTCTTTACAGCTATACACAGACAAATAATTATTATTATTACGAAGACTGGACTCGATCAAATGCTCACTATAAAGCTAACGATCCAAACTCCTAAACTCTCATCACTTAATTAATTAGCTTTAGCATGGCCACCAACAAGAAGGTCGTCGAGCATGTCTCCGGCTGGCTCAGGGTTTTCGACGACGGCACCGTCGATCGAACTTGGACCGGGCGGCCGGAGGTCGAGTTCTTGACAAAGCCGGTTCCCCCTCACGAAGAATTCATCGATGGGGTGGCAGTTCGCGACGTAACCGTTCATCCAAACAGCGACCTAGAAGTCAGGATATATGTCCCCGAGAGGGATTGTCGTGTCCCGGATAAGGATAAGCTGCCCCTCATCCTTCACTTCCACGGTGGCGGCTTTTGCTTTTCCCAGGCCGATTGGTATATGTACTACCACTTCTACGCGCGGCTGGTGCGCTCAGTTGGAGCCGTTTGTGTCTCCGTCTTTCTCCGGCTAGCTCCGGAGCACCGAGTTCCGGCGGCTTGCGATGACGCTTACTCGGCCTATCTTTGGCTTGGTTCTGTGGCTCGCGGTGAGTCCTCTGAGGAGTGGCTCCAAAGCTACGCTGATTTCAGCCGCGTTTTTCTCGTGGGAGATAGTACAGGTAATTTTATCTATGCATATTGCCGTTTCGAAGTTAATTTTTGGTATTTTTTCTGGGTTAAAAATTAGTAGTTAAAATTTTTAGTGTGTTTAGCAAATTAAGTAGTAACTTTTGGTAAATTTTAATAATTTTTTAATGTTTGGTAAAATTTTTAATAATTTTTAGTAATTTTTAACAATTTTAGGTAAATTTTTGTGCGTTTGGTTAAATTTTTAATAATTTTTAAATTGAGCAAGTTAAAGAGATGAAATTTGACATTTTATCAAATACTCAAAATCTAAAATTTGGTAATTTTATGTTAAAAGTTGAGCATCCAGACGATATTATATTTTTGCCAAAATGATATCCATTTAAGTTTGAAATACAAAAATTATAAATATTCTAATTAAGGCTCTGTTTGAAATGATAAAAAGTTCTAAAAAGGTCAAAAAAATACTAAAAAAATTTAAAAACTATTCACTTTTTATCTCACTGTATGAAGTAGGAACTCACAACTTATTTCACTTTATCTCATTTTATCTTACTTTTTGTTACTTTAAATGCACCCTAAAAATTAAAAATGCAAGGGAAGAAGTGTAAAGAGAGAAGTGAAAAGGAAGAAATTTGAAAAAAAAAAACCAAAACAAAAGTGGCAAAAAATGTTAAAAATTAATAAAAGTTATAAATTCATAATTTGTGCAATAAAAGAAAAAATTGAAATATTTTGAAAATTTATAATTTTTTTTATGAAATTTGGCACTTCAAATGAAGCATTAATGCAATAGACTTGTTTATATATTTCTAATAGGATATAATAATTCTTCGAAAAAGTAAAGTTATGTTTTTCAAATATAATTTAAAAATAATGCTATTATGATAGGATAAATTGTCAAAATAATATGATTATGATCATTATTTAGAGTGTGTTTGGAGTTGTATAAAAATGTATAAAATAAAATAAAATTGTAAAAATAAATATCTCGTAATTCGTGCAGTGAGTGAAGAATTTAAATTTTACTGTCTCGTAATTCGTATTTATAGAGATTTGTAAAATTTTATTTTATTTTGTTTGCCACCAAAGTGACTTAAGGATACTTTCTTAGCCCGCGTAGTCCAATTAAGTGACGCTGGTGCAGATCACTGGAAATCTAAATTTCTTGATGGTCTTCCTTCTCTTTTTGCAGAAAAAGTTAGGCAATCCATTAGATCAGCCACCAATAGTGCTGTTATACCCTATGCACACCTCACATATGGGAAGTTATTCTACTTCTGTGAACAAGAAGGTTTAGCTCTCTGTAATGACCTTAAGCTTAAAGGACAATTAAAGAAACAGAGACTTTCTGAACGAAAGGAATTAGGAGACTTTTGTGATCAATTCGCATTTGACATTCCTAAGTCTAGACTTTCCAAACCTTTTAAGCATAGGCCTAGGAAATCTAGAACTTATCCTCATAAGACTCGAAAAAGAAAACCTCCAAAGGACTTTTATAAGCCTTCACTTTCATCCTCTAGACCAAAACCTAGATTTAAAAAATTCCGAGCTCCAATTTGATGTTGGAAATGTGGAAAACTTGGTCATTTAGCCAACAAGTGTTTTCTGAAAAAGAAAATCCAAGAGCTTCATATAGATGAAGACTCTAAGCAAAAAATTCTAGCTCTAGTGTTAGAATCGAATCCACCCTCAGACTATGAGTCTAATCCCGAACCTCTAGAATATGAATATTCTAGCGATAGTTCACAGCCTGACTGTCACTGTAAAACCTCTAGTGAAATTGATACTGCTATAGCAGCAATGCAAAAGATGGAAATTTCTGTCTTAACTCAAGATCAAGATGACTTGATCACTCTGGCCTCTAAGATCCAGAACCCTGAACTTCAAAAACAGATTCTTGCCTCTATCATAGAACCATCCGGTCAGTCTTCCAATTATCAACCAGAAGGCTATAGTATGAAAGAGGTAGTTCGGCGTCTTAGTTTAGACCCTTTACAATCTTTTCAGCCTGTATCTATTCAGGACCTTAAGAGAGAAGTCAATCTTCTCAAAACTGAGATCACTGTTCTCAAAGCAGAATCTCAGCAGACCCAACAAAGACTTCTACAATTAGAAGTTGGTCAATCGAGCTCTCTCTCTCTCAGTTCTTCCTCTAAGAAAGACGAACAACCTTATTTACATCAGTTAAAGGGTATTACCATTCAAAAATGGTTAGTAAAAGTAAAGATCATTATAAATGAGTCTTATGTTATTAAAAACCTTATTGCTTTAATGGATAGTGGTGCAGATCTAAATTGCATTAATGAAGGATTAGTTCCTACGAACTATTTTGAAAAGACCACTCAATCTCTTACTTCAGCTAGCAATAATAAGTTGCATGTTAATTATAAATTAACAAATGTTTCTGTTTGCAATTCTGATGTTTGCATTCCTACAGAATTTTTACTTGTTAAAAATTTGTCTCAGCATGTAATTCTTGGCACTCCTTTTTTCCGAAAAATTATGCCAATTTCTAAAATTGACTCTACTGGAATATACTTTCAGTATAAAAATAAATCTCTTTCATTTCAGTTTATAACTGAACCTCAAACTCTAATTCTCAATGAACTAGAGCATATTGTTCTGAAAGATCAACAAATTCGTTTTCTTCAATCGGAAATCCAGTCTATTCTACCAAAGTGGTATTTTTGGGGACAGCATTAGATCTGTCTGAGCTTGTAGAAGCTCGAGAATTTGTTCTGGTAAGCCAAGACATAGGTGAAAGTTCTAAGGTGTAGGTGAAGGAAATAAAACTTTAATACTTATGCTTATTTTATCATTTTCTCATTTCTTACCAAATTTCCTAATTATTCTTATTCTTTTTCCAAACAACGACGCCAAAGGGAAAATACTGGCAACACTCATGCCTTTCACTCCCTTACCAGGCGGAAAACATGGAAGAAAAACAGAATAAATAGAAGGAGAAGTAAGAACATAATAAAAGAAACATAAATAAAAAAGTAATACTTCATTCATACACACCTTAGAGGGTAGCAGTTTAGAACTGCATATTCAACTTGGCTCTGATACCAATTCTATCAGTGCGCAGGGATTGAGGAATATACAAAAGCAAGTGATGAAATTTATTACAGATGGCGGGGTTATTACAATATTACAGAGGAGATTTACAAAAGAAAAACTTCAAGCAAAGGAAAAGCGTGTCGAGACAGACCATCGACTACCGCTTAAATAGAAAAGGAAAATACTGTTCGGACCCGAAAATTTACAAGTTGGAATCCGAAATTATTATTCTACTGTACACTTTTTGACAAAACGATACCATTGTTGTTTGCGTGTGCTGGCAAGGTGCAGTCGGTCGGCCAACAATGGTGACAGCTGTGGTGATGACACCAAAAGTGAATTTGTCACGTTATGAAGGTGGAAAGTGAATTTGTCACTTTGGAGAGGTGGAAAGTGAATATGTCACTTCGGCAGACAGAAGGAATCCTGGCACATGGACGGCCAGCTTTGGGTGGACAGCTGTCCACGATTCCTTAATCTGATGCTATGCCTTTACCCTTGTTGTGTCGGAGCAATTCAATTGCTGCTCCCAAAACTTCGTCTGTGGGCGTATCGTCCTCAGGATTCTGGCTTTCTCCAGCTAAGATGTTATCGTCTGCTGAGTGGTTAGAACAGGAGTCAAGAGACATGGGAGTCCTGTGCTGATTTATCCTTTCTTCATCGAATTCATTACTGAACTCATTTTGAAGATATTCCAGGCATTTGGCCAGGAGAGCTCTGTTGGAGATATTTGGATGTCTCCTCTTAATGCTTAATTTTAGTTGAGTCATGTGATTTGACTTAGAGTCAAATTGTTCTGGGCTTTGAGCTACTTGTTTTTGTTTAAAACTTGAAGTTACCTTCGTAATCTTAGAAATTAACTCAGGTAAATCAATTTGCTTCCACCATTGAAAGTGAAAAGTTCTCATTAGGTGAGGAATGCCTAGATCATCCTCACTGACTGTTAATCCCCATTTCCAGATCCAATGGATATTGAACTCAGCCCAAAAATAGAATTGGGACTGTCCTACAAACGATTTCATATTTAAATCGCTTAATATAGGATGAACTTCAACCCAAGAGTCATATAACTCCTGCAAAGGGGAAGGTGTAAGATCCATAGGTGGACCAAGAACTTGCCATTGTTTAAAAAACCAACGAGGAATGACTTTTGTTTTCTCAAAAAAGTCTTCTCTGATTCTTATAAACCAAGAGTGTTTTCTTTTTGCATTTTCATAGAGAAAAGTGTATTTCCAGGCGTTAACATAATCCCAGAAATTAAAGGAATATTCTTTTTGTGGATCATGAGGGATCCTCAACTTGCGGGTTTTCATCGGATCATTGCCCCAATCAATCAAAGTGTATATCTTAGAGATAAAACACTGACTATAATTAATCTGAGGACCTACCTTATTATTAGGGTAAAAGTGGCGTATTTCCACTGATCCGGTAGAAGTTAAAATGGCTTCATAGAGATAGCGATACTTATATTCTGGGACTGGATATGAGGTCTGATCCATATATTTTTGTTTAATGTAAAAAGGATCATTAATCCAGTGATCGTCTTCTTCTTCCAGAGGCAAAATTGTTTCGGTATATGGGCTTGTAATATATACAGGCTCCTTTTGCAGAATTTGGGCTGCAGTCTCAGGTTTAGAACCTTGAGCAGAAGATTCAGCAGACTTAGAGTCTGTTTGTTTGTATTGGGCTAGCACAGCTTTTAGTTGGGCCTCCTTTTTATTTAGATAGTCATTGAGATCAATAAAATTTGGGCCTTCTTCACCTAGAATGTTGAAGGGATTAGCAGCGGGGCCTAGAGCACCAACATTAGACCAAGAGAATTGACCTCTCTGTCCAGTGGTCAGATTAGATCTGCCACGACCTCTTTGGTGGGCCTTAGATCCCCTTCCTCGACTACTACTCATGATCCCTGCAAAAATTCACGAGTTAAGAAGTCAGGTAGTGAATTAGATTCACCTTTAATATATTCGACTGTAAAATCGAAGCAAGATAATTGAGCTTGCCAACCAGCATAGATCTGTTTGGAAACTAAATTTTTTACATCTTTTTCAAGAATTTGTTTTATAGCACTGCAGTCAATGCGAACAAGGAAATGCTGATTTAATAAATCATCTTGGAATTTAGTAATTCCTTTAACCACAGCAAGCATTATAAATATTCTAATTAAGGCTCTGTTTGAAATGATAAAAAGTTCTAAAAAGGTCAAAAAAATACTAAAAAAATTTAAAAACTATTCACTTTTTATCTCACTGTATGAAGTAGGAACTCACAACTTATTTCACTTTATCTCATTTTATCTTACTTTTTGTTACTTTAAATGCACCCTAAAAATTAAAAATGCAAGGGAAGAAGTGTAAAGAGAGAAGTGAAAAGGAAGAAATTTGAAAAAAAAAAAACCAAAACAAAAGTGGCAAAAAATGTTAAAAATTAATAAAAGTTATAAATTCATAATTTGTGCAATAAAAGAAAAAATTGAAATATTTTGAAAATTTATAATTTTTTTTATGAAATTTGGCACTTCAAATGAAGCATTAATGCAATAGACTTGTTTATATATTTCTAATAGGATATAATAATTCTTCGAAAAAGTAAAGTTATGTTTTTCAAATATAATTTAAAAATAATGCTATTATGATAGGATAAATTGTCAAAATAATATGATTATGATCATTATTTAGGGTGTGTTTGGAGTTGTATAAAAATGTATAAAATAAAATAAAATTGTAAAAATAAATGTCTCGTAATTCGTACAGTGAGTGAAGAATTTAAATTTTACTGTCTCGTAATTCGTATTTATAGAGATTTGTAAAATTTTATTTTATTTTGTTTGCCACCAAACGAAGCCTTAATCACTGTGCATATTAAGAATGTTTTTATTTAAGATGGCTAGAAGTAAATGTACAAACAACGCGTGTATAATTTTTAGTAAAACAAATTATAAAATAATGAAATATTTAATTACATGAGGACTATAATTATTCTTTTTTTTTATCAGCATTGATGCTAAAGATAACTATAAGAAGTTGAGGACAGAGCAGTAAAAAGACTTCAATAAATTTTGACCTTCATCAAATTAACACCTGTTAGTTTCCTCCATTATCATGCACAATACTGCTCACTGAGTGCACACAATTTTTGTTAAAATTTTTATTCTCAATAAAGTAAAAGTTAAAGAAAACTTAAAAAAGTGCCACAAATAATAAGCAAGAATAGTTAAAGGTAGTTAAAGGCATTTATGTAGATAGTAAATAATTAAGAGGCAATTAAATAAAATAAAAAAATATAGTAATGCATAGTTAAAATAACATTTTAGATAGATAAAAATACCCAAAAAAAATAAAATTACTTAATTATGTGATAATTATAAAAATTGTAAATCCAATACTATTAAAATTATAAATAATTATACGAGGTTAGGAGGTATTATTAGAATAAAAAAATATTTCATTAAATTTAAGATTCCATCAAATTTGATCATTTTTGTTTTATTAATACCAATATGATTACGAAATAGTAAACCATGGCAGAGAAGGAGGAATTTAGGTTTGAAGGCACAGGCTTTCCCAATCACAAGTCTACCTTCAAGGATGATATTATTTTTCTCAAATCTTTAATTTTCTCCATTCATTTGATTTATGAATTAAGCTCAATTTTTTTTTTTATATTGAACTAAAAGATTAAAAACATAATAAAAATCATCGTGTATTTTGTGAAAAAAAAAAATTCCAAAAAGGTGGGAATCTAGTACACGAAGTAGCTGCGCGAGCCGGAACAACCAACACCGAGTCGGCGGTGAAGCTTGCCGGAGGAATAGCAATACACCCCGGCTTTATCCGAGCGGAGCCCAGTAAGTCCTTTCTGGAGCAGCCGGAGTCTCCAATGCTGACTCGTGATATGGTAAACAAATTGATGGCCCTGGGGTTGCCACTTGGCAGCACCAAAGACCACCCAATCACGTGCCCAATGGGCCCCGCTGCGCCGCCGCTAGACGGACTAAAACTGCCGCCGATGCTGGTGGCGGTGGCGGAGAACGATTTGCTTCGTGACACCGAGTTGGAGTACTGCGAGGCGATGAAGAAAGCAGGCAAGGAAGTGGAGGTCCTGTTTGAGAAAGGAATGGGTCATTGCTTCTATTTAAACAAGATTGCCATTGACGCTGATCCCGAGACAGCAGCTAGTGTTGATCGTCTGATTGCAGCCATTGCATGCTACATCAATAACCATTGATGTTTCTGATCAGTATTTACCATGATACATATGCATAGATAATCTTTTTTATGTTAGAAAATTTTGTTGTTCAAAAATAAATTAAACTTACTAGTATCCTTTTGAAAGAGTATTACCTTTCAATCAACTTGTGTCCTTTTAAAGAGTCATTTCAGAAGGGTGTTATATTTCAACTAAATCATGTATTTTCATTGAAAAGTTATTACCTTTCATTGCTCAACCAATTCATGTCTTTTCATTGAAAGACTATTGCCTTTCAAAGTTCAACTAACTTGTGTATTTTAGTGCATAGGTTGTTTTCTTTTAAAGTAAACATGCTTATGCATATAAATATTTTACTTAATCTAGAAGTTTTTTCTTTTTTTTTCAAGAAAAAAAGAGAATAACTTATTTTTAAGAAAAGAAGACCAAAAAAATTTCAATTGTTGTTTCTATTTGAATTTTCTTCATAAATTACTGTGTGCAGTTTACTCAAAGGCTTGTCATATCTACTAAAACTATTTGCAAAAATTTCCATTAACAATCTCAAAGAGGAGTGGGTGCAAATAACGCTTTTAGGAAAGCGATTACACTGTGTTTCAAACCTTCTTCAATTCTTGTAGTATTTTCCTTCATTTAAGATATTTAGGTTAGGTTGAACTTGTTCGTTGTTGTATACATTAAATTTTTATAACATTATATAGGCATCCCAATGTTAAGGTGTGTGTGATATATAAATACCATTTACAAATTAAGTTTTTAACTTACTTTGTTGGGTTGGATTAGTTTAAAAAAATCAAAAGTGGCGTGTGTGTGTTCAATATTCTACTTTCTTTATGAGTTACTTCGTTTAGTTTGAGTCTCGACTCAAAGAGTTGTAGTAGACAAACATCCCACATTGGGATGTCTATTTATTACATTATTCTCCTAAAGTTTTAGTAAAAAATTTAATTGTATAATATTTCTCTCTTATATAAAGATTTTTTTTTAAATATAAAGACATATAGATATATAGTTTAATTGAAGTTTGGGATTAGTGTGATTGAGTTGCAAATTTACCTAAAATTTTAATTTTTTATACACTATACAAATTACAAAACTTTCACTTGTATCAATTTATATAAAATTTTTACACTTCAAACACAAAATCAAATAGTATTCTTTCTAAGGCTTCGTTTGGCATCCTAAGCTAAAAATTGCTACAATGGTTGCTAGCTAATAACTATACAGTGGTCGACTAAATTTACTCTCTTACATTTTATCATTCTTTAAAACTTTCAAAGGTAAAAATGTCAAATTAATCAAAACTTAAAATTTACCTGAAAAAACCACATTTTTTTCTTCCCAAACTCAAAAGTAAACCAACTACTTTCCTTCCCAAACAAAGTCTAAATGTTACATAGAAATAATGCATAATCTCGTACATGCCCTATAAAATTCAAAAACACTAGTAAACTATCAACATTCCCAAGAAAATGAGTGTTTGAAATTGTAAAAAATTAGTATAAATATATAAAAATTGTAGTTTCATAATTAGTATAATAAGTAGAAATTTTAAATTTTATAGACATTTTTAAAATTCTGTAGAATTCCACAAACACACACAAAAGCAACTTATTTTAAATACAAAATAAATGTACTCTTTCTTATTGAGAGTGCATTTGACAACAAAATTTTTAGAAATTTTTATTATAAGAGTGTTTTGAGGCATAATTTTTAATAATTTTTAGTAATTTTTATAAAAGTTATTAGTTGTAATTTTTGACGTGTTTAGTGAAATAAGTAGCTATTTTTAGTAATTTTGAACAAATTTTTGTAATTTTTGGGTATTTAGTATATTTTTTGGTAACTTTTGACAATTTTTTTGTAACTTTTGACAACTTTTAGTAACTTTTGACAATTTTGAATAACTTTTGACAATTTTCGAGTTAGAAGTTACTATAACTGAGTAAAAAATTGATAAAAATTAATAATTTATCAAATACTCAACAATAAAAAATCGGTAACTTTTTACAAGAAATTATGCCTTCACACGCTCACTTGTAGTATTTATAAAAAGTTATAGAGCTTCAAATGAAACATTAATGAAATTTCAAAAAAAAAAAAAAAACAGATAATTAATGTCAACAATGCAAAAATATGTCCGTGTTTCATGCGTCTTTGATCAATGTCAGCAAGTCATTAAGTCAATATGAACAACGTCCCCATCTTTCTTCACCAGCCACACTTAACATTCACAGGTGACACAGCACTCTAGTCAGCATCTTGATCGTTTATTATAATTTTAGCATCTTATTTTCCTCCGTTAACTTTTACTCTCTCTTCTTTTTTTTTTTTTTGATAAATGCTGTACCTGGCGCCCGTTAACTTTTACTTTTTACTTCTTCTTTTCAATTTTTTTTTTTTGGCTATATTCCAAATTACCTCAACGGCTCAACCATGATGGACTACCTTTAAACATGGTTAAGGTAAGTGGCAAACTCAATTGATAGGAGAAGACTGATATCGTTTTTTATATTAGCTCATAAACAACACTAGAGTTATTGAATTAGAATATAAGGATCTAAATGCATTTAAATTAAAAATATATATAAATACTCAATGTTCTTTCTAAATTGATATCGAAAACAATATCAATTCCCCAAATACAATTAAATTTAATTTAAATTTTTAAATTTGAACAATTATTACATTGTACTCTTTTACTGATTCCCAGTTATTTAACTTCAACACGTTCATTCAATGAAAAAAAAAAAAAGAGTTTACTCAAGTGATGACGAAAATAAATTTACTCAAATGATGTACTTCAAATATCAAAAGTAGGCATGTTAGTTGGTTATATTTTGTCCATATTCGATTTGAATTCGATCCAATAACATTAGATTAAATTTAATAGACCTAATTCGCAACTTGATCAATCTAAATTCATTATATTTAATGATTAATGGATTTGGATCTAGATTGATACATCAGACTCATTATTTTTTGCTGCTAGATTTATATATATCTCTCAACTAATTTTTTGCTGCTACACCATAGCCAGATTCTTCAGCTCTCTCACTCTTCTTCATTACTACAATTCCTTCCTCAAATACTTGCAGTTGCACCCATTTTAAGTAACACAAGACAACGACTGAATATTCTTCAAATTGCAATTTCACAACTCACTATAGCAGCCCTCATTGAATAATATATACTTATATATATGAAAGAGAATAATATTATTGCCATGAGAGCAATAGTCATATATATGAAACTCTAGGATTAGATTCCGAATTACAAGTAAATTTGATATCTCACCTACCCTATTATACTAATTGAAAAGAATCTGATTTTTTTCTTCATATAATAATAGTTATTAGTCTAGCATTAGGATAGCATCGCTTGAAGTCTTGTATGACAGATCATGCAAATTTTTCTTATGTCGGGCCAAGGTTGATGAAGGGTCAATGGTGGGATCGCAATATATATCCAGGAGACCACAAAGAAAGTGAAATTTATTCAACAAAGGCTTCAGATGGGATAAAGTCGCTAGAAGTAATATGCAGATAGGAGGTGAAGGCTGCTGGAATTTGCCATGAGAGACCATGTGTTCTTGAAGGTCTTGCCACAAAAGGTAATTCAGATTTGGACCACCGAGGTTCATCAGGTCATTTGAAATTTTAGATCGGGTTGGAGAGATAGCGTATCGACTTACACTCTATCTCTATCTCTCTCTCGAGAGTGCATGAGGTATTTTACATGCCCATACTCTAGAAGTGCAACCCCGAGCCAACATATATTTTGGATTAGATTGAATTTGAGGTGGACTCGGATGTATCCTATGGGGCTTTTTTGGTTGAGATTTTGGATTCTCAATACCCAACATAAGTTATTATAATGAATTGAGTTAAGGGTTGTTAAGAAAATAAAAAGAAATAAAAGGAAACTGGAAAAATTTTGTATATTAAACTATATATTAAATTATATTAAACTGTGTGTTAAATACAATAGAAAAGCAACCCTATTTATAGGGGTGCCAAAGTAGAATCAGAATATGAATAGGAAACTAAATTAGAATAGGAATAGAAAATAATAAGAAAACCTATAATGAAAAGGAAAAAGATTTCCTAATTATAATTTCTATATTTCTATATTTTATATATGTTAACACTCTCCCTCAAACTCAAGATGGGAAATTAGAGACCAACTTGAGTTTGGAGATTAAGAACTGGAAAGCAATCACAAGTACGCCGTAACTTTGAGAGATTGCATGCCTTGAGAGATCACGAACGTAACCTTGATTAGACACCATAAGATCACAAGCCCAAATCTACTAACACGCCTCGAGGTCACAAAAAAATATAGATCCAAATCTAGTAATGCGCCTCAAAGTCACAAAACAAACGTAGACCCAAATCTACTAACGTGCCTCGAGGTCACTAACGTAGATCATCCCGAACTGAGCTTATACGGAGAAAGGCGTTGAATGGTCAAAATACGCAAAACCAAAAGCGCAAGATAGCATGTGCATGTCTCCAACATAGTGATCGAAGTCTTCAATAGAGAAACTGATGTAGTAAGAAGTATCTCCAAAAAAGAAACTTGAAATTTAAAAATTTCTAGAAAAAACTAGATATGGGAATAAACAAAAATAATATGAAATTGGGTAGAGGAGCAGCGGAGGTAGCGACGACGCTAGGAAAGGCAACACTGGCAGCCAAAGATGTGATTGTTGGATACCTAATCTACCTAGGATCAAAAACTATATGCTCTAATACCATGTTAAGAAAATAAAAAGAAATAAATGGAAACTGGGAAAATTTTGTATATTAAACTATATATTAAATTGTATTAAACTGTGTATTAAATATAATAGAATAACAATCCTATTTATAGAGGTGCCAAAGTAGAATCAGAATATGAATAGGAAACTAAATTAGAATAAGAAACTAAATTAGAATAAGAATAGAAAATAATAAAAAAACCTACAATGAAAAAGAAAAAGATTTCCTAATTATAATTTCTATATTTCTATATTTTATATATGTTAACAAAGATAATGTTCACTATCATTGATTGATAGGCTAAGATAATGATAATGAATTTACACTTGAGGTTTAATTTGGTCACAGACACCAAGTCATATATTCACTCTTATTTGCTAGGGTGATGTAAGAAAAGCTCGAATGGGCATGGGTTAGGATATTTGGCTATAGACTCACATGACAGAGTACCTAACCTAATGAGTGTTGGTTTTGTTTATATATACTATGTATTGATGATGATAATGAGACAAGAAATAAAAAATCAAATAATTGGAAATATGATAGATAACGGTTCAACTATGGTTATTGATGAGGAAATGATTTGTTGAGCTGATATGATATCACTTGCTCTTTTCGTAGCATGATACAGCATATATTTTATGATTTTTTTTTTTTTTTTTGGGTCTAAAGTAGGTACTAGTAATTATGCTCATTCTCCTTTAGACTTTACTGCAAGTTCTGTTGCTAACTCTCAGAGCAAGACTTCCAGCTGCAGGCTCTAGTTCTTCACTGTATCTTTTGTCTTAAATTTCTTTTAAGATTATATTATAAATTTTGTCATTTTCATCGGTTGAGGCAAGATTGTAATTAAATTCATTTATATTCAATTGGGTTGTACAACCCAAGTTGAGCACTAATATTATATTATTATTTTAGAGCAAGATTACCTAGTCTATAAGCGAGGCTACTTGTTCTCGGTTCTTTTGTTATGTTGTTTAGCACTGATGGGTATTATATAGTGATTATATGAGATGTGATTGCATATTTAGCGAGTCCTGCTATGAGTCATGCAATTTAGTGCGTGACAAGTTCGGTGCATCGTGGGGTCTAGCGAGCAAATCTATATATACATCCAAGTGAGAATGTGGTCTAGTTAATTTTGAATTTATCTTTTAATCAATATTTTAATAACGGAATGCATTTCAAGTTAGACACTTAATAAACTCAAAGTTTTGCCCAAAATGATTCAAGAATTTTATTGTTAAATCACATATTTTTATATGTTTTATTTAAGGAAAAATTGTCTTTACCTTCTGTACTTAAACACAGAGTCACTTACACTTCTTATTTTTAAAAATATACATTGATACCTCATACATTATTCACAAAAGTGACAAAATCAACGCTATTAACTGCTCTAAACTTGAAAATACTCCCAAAGTTGATACACCCCTAAGCCCATCGAAAAGCTTGTAGTTCTAAAATCTAGGATTTTTTTCCAAAATCAAGCGAGTATTGGGAGTTGTCGTTCACTATAGCAAAAGAAGGAAGATGGAAAGTTATGATTTTGTCGATGGCAAACTATTTTCTATTCTCATTTGTGATTTAGCAGATATTTGTGAAAAATCTACTAAAACAGATTTGATATATATGTATGTTAGTGATAACTCGTGCTTACGATACTCTGAATAAAATTAATATTAAATTTCTTATATAGTTGAAACTTTGGACAAAAGTTCAAATCGAAAAATTATAATAATCTATGGGTTGTAATTTTTTTCTAAAACTTTAAACTCTAACAATTACTACATGTATTTTAGTCTCTCTCTCTCTAATTAATTTTTGATAAGTACCATAGAAGAAAATACAAATTATTGTACTTTAATTTGGAATGTTCAACTTCTTAGAAATTATGATTGGGCGGAATTTAAGTTGGTAGTCTTGATTTGCATATGAAGTCTAATCTTGAAATATGATGAAATTTAAAATGCTCAAATCGTTTTGTAAGATAGATGGTAGTGGGGTTCACTAAAATAAGAATTGAGCAAGAAGTATAAAAACAATCTTAATCGCTGAATGAAATAAAAAATAATTCTTAACCGTTGGATCTTAGTTTGTGAATGTGACATTTTTAAAAACTATCCTGCTTTATTATATAGATATAGAATTTGTTTATGATTTAGTAAAGATTTATAGGAAATCCACCAAATTAGATTGGATATATATGTATATATAAAATTTGTTTGTGATTTGGTGGAGATTTGTAACAAATCTAAATTTGATATATACATATATATACACATACTAACAATAACATGTGTCTATGTTACTCTGAACAAATTTAGTATTAAGTTTCTTATATAGTTGAAACTTTGAATAACAAGATCAAATCGAAAAAAACTATAATAATCTATGAGTTTTAATTTTTTCCAAAACTATAGGCCCTTATACCTATTACATTTGTTTTGGTCTCTTTCTCTTTCTCTCCCCAAATGATTTTTGATAAGTAACATAAAAAAAAAAAAAAAACATAACTTATAGTGTTTTAATTTAAGAGGTTTAACTTCTTAGAAACTATAATTAGGTAGAACTTAAGTTGGTAGTTTTGATTTACACATAATCTTCACTTTTAAAATATGATAAAATATAAAATACCCAAGTTTTTTGTGAGATAACTGTTAGTAGAGTCCACTAAAATAAGAATTTAGCGAGAAGTTAAAAATATAAAAATGATTTCACCCGTTAAATGAAAAAAAAAATAGTTCTTACTTATTCGATCTTAGTTTATGAGAGAAATATTTTTAAAAATCTTCCTATTTTATTATATAGATATATATAATTCGTTTGTATGTATGTATGTATATATATATATATATATGTATATAACATTTCATATCTATCCAATTTAAAGATCGAACCTATCTCCAAATCCAAATTCAAATCTTTCAAAAATGGGGTTCTCAAATCAAAGAGATAGGTAGGATTCCGTCCTCCAACCCCTTTTCTCTCTCCTCTTCATCTTACTCTCTCTTTCCTTTTTCACCTTCATCTTTTTAGACCCATTTAGGTTTACTCCAAAACCCTCAAAACTCTTTTGATGGGTGGACCTAATAAGAGTGGCAGAAAAAAAAAATTTTCCCGTTATGTAGTTCTTGAACCTGATTGGATCTAGATTCGGCATTTGACGTTGCATTAGTAGAACGACGTGAAGTAGTGAAGTTTCTCAGCAGCAGAAAGAGAAGGATAATTTTTGTCCCTTCACTGTGTATTTTTATGAGGCATATAGCACACTTGCACCTATCCTAAGTGTGAAACACATGGACTATTAACTTCAACAATTCTGTCAATTTTGTTTCTTTTGTAAACAGTAGAGGAGTATTAATGCATATTTTTTAAGTATAAGGGGTGTAAGTGATTCTAAGCCTAAGTACACGAGTAAAGGCAATTTTCCTTTTATTTAATTACCACAATTTTGATTATTGATTTATTGGTTAGTTGTAATTACTTTTTATTATCTTCATGGAAGTGGACTATCTTGAATATATATTTTTTATTCATCTTTTTTCATGCTATTCTGCACCTTTGCTATTTTACTATCAAACACGGGTGGTAAGAGGCTACAATAAAAAAATGAGCGGCCATGATTTAATTATATTTAATTTAAGGGTCTCAATTTAATTTAGTTAAATTTAATTTCAAAATAAAAGTAAAAGTTAAAAAATTTTAATTAATTAGATAACAATTAATGTAGAATATAAAAAATTATTTTTTATCTAAATACAATTAAATTAAAACCGTTGATCTAGCGCTACAGTTTTCGCATTAAATTTTCCCACTACGGTCTCTAGAACGACACCCGCATTAAGACAACGTCCGAATCACTTTTGTTTTGTGTCCACTCCACCTCCACGTAGACACCTCCTTGACCCGTCGACCCTTGTTGTGGATCAAAATAATTCTTACTTATGTGAGATTAAATTATATTTGAAAAGTCCAAAACGCGAATTTTAACTAAGATGCTTTCCAAAATACAAGGTTTTATTAGTAAAATTTGTTTGAACGGATGGATTTGGTAAATATTTTTGATTTTCGTGTCACAATTTTTTAAATTTGTAGTAATTTTATTGAAATTTGTAGATTTTTTTAAGTATTTATAGAAATATGAACATTTAAATAGGTTTATAGAAATTTACAAAATTCGAGGTAAGAAAAAGTTTTGCAAAGATTTATTTTGTAAGTATTTTTTGTTATTTTTTTGCATTCCAGATGCTATCTTAATATCCACCGAAATAAAGTTGACTATTTTATACAAATAACTATAGTGTCTTTATAATTTACTAAATAGTATTATATATATTAAATTAGGCATCTAAGCAAAAAATTAAAATTTTTTTAATGATAAGTTTACAAATATGGCAACAATAATTCATTAATAATCTTATAATTTAATAAAAATATATTTATTAAATATAGTTTTATATTATAATTATTTAAATATAATTTACTAAACAAATGTGAGCATATTTTATTCTTAAATTTATGGTATTTTGTGAGAACTATGGAGATTATGTCATGGCAGCATACATTGAGCAAAAACCAGTACACTTTAAAATTTGCAAAATAACATTAAAATTAGGATGGTGCTCAGATTAATCATAATTATATCAATTCGTATTAATAATCAAATATATGAAAACTCATCGAATTAAGAAATTAATAGATATTATAATCAAGTAAAATTCGTATCATATCATGTCAATTTTTAATTCACTAGTTCGTACTATGAGTCGTATCATCAAATTGTGCTAAGTATTGTTGTAATAACTCAATTATTTTAATTATTAATTCATTTTCATCATTTATTTATTTTTTATTTTATGTTTTTTGGTATTTTGAATTGTTAATGGCCTGTTTGATAATATTTATATTTTTTATTTTTGTTTATCTGTTTTTATTTTTAATTTTTTGTATCAATTATTATTTTTTCCTCCGAAATAAAAAAACAAAAATCATATTTGATAATACAGTTTTTTTTATAATAATTGATTTTTATTTTTTTAATAATTTAATTTTATTAATTGAATTTAATAGAATATATTACATATTCATTTAGTAAAATTTTTTAAATCAATTAATTTAATATATATTATTTTTAATAATAATTAATTTTAGCAAACTATATTAAATAATATAATTTAACAATAAATTATTATTTTACTTATTAAAATTAATTTTAATTAATAAAATAATTATTTCAAGAGGTAATTGTTACTCAATAAAAAATTTAATTTAATAAAATAAATCATGTTAATGATAAATTATTATAGTAATTTTAATTTTAATAAATAAATTATTTTAATATGTAATTATTATTTTACTAATTAAAGATAATTAATTTTATTTTTTATTTATTTTAATGTAAATTTATAAACGTTACCAAAAAAAAGCATGACAGTCTGCACCCTTTTCATTTTTAAAGCCCAAGTCAAATTTCGGCATTGGCGTAGAGAGCTTTACTTGGCTTAAGATGAGCCACATCGGTCTCCTTCCTTCTGTTCAGTGCACCCCACCCCCATCAACATCATTCTTCTTTTTGAAAGTACCAAATAATCCCTGCGTAGAGAGCTTTACTTGGCTTAAGATGAGCCACATCGGTCTCCTTCCTTCTGTTTAGTGCACCCCACCCCCATCAACATCATTCTTCTTTTTGAAAGTATCAAATAATCCCTGATTCATATATAAGAATGATGTTGATGGGATATATATATATATATATATATATATGATTAGAAATTAATAATTGAAATTGAATGCTAATTTTAAGATAATATATTGAGATTATTTCTCCAAAATTCAGCCAGTTTTACTTGAGATAAGCAGATTTTTTATTATGTGTATAACACAGTTTCAGATCAAGAGATATAATACAGTTCTCGAGATATAATACAGTTCTCCTAAATCTTACACATATAAAAATGTAACACAGTTTTTCACTCGTAATATAAACTTTCCCCATAAATGTAAAGAATGCAATTAGTGGCCTCGCATATTTTGCTAAGTATCATCTATCCCAATATAAGTTGGGTAGATTAGAATATGCATTCATATTGCATTTCATTATTCCTCATTATATAAGATTACATTTGCTATTGTAATATATTGAGATACTTATATTATTTATTATGATGGTGTGTATAGTTCGTTATGTTGATAAAGAGTTTCATTTTCAATCTAAAGTAACAAATTTAGAATTACAGTGATTTGATTCTCGAAATGAAATACGTAGATAGTTTAGACCCCAAAATATTCTAAGCCTGGTCTTAAATATTGGTGGTTATATTTGTGTTTATCTTTTTAACCTGAGAGTTGACATATTAATATTTAAGATATTAAGAGATTGTGTTTTTCTCCTTAATATTTTTTCAGTAGTATTAGTGTGATCCAAAGTGTGGGTTTGGTACGGCATTTATGATATTGTCATTATAAAAATGGTTATGATTTTTGCTCTAGCCATGTAGGCTTATGGTTTGGTTGTCGGTGACTAACCTTTGATTGAATAACAGTATTCTATTATTTTTATGAGAATTAGAGAGTTGATTGATGAATTCGATTCATTAGTTGATTTGGACCTTGGGTGAAGCTTTGAAATTGGTTAATAATAAGTTCCATATAATATGAATTTAGTTCATCTCAAATTACGAAGTTAAAAGCGTGACAATAATATAAATTTAATCAAGTAATACCTTACTCAAATGAGTGTGGTAAGTCTTTTAAAATCGTATGTTTCTATACTCTAAAAATGCATATTAAGATATCGAGATATTAACCGCGTAAAACTCTTACTCACTAATAAGTTAAAGAATACATTATTAAGAGCTCAAATCCTCCAACATCTTAGGACTAAGAATCGTTTTACAATTAATAGGTTTGTAAAAAGCGACATGACCACTTATAACTGTGATAATGTATTTTTACTCGTGATCTAATTTAGTGTACTTCTAACTCATTAACACGCCAATCTTGCAACACTACTTATATGATTGAAATAAACCATTCTATAAATAGAGCTCATTGAATTATAATCATCTGAGTAGTTGACCAAACCCAATGTGAGTACGAACTAAATGAGAAAACACAATAACTAATCTCTTTATATATGAGATACGATCACACTCATGCACAAGATTGACCTTAGAAGATGTTTGGTCCAGGATGAAAAATTTGGGAGTAAAAAATTACAAAGAGTAATTGTTACCCTACTAATGATTACTGAGATAATAAGTTTGTGTTACTTATATTTATAATAAAAGAGTAAATATTATCCGATAATAAGTATATTATATTTAGAATGTTAAAAATTTTGAAAGGGTAAAAGTTAATTGTGTTTGAAATGAGATTAAATTAGATAGGAGTAAAAGTTAATATCTAATTTTAATAAAATGTTATAATAAAATAAATCATCACAATCATTGTTATTTTAATAATAATTAATTTTAATAAAAATATATTATTAAAATATATACTTTAAATAAAAAATTAATTATAAAAAATAATTTTATCATAGATTAATATTTCAATAGTAATTAATTTTAATAGTGAATTATTATTTGTTAAAAATTATTTTTATTTTGATAAAATAATTTAATAAAACAAATAATTTTAGTTTATTTAAATAAAATATTGGTTTAATAAATTATATTAATAAAATGCATAATCTAGTAAATTATTATTTATGAGACATAATTTTCATTTAATAAATAATTTATTTTAATAAGTAATTATTATTTATTACAATTAATTTTAATTTCAGAAAATAAATAATTTTAGTCATAAATTGATATTTTAATAGTATTATTTTTACAAAAATAAAATAAATTATTTTAATTATAAACTATTATTTATTAAATATTATTTTGATAAAATAATTTAATAATTAATTAATATTAGATTGATTAAATAAATTATTATTTTATAATATTTATTATAATTATTTAGTATAATTATTTATAAGAGAATATTACTTAAGGCTTTACACGGGAGTAAAAAAATATTTTACAGGGGTAATAAGAAAAAAAGTAAAATTTTTTCATTATCCTTCGTTACCTACCTCTCCCTAGAGTAAAAATATATCCCCACATGAGCGTAATTGTTAACCTAAAGTAATTATTACCTCCATCATTCAAACTGATGTAATGGACAATAAAATTTATCCCGTTACCCTCTATTACCCTCCCCCCAAAACAAACATCTCCTAAGTGTATTTCTAATCCAGATGTTTGGTGTCTCGTCCTATGGCCCGTCCAGAAACTCTCTCCCCTGTGGATAATATCATTCCCTTCTGATTTCATTCAGATTTCAACTTAACCTCAATGCTATCATCATTCCTACTTTTCAACCTATATCAGTAAATCCCTCTTCACCCATATTACATCTTTTATTCCTGTATTTCCACATCCCACAAATCCTAACCCCACAAACCTCACCAATCCCTTCTTTTTCTCCTAAACCTCTCACCTCTACCTCTACACCTGATGGCAACAGAAAGAAGCACTCCTGAGCTGGTCCTTGAGCTCAACAAAGAAGAAAGCGACTCTGTATCAGCCCCCAATCTCTTCCTAGTAGACAAAGTCTTATCAATGAAAGTCATTAACAAAAGAGGTATTAGCAATATCTTATTTGCAGTATCGAAAACTAAAGATGGATTTACTATTTCTAATCTGGGACATAATGTTTTTGGTTTTGCCTCTAAATCTGAAGATGACATGAACAAAATACAGGAGCAGGGGCCTTGGTCCATTATCAGAGGGCTGCTAGTTTTAAAAAGATGGGAATCTCACAACACAGTTGATGAACTTGAATTCACAAAGTGTCCATTATGGGTGCAAATCCATGGCCTCCCTTTTAAGCCATTTGAACTCCAGAAACAGCCAGATTATAGCAAATATCATTAGAAAACTTATTGAAACAGACAAGAAGGGCGTCAAATCAGGTATTGTCTCAACCATTATCCGTCTCAGAATCTCCATCAACATCAAAGAGCCCCTCAAGAAAGGGTTCATTCTCAAACACGCAGGCAAAGAAAACTCACTACAAGAAATCACACAATTGTCGACCAAAAAATTGGTCGCTGAATGGTACAATTTAGTCAGCAAAACTTTTCGGTCGATATTTGGTCGGCGAAGGCTTGTTGAGGAACTTTTCCTGACCAAAAAAATATTTGGTCGGCAAATGTAAGAACCTTTCCTGACAAATTAGTCGGCAAAGAAATATTTAATCGGAGAAATGCGAAATCTTTCTCCGACCAAATGGTCGACAATTATTCACTTTTCTCGACCAATTGGTCGGCAATTCTATACTTTCCCCGACCAATTGGTCGGCAAAAAGTTAAAATTGGAAATTTGAATTAATTTAAAAAATTAAAAATTTAAATGTGATGCCACATGGTATTATTTGCTGACATGTCATCATGCCACATGGCACCTTTTGTTGTGTCATGTGTTGACCTATGATTGCACCACATATTAGTCTATTATTATGCTACGTGTCAACTCTATATTTTTGAGATTTTTGTTGTTGTTGTTGGTGAGAGTCGAACTCATGCCATCTCTTTGGAAGCTAATGTGTTTGGCTACTAGGCCAAACTGTTATTTGTATATATATTTTACATATTTATATATATATAAACAAAATTTATCACTTTTGCCGACTAATTGGTCAGCAAAGGTGCCCCTTTAGTGACCAATTGGTCGGGAAAAGTAATAAAAATTTTATTATTTGCATTTTATTATTTTAACTTTTGTTTCAATAATTTGAAATCATAAACAATATATAGAATTGTACAAATATTTTGTAAATAATTTATAAATAACTATTATATTTAACCAAAAAAAATTTAAATCTTTTTTTATTTTCTTTTAATCTTTGTGTGTAGCACATATTTAATATATGTCTTTAATTTAATTATATCATGGCTCATTATATAAATATTTCTTCATTTTGTATTTATATTTTTAAAAATGATTTGGTCGCATTTAATTTTAGTTCTAGAAAATTATTTTTAAAAACAAAATTTTTGAAAACTACTTTAAGAATTTATTTTTAATACAAAGTTTTTAGGTGATTATATTCGAAAATAAGTTCTAAAAAGACAAAGAGATAAAATTACTTAAAATTAATAAATATTTTTTTATTATTTTGTTTTAAAATTTTTATCATTTCCAACTAAATATAAAATAATGTTACTTTAATATAATTAATATTAAATATACACTAAACAATTATTAGATATTAAAATATTTAGTATTCACTTGATTATAAGTCATACAAACTATAAAGGTACTTCAACATATTTACTTTAAAAAAAATCAATCATACATTTAGGTTATCTAAATTTGATTTGATAAATTTAGTTTTAACATTAATCTGATAACATTTTTTTTGATCTATGATTATAATTTTTGATAATTTTTGTAATTAAAATAAAATTTATGAAATCTAATTTAAATCATACAAAGAGAAAAACAAATTTGTTTGAGAGAAAGATAAAGAAAGAAACAAAATTTAATTATTTTTATTTATTTATTTCATTTTTTACAATAAATTTTTATCACTTTTGCCTATCAATTGGTAACTAAAAGTGACACCTTTAGCTACCAATTGGTCGGACAAAATTACTATTAGCGACCAAATTTATATTTGATCGGGAAAAATCATCTTTTAGCGACCAAATTTATATTTGGTCAGGAAAAGTCACCCTTTAGCGACCAATTGGTCAGGAAAAATTACTCTTTGGCGACCAACATTTATTTGGTCGGGAAAAAGTCACTATTAACAACCAAATTTATATTTGGTCATAAAAAGTCACCTTTAGCGACCAAATTTATATTTTGTCGGGAAAAGTGGTCACCGAATGTGTGATTTGTTACAGTGACTTATGGATTAAATTCAAGTATGAGCGACTATCCGATTTCTGCTATAATTGTGGAAAGATTGGGCATAATCAAGATGAATGCAACATCCAGGATAAGTGCAAAGGACCCACATGGCCTTATGGTCCTAATCTAAGAACCACAAATGTCAGACTAAATCCTTCATTCCACCACAAACCACCCCAAACAGTCACAGTCCAACACCAAAATGCTGAGAAAGAGGTGGCGTGTGAAACAAGCCTTTCCCAACAAATGGCGCATGAGAAGAAAGCAGATACATCGGAGGACGGATGGCAAACCAACCTAAAGCCACCTGTTTAGACAGGAACGCTAATTAGTGGGATGGAGCTGTACCATGGGGTTGTCTCAGCAAGAATCACAGTAGCTAATGGGCAATTAGGAAAAGACATTATAGATAAGGTAGGTGAGGATATTCCTCCATTTCCAAATTCCAGGCTCAGCCCACTCCATAACCAAGGCCCCAGCTACTTTGTAACCGAACCCCCAGATAGCCCAACAAAACATAACCCAACGCCATCCAAAAATGGTATGGATCTCTCATATAGCCAAACCATGACCCATATAACCAACACTTATTCAACCCTCATACAACAATTCCACAATGACACCAACCTTTTGGATAGCCCAACAATTCCTAAACCTCCATCCCCAAAGCCAGACTCCTCAAAGATTAAACTCGAAGTGGTTTTTAATAGGCTACTGAGCCTCAAAAGAAAAGCTCCCTCCACCTTTGAACAGAACTCTAACCATATCAAATGGAAGACCAAATAAGGGACAAACCTCACCTTATCCAAGTAGATAGCTGGAGCAACAATAAAGCCTCAAAAAATAAATTTGAAACCTCTTCTATAGTCAACCCACTTGAACCTCAAACCAGAAAATTCATCAAGCCTATAAGAAGAAGATGCACAACTGCTTTCAGCAGACACAAGGTTGATCTTTCTTAGAGTACTCCAACCGATAATCTTTTGAGCTTTGATTTACCTACACAGGCTTACAATGAGGTAACCCCAATTCATAAATCTGACCAGATTATTATCCTGCTCCCTGAACTGGATGTTAATTCTGCCAAAGAAATGAACTCAGACTCTGAAAGGGTGGTGGTGGCTAACCCTCAACAGCCAAAACCCCTATGTTAATTCTCTCCTGGAACTATCAAGGAGTTGGGCGACCCTTGACAGTTCAAGCTTTGAGATTGTATAAGATCTCATTGTCCCTCCATTGATTTTCTAATGGAGACTAAGAATACTTCAAGTAAAGTTGATAAGCTCAGGAAGAAATTGAAGTTTGAGTATAGTTTTTATGTTGAACCAATTGGGAGATCAGGAGGTCTATCAGTGTGGTGGAATGAAGATACTAACCTCAATATTGAATCTGCAAACCAACTTTTAGTGCATGCTTATGTTCCAAGCAGTAATTCCTCAAGCACCTGAGCTATTTCCTTTGTCCATGGAAGCCCATCACATGCCCAAAAACAGCTAGTCTGGAATGAACTTAGAAGCATAGCTAGCTCCAAAGATTTACCATGGCTTTGTATTAGAGACTTTAATGAAGTCATGAATTCCTTGGAGAGGCAAAGGGGGCAAATGGCAAGACATCACAGACTTTGGGCATTTCAAAGCATGTTGTCGGACTACGATCTTATGGACTTGGAAGCAAAAGGGCAAACATTCACATAGAGGAATAACAGAGAAAACCAAGCAGCAATTTCAGAACGAATTGATAGGGCTCTTGCCTATGCCTATTGGAGAGAACTTTTCCCCAATGCTGTCATCTTTAATGAACCTGCTATAGGTTCTGATCACAGCCTCATTAACCTCCACACTAAAATCTAACTGGGGAAGATTCAAAAATCCTTCAAGTTTGAGTCTATGTGGACTATTGAAAAGGGATGCTCAAACACTATTAATGTAAGCTGGGGCTATGAAGTTACAGGGTCTAAAATGTATATTCTTGCCAGGAAGCTTCAAAATTGTAGAATAGCTCTAAAAGCTTGGAGCAAGGAACATTTTCCAAATGTGTCCAAGCTCATTACTGATACCAAAGCTGCCATTGCTAAGATTCAGAATAAACCACTTATAGAGGAGAGGAAAACTGAAGAAAAAGCCCTTATCTCAACACTGAATGATCTTTGGGAAAAGAATACTTTGTACTGGCATCAAAGATCTAGAATTAACTGGCTTAGACATGAAGACAAAAACTCATGGTTCTTTCATCTCACCACAATTCAAATGAGGCAAATGAATCAAATCCTCTAGCTCAAAGACCCCTATGGGCATTGGCACACTGATCCCAAAAACATCTCAGCTTTGATTGCAAACCATTTCCAGGACCTTTACAAAGCTCCTAACCCTAGAGATCTCACAACTCTATTGAATGCCATTGATCCTAAAATTAATTCTTCCATGAATGATCACCTTTGCAGGAATGTGACAAAGGAAGAGATCAAATCTGCTGCATTCCAAATGGCCCTGCTTAAAGCTCTTGGCTCAGACGAACACCCAGGTTTCTTCTACCAATACTTCTGGGATATTGTGGGACTGGATCTTATACTTGCGGCCAAAAACTTCTTTGATAATGGCTACCTTCTCAAAGAGCTTAATCAGACTAACATAGTCCTTATTCTGAAGACCAGTTTTCCTAAAACTGTGGGGAATTATAAACCCATTAGTCTTTGTAATTTTTCATACAAAGTCATATCTAAAGTCCTGAAAAATAGACTCAAACCCATGATGAGTAAGCTCATATTTGAAAATCAATCTGCGTACATTCAAGGCAGACAAATTCAGGACAACATCATCATAGCTCACGAGATGTTTCACTACCTAAGACATAAAAAGAAAGGTAAGAGTGCTGCTATAGCCATCAAGCTTGACCTTAGTAAAGCTTTCGATAGAATATGCTGGGACTACCTAGAAGCTATTATGTGGAAATTGGGATTCAATGGTACATGGATTCAATGGATTAAGCAATTTATTGAAACTGTCGAATATACAATCTTGGTTAATGGGGGAATTAACTGCTCTATATACCCAAATCGAGGCCTTAGATAAGGTGACCTTCTTTTACCATTTCTTTTCTTGATTGCAACTGAAGCACTCTCAATATCTATGAATAAGGCCATGGAAAAAGGCTCCATTCCTGGGATAAAAAAAAAAAAAAAAATTGCCCTCCCATCAGTTATCTTCTTTTTGCCGACGATTCTTTATTTTTCCTCCATGCCAATATAGATGAATGCAATTCTCTCCTCAAATTACTTCATGATTTCAGTGAAGCTTCAGGACTTTCAATCAATTATCAAAAGCCCTCAGTCTTTTTCTCACCTAATACAGGTAAACAAACTTGTGATGTTATGTTACAGACTTTGGGAATGAAGGCTATGGACCATCACTCTAAATACCTAGGCCTCCCAACCACCTGGGGAAACTCGAAAAAGGTAGCATTATCCTACATAAAGGATAGAATTATTGCAAAAATGCAAGGTTGGAAAAAAAAATTTTTTGACACCAACGGGAAAGGAAACTCTCATTAAGGCCGTAGCCCAAGCATCCCGGCCTACCCTATGATGTGCTTTTAGTTCCCCTCTACCATCTGCCATCAGATCAACACAGCTATTAGGAAATTTTGGTGGGGTGAATCCAACAGAAAAAATAATATTAGTTGGTGCAAATGGAAGAGACTCCAAACCTCTAAATTCTCTGGTGGTCTTGGTTTTTGAGATATGGAGTGCTTTAACTTGGCCCTCTTAGCCAAACAATTTTGAAGAATGCTCAAGCAACCAGACCAACTTTGGGTAAAGCTCTTAAAAGGTATTTATTTTCCTAGAACTACCCTATTACATGCTCAGAAAGGCCACAAAACTTCCTAGATTTGGCTCAGTCTTTACCAAAGTAGAGATCTTTTACATTGTGGTTTAAGATAGAATGCTGCCTCTAGGAATTCCATCCACATTTGGGGAGACAAATGGATTCCTACCTCCAACTTTTTTCAAGTTATGTCAACTAAGCCATCTGATTGTTCTCTCTCTATGGTCAAGGATCTCTTTTCCGCCTCCACTTGCCAATGGGATCTTCACACTCTCAAATCCCTATTCTTTGAAGAAAAAACAAAAACCTTCTCTGCCTTACCAATCTCATGGAGGAAATCTGCAAAAGATGATCTCATTTGGCATTTCTCCAAGCAAGGGGTTTATACTGCAAAGTCTGGGTACCACATTGCAAGCCAAAACAAAGGTCTGCTCAACACTGACCCTTGCCCTTCAATTGCACCCACACAAAAATTTTGGAAAGCTTTATGGAATATCAACACCCTCCAAAAGATCAAACATTTCGTACGGCAAGCTTCCCAAAATTTCTTCCCTCAAAATCCAATCTGTCCAAGAAGAGATGCACTAAAGATTCAAGTTGTCCCATTTGCCATTCAGAGGTCGAATCTATTGAACACATCCTCTTTAGATGTAGCTGGACTAGAGGGGCTTGATTTGGCAGTAACCTTTCCTATAAGTTTGATCTAGACAATATAACAAATTTTTCTAAATGGTTTGAAGAAATTTGAGAAGGTCTGGCGGAAAGTCCCTCAAGTGAACTAATGATCTCCTCTATTGCAAACCTTTGTTAGTGCATTTGGAAGGCAAAGAACAATTTCATTTTCAACGGCACTCCACTTTTCCCCCTGGACACCATACACACGACTTCGAATATCACAAAGGATTACCTTGAAGCACTCCTCACTAAAAATCAGAAAGCTTCGTCACCTCATCCAAGTTTAAATACCTTCTCATGGCGACCCCCTCTAAAGGATAAATTCAAATTTAACTGTGATGGTGCCTTTTGCTCAATCTCAAAATCTGCTGCTTTTGCTGTCATCCTCAGAGACAACAAGGGAGGAATACTTGATATTAATTATAGCCGTATCAGAGTTCTCTCGGCACTAGCTACTGAGGCTTGGGCCATCAGAGTTGCTTGTACAATGGCTACATCTTGGAACCTTCATGAGGTTATATTCGAAATTGATGTTTCAAAAATTATTTCCCTGCTGTGCTCTAGCTCCAGATGAAACCGTTGGAAGTCTCTCCTATTATAGATGATATCCTAGAGTGGAAACTTTCTCACAACTGGTCCTTCTCTTGGTGTAAAAAGCAAGCAAATGTAGCTGCCCATTTCATTGCTAGAAATTGCCTGAAGGGTTCCTTTTCTGCCAGGCATTCTCTTGCTAATTTTCCTCCTGACCTTATTTGGATTGTACAAAAAAAAAAAGCCATGTAAACAGCTGTTCTTCTTCTTAACACAATTACTATTGTTCCAAAAAAAAAAAAGTGTATTTCTAATCCTAACATGTCTCATGCATCTATATCGTTGCTACAACGGTAAAGATGTGGTTAAAAAAATTATTAATAATTTATCAATTGCATAAACGATATAACTTTGTTAAGGCTAAAATTGTATATTGGCAAATCCATGATCAAATAGAATTGTTTATGCTTTAGACATAGTGTATGCTAAGACATTAGAGTCTTAAGTCAGTTATAATTCTAAAAAGCCTCAGAAAATCAAGTTTCCATAACGGTTAGAAGTCCTGAAGAGGTTCGGAATTGAATTACGCAGAAAGATCGCAGGAAGGCCGTAGTTTGGCACTAGAAAATCCCGAGAGCTGAATTCAAATTTTTGGCCATGCGAGATCGCCACTCTGATTTACGGGATGATCATGGGAAGCCCGCAGGTGCGCCCTTCCCGCAAGGTAAGCTATTCCCAGCCACCTTGGTTTTTCTATATATATCTCCTGTCGTCTTCAAGGTCAAGTAGAAATAAGTGACACACACGGGCAAAGAGAATAAACATGAGATTGGAAGTTTGAAAGTTCAATTATTCTCTTCATCACTTAGCCATCATGTTTCGTGTTCAATCCAAAGGAGTTCGGGTTTGAAATTTGTGGACGCTGTGGATTTAGCACGCTATGGATTCAACAAAGCTACCGAGGATTCGGTGTTGAGCCTTCGAGGAGTCGAAGGGCTTTCACTAAAGGAGTTGGTGAATCGAGAATTCGAGCAAACATCAATAAGAGTATAGAGTCGAAGAGTCAATCTATCGAGGGGTTGAGTTTGTAACCAACGTTTGTTTATTTTAGTAAAAGTTTTGTTAGAGATTTCCCTTTGTGGGTTTCCTCATTTCTTATATACTGCTTTCTACAATCTTTTGTTTGTGTGTGATTGATTGATTGGGATCCATAGCAGTATATTAGCAAATTTCAATTGGTATCAGAGTAGGTTCATTTTTGAGAGAAAAACGTGATCCTATTACTTGCTAGATGGATCCCCGTAGAGAAGGCAAAAAATCTGAAAATATTAAGAATGAGAACAAGTTTAAAGACGTAAAGTGCTATAAATGCCAAGGTTATGGACATATAACTCAGGATTGCGGAAATAAAAAAAAACAAGAATAACCTTGGATGGTACAGAAGAATCAAGTACTTCATCATCTTCAGAAACTTCATAGCTTTCATGAAAATGAGCTCGAGATCTGTAAGCTCTAAAGACTCATCTGGTTCCAAAAATTCAAAGAAAGACTCTTCAAAGGCAGAATTAGAACATAATTGTGAAGGTGAAGAGATAGATTTTGAAGATGTCTATGAACAACTGTATCTAGACTCTCAAAAGTTCCACAAGCAAAATGAAAAGTTAACCGTGAAGAACAAAATGTTGAAGAGGGAAATAGACAGTCTAAAAATTACCTTGGAAAAATTGCAAGCAAAGTTTGAAACCCTTGAAGCAAATAAGAAAACAGTGGATGAGTTTTGCACAACTCTTAAGACTAAGCATCAAGATCTTCAAGTTCAAGTTCATAAGATTGAAGATGAGAAGAGAACTCAAGATAGGATTGTGGATGCCTTGAGAAAGAAGTTTGCGATCAAAGATGAAGAGTGTTTATAAGCGCAAAAAGCATTGAA
Organism: Vitellaria paradoxa; assembly: GCA_019916065.1. Classification (NCBI taxonomy): domain Eukaryota; kingdom Viridiplantae; phylum Streptophyta; class Magnoliopsida; order Ericales; family Sapotaceae; genus Vitellaria; species Vitellaria paradoxa. The sequence continues at coordinate 16,175,991 of CM034235.1, read as the reverse complement.
GGAGATTGATGAAAAATTGAGAGTTCCATCTAGCAACCTTCATCAGATCTTAAAAGTGCAATGCAGTCCAAGCGATAAAAGGGGACTTGGATATATTAACAAAAAGGATGAAAGTGGAGACATAAAGACTTCAAAAGTGCCCCCTAAACAACGACATCAAAAGGAAAAACCTCCTCAATTGAAGAAGTCTCTTACCCTCCCAAAGCAAGTACCAAAGAAAAGTCAACTTCAAAATTTTTATCAGAAGCCTAAAGGTACACCCACCAACTTGCAATGCAAGTTTGTTCCTATATGTTATCATTGTGGTATACCTGGTCATACAAGACCACATTGTCACAAATTTTATAGGCTTCTCCTATCCTATGTTGACACTAGCAATTCTTGAAATCTAATCTTCAAGTGTCAAATAGGTTTCATCCTTTAAGGTTTCAAAAGTCTTGCTTTGATTTTAAACCTTACATGACTTGGCCAGTGAGGAAAGATAAAAAGAAAAAATTTTCAAAACCCATTGGTCCAAAACCTAACAATTCCAAGACTCAAAATGCTTTTCCAAAATTAAGAACTGTTTGGGTTAGGAAGAGTGATCTCTATGTCTCCCACACCCGTAAGAGTGTTGAAGGGGCGAGCCTTGATATGTAGAGGCAAATTTTTTCATGAACTAGGTTGTGCGTCATTGTTTATTTTTACCTAATTCTATGAAATCATGTAGATTAGATTTTTTTTTAAGAAATTTTTTTTTGGGTGCAATGTTACTCTTTGTGATATTCTTGCATGTTCTATTAACTCATACACAATTTCAAAATCACAAGATTAAAATTGTTAATCTACATAGTGGTCATAAATTTGAATTGCTTGATAAACCTGAGTCCTATGTTTTGTTGTTCCTTGTCATGGTAGTGGTGTGCCAAATGTAATTACACGAAGTTTAGTATCTCGTGAGAAATATTTTTCCACCACTCAATTGGTTTAATAAATTTTCCTTTTTTGGACTATTGGTTGTGTAACACCCCGATTTTTTAAAACTCGAGGAGTGAGTGAAAGAGTTATACATAACATGTGCTAAAATATCTATTACCCTAATCAGAGTTGCACCACCACCTTGGAGTAAACATCTATACTATATAATAATAATAATTTTGTTAATAACTAAAAGTAATGGATAACAACAAAACTTCGGTGCAACCAGGCAACAGTGCTCCAGCCACCACCTCAATTGATAGTCGAGATCTAGGCTTCAAAGCCTTTACAATCGTATCAAACAAATCCCTAAATTATATTATAGTTTTGAATAATATTACAGTAACGAGTAACTCTAATAATAGCCCACCAAATTCTCGGGTTCATGACCTGCAAAGGAATCTGTAGGGACGTGAGCACTAATTCACGTGTGCTCACGATGCATAATAAATAACATATGTGATATGCACACAATAATCGAATCACCAATAATTTCATATCAATAACTCATAAACTCCAAGTCATTGCGCATCTCAACATCAAAACATATATCAACATACATCTCAAAAATGATCTAATTATTATCTTTCATTTATCTCTTTAGCCATCACATCACAATCATCACAGTCATGGGACAGATACTATACAATATCGTCGTTTACGGGTCTAGACCCGATGGCCACGAGTAGCCCAATATTTATCATCGTTGTAGGCTACTAACCCACTGGCATGAATACTAACTCCTGCGCAGGTTTAGGGTTTTGCAACCCAAGGGTAATCTCTGTACCCTTCCTATTTTTCAGTATCTACAGCCCCGCAATCACAATATCGTTCACATTTCCTTTATCTCCATTATTATCATCTTAATAAAACAGATCGTTAGAATCAATCAACAACATCACCTCATCACTTTCATAATCATTCTCTATTAATAAAATAAATCACTCAAACATCCCAAAATTGAGCGTTCTCAATTACACATTTTCTATGCACATAACTATAAATTGTCAACTGCAACTTCAGAGGAAAAATTGAAATTTTTCATAACTTTAGGGGCAAAATCGTAATTTTCAAAAAAATCCTGGGGCCACTTCGTATTTATTCCAAACTTTGGGGGTCACTACGTAATTACCCAAAACTTTGGGGCCAATTTGTAATTTTTCAATAAGTTTGGGGTCAAATTGAAATTTTTAGTGATTTAGGGGGTAACACTGTAATTTTGTAAAACTTTTGGGGTCAAATCATAATTACATAAAAACTATTGGGGCTAAAGGAAAATTTTGGAAACTTTCATGGAATATGCTTTGGCATATTCTTTTCTACAATTCTTTCAAATTCCAGTGAAATCCTTTTCTTTTGGTAGTGATATTTTGGTGGTTTAGTTTGGACAGAATTCACCCAATGTAGCCTAAATTTAATTACATTCATACAAAATGATCACATAATAGTTTATCAAAATATTTTCATATCACATATATGTAAATAAAATGCATTAAATCCCTACCTCGAATCCAAAGAAAAGGTGAAGAAACTCCAAAACTTTAAAACTTCGCTCATTTGTATCTCCCATTTTAGGTTGAATTATCACGATCTGACACCGCCATGATGATCACAACGTAAAAAAATACCAAAACCCCGTTATTCTTGAACTTAATTTCTCATTTTCTCTCTCTTCTATTTTTTTTTCTTTCGGTTTGTTTTTCCCAGCACCACACACCCCCACCCATTCACACACACACACACACACACACACACACATACACATCATATGCTTGGTGGCCAAGCAAAGTGAACTTCCAGGAAAGTTCAAAATTCTCTTTTTTTTTTTTTAACTTGGTGCCCAAGTTTCTTTACTATTATATATATATATATATATGTACAAAGTAATATACATGTACATAAGTATTACCAATTGTAAATTTTTAAATTTTTTTTTATATATATTAAAATTTTAAAATTTTTGGGTTATTACAGGTTGCTCTTGAGTTTATATAAAAAAAAATATATATCACTTGGAAATGACTACCATATGGGATAGAGTGCAGCTAACCTGTTGATGTGCGGGTTATCAAAATAACCATTCTCTAAGTTTGACAATACAAGAAGAAGGCTACCTACCCATAAAGTGTATGAAAGCCGCCAAGAACAAATCAAAAGAAAAAGGAAGTAAAGAAAAAGAAAAATGTGATTGTTCCTTGGTATTTAGTTGAAAACAATGAATTGATGAGAATTTAGTCGAAGAGCGAACATTGCATATCTTACTCAATTCCATTCAAAGTCCAATAGGAGCAATTTTAAAATTCATGTGAGTATGTGAAAAGTATTAATCATGTAGCACTTAAACTTCATTTCACACACTGCACAGGTATTTGACCATTGGTATGACATGTGTGAATAACTCATGACATAAATAGTAGGGTGATTCTTGAAATTCTTATTTGTTGCTATTTACATATGGTCAAAATTTTGAAACTGTGTTTTGTTTTGTGTTTGGGAAAATAGAATTTGGAATGAATCGATCAAGAATACACATTATACCTTATTTTTTTGTCAATTCATGTCAAAAAATGGGAAAATAGGTTAAGAGGGAGATATAATTAAGGGGGAGAATGTTTTGAAAAGGAAAGAATGCTTGAAAATATTTTTGTTAATTCAGGGGGAGAATATTTTACTTTATTGATCATTTTTTTGTTAATTTTTAATTAATTAATTATTCCATATGATGCCTTGATCCTTTTTGTTTAAGTGTGCAGCAAACAGGTTCTATAATCAGCACATATTGATCAAGAAAGAGTCATCTGAGGCCTTTTTAAAAATTGGATAAGCTTTCTTGTAATATTATGTTTTTTGAGTTTTGACATGGAATTTCCAAAGGGGGAGATTGTTAAGGCTAAAATTGTATATTGGCAAATTCATGATCAAATAGAATTGTTTGTGCTTTAAACTTAGTGTAGGCGAAGACACTAGAGTCTTAAGTCGATTAGAATTCTAAAAAGCCTCAGAAAATCAAGTTTCCATAACGGCTAGAAGTCCTGAAGAGGTTCGAAATTGAATTACGCAGGAAGGCCGCAGTTTGGTGCTGGAAAATCTCGAGAACTGAATTTAGAGTTTTAGCCGAGCGAGATCGCCGCTTTGACTCGCAGGATGGCTGCGGGAAGCCGCAGGTGCACCCTTCCTGTGAGGTAAGCTATTCCAGCCTATTTTGTCTGTTTCGAGCCCCAGCCGCCTTGGTTTTTCTATATATATCTCCTGGCGTCTTCAAGGTCAAGTAGTGAGAAGTAACACACGTGGGCAGAGAGAATAAACATCAAATTAGAAGTTTAAAAGTTCAATTATTCTCTTCATCACTTAGCCATCATGTTTCGTGTTCAATCCGAAGGAGTTCGGGTTTAAAATTTGTGGATGCTAAGGATTTAGCAAGCTGTGGATTTAGCAAAGCTACCGAGGATTCGGTGTTGAGCCTTCGAGGAGTCGAATGGCTTTCGCTAAAGGAGTTGGTGAATCGAGGATTCGAGCAAACGTCAACAAGAGTATAAAGTCGAGGAGTCAATCTATCGAGGGGTTGAGTTTGTAACCAATGTTTGTTTATTTTAGTAAAAGTTTTGTTAGAGATTTCCTTTTGTGGGTTTCCTCATTTCTTGTATACTGCTTTCTACAATCTTTTGTTTGTGTGTGATTAATTGATTGGGATCCATAGCAGCATATTAGCAAATTTCAAACTTATAGAGTATATATAATGCAACAAGTGGGAATTACTTTTATTGTGTCTTTGTGGTATCCAAGAATGTTATTATATGCCCTCCAAATATAATTAAAAATATAAAATATTAATAACACCTATGCTTATAAAAAAAAATCAATCTAAAATTTATTGGTAAAATAGTTTAGTTAGTAATAAATTTATATGGGTAAAAGTTACTTTCTTTCTTTTAGAAACGCTCTTGATGATTTAAAATAAAAAGAAAAAACCAAGTTTTTTTTGTAGGTATAATATTAGCAACATTATGGTGTATTTCCTTTTATAATTTATTTCCTTTATAAAATCAAGTTTAGTTTTGGAAGTTTAAGATATATTTAATATTTTATTATGATTACTGAATTCGTTTATTGTTTTTCTTAATTAAATTTTTTTGTATTTATATAATTCCAGTTGATTATTCTGATTCAATGAGGAAATTCCATATTCAATTATAAACTTATTATGAGGCCCTTTGGAGTATTAAAAAAAATAACAAAAAAGAATTTTTTTAAAATTTGGAGTGTAAAAAGTTGTTTTAAAATGATAATTAGATATTTTTGTTTGATCTGATGTGAATTTGTTAAAACTTAAATAAAGGAAATGTTTGGCACACTGAAAAATGTTAAAAATTTTTGAAAAGTTTTGAAAATATCTATAAAAATTATTCACTTTTTATCTCATTGAAAAATTACCAACCTACAAATTATCTAAAATTATCTCACTTTATATCGCTTTTTGTCACTCCAAACACTCCCAAAATGACATGTTACAAAATTTTAGTAAAGAATCTTGAAAATTTTTAAAATTTTGTAAAATGGTTTGTACAAATCTCAATTTAACTTTTTCAAAAATCTACTAAAATCCATTGAAATGAATTTTAATAGCTTGTTCTAATGAATTTTGAAAAAATTTTTAAAAAGTTAAAAGTTTTTTAAATTTTAGGGTACGTTTGGCGCACCAAAAATCTCTAAAAATCTCTAAAAACCTCTTAAAATCTCTATATATTTTTACACATTCTTACCTTATCAAAGTTCAAAAAAAGTTCGATATCTTTCAAAAAAAAGTTGATAACTAAAATTCGGTTAATCAAATAATAAAATTTGTTTGCTAATTCTTACCATGGACTCCCAAACTATCAAATGACACCCACTTTGACTATTTTTGTGGGGTCATAAAATTATTCTAACGGAATCGCACGGCTAACTTTCGTTCAAACAGTTTTTACAATTCGTTTGGACGGATTGTAATGTAAAGAAGCCGTGATTGTTTAAAATTTTGAATCCGTTCAAACAAAAATTTAATTCGTTGGAACAAAATATTATTACTCATCTCCAAAAAATACAGTTTAAGATATATATATGAAACATAAAAAAAAAAAAAAAAATTCAAATTATATTTTACCTTACTTTTTAGCACCCTAAACTCACCCCATGGAGCTCCAAACCGCCATGCGTATCATTTTTCAAATGTTCCATCCTTGTCATCTTCTGGAAAATTGTGGCATGAACTTTGACAAGTATCATTTCAAAAACCAATGCTGTCACCGCCTCGTAAAGTACTTCAACACACACACACACCCACTCTCTCTCTCTCTCTCTCTCTCTCTCCCAACCCCCCCCCCCCACCATGGAGCTCTTCGCACTCCAAGCTCTACTTTTCATCTTCGTCCTCTCGCTCTTCTTCCTCCGAAAACCCAAACCAACTGCCACTAGCACTACAAGCGGCTTCAAAGCCTACCCACTACTTGGAACCATACCGGAGTTCCTCAAAAACCGCCACCGCTTCCTCGATTGGACCACCGAAGTCCTTTCCCGCCACCCAACCCACACCGGCGTCTTCCACAGCCCCGGACAATTCCCCAGCATAATCACCGCCAATCCCTTAAACGTCGAGCACATGCTGAAGACCAACTTCGACAACTACCCCAAAGGCCGTCGCTTCACAACTATCCTACGAGACTTCCTCGGCCAAGGCATCTTCAACTCCGACGCCGACCTCTGGAAGGTCCAACGAAAAACCGCCAGCTACGAGTTCAACACCAATTCCATCCGTAACTTCGTCATGGACAACGTGACTGTCGAAATTCAAACCCGGTTGGTTCCGTCCCTCGAGAAAGCGGCCCAGGCGAACTGGGTTCTCGACATTCAAGACGTTTTTGAAAGGTTCGCGTTTGATAACATATGTAAGCTAGCGTTCAACGTTGACCCCGCCTGTCTCGGCGGCGACGGAGCAGATGGCGGCGAGTTCATGCAAGCGTTTGAGGAGGCGGCGACGCTGAGCTCCGGGAGGTTTATGTACGCGGTTCCGTTCCTTTGTAGAATCAAGAGGTATTTGAATATCGGCTCGGAGTACAGATTGAGAAAAGCGATAAACAAAGTCCATGAATTTGCTGATGAGATTATAAAGTCTAGAATCGAAGAAAGAGCCAAAAACCAAGACCAAGATTTACTCTCCAGGTTCATGAGAACCGCCGAGCTAGAGAACTCGGCCGAGTTTCTCCGAGATATCGTTATAAGTTTCATCCTCGCCGGCCGGGACACGACGTCGTCGGCGCTTAGTTGGTTCTTCTGGCTATTATCGTCGAAACCAGACGTGCAGAAAAACATCCGACGAGAGCTCGAAACAATCAGGTTTCGAAACGGAAAACGTCCCGGCGATGCTTATAGCTTCGACGAGTTACGCGAGATGCAATATCTCCACGCGGCGATCTCGGAGGCCCTCCGGCTGTACCCGCCGGTTCCGGTGGACTCGAAGGAGTGCCGGGAAGATGACGTCATGCCGGACGGGACGGTGCTGAAGAAGGGTTGGTTCGTTTCGTACCATACGTACGCGATGGGGAGGATGGAGAGCATCTGGGGCAGTGACTGCGGCGAGTTCAAGCCGGAACGGTGGCTCGAAAACGGGGTTTGTAGGGCGGAGAGTCCGTTCCGTTTTCCGGTGTTTCACGCCGGACCCAGAATTTGTCTTGGGAAAGATATGGCTTATATTCAGATGAAGTCCATCGCTGCGTCCGTAATGGAGAGGTTTGAGATCGACGTGCAAAATAAGGACACGTGTCCCCAACACGTATTGTCTTTGACTCTTAGAATGAAAGGCGGCTTGCCTGCGAGGGTAAGGGAAAGTCGCCGTTGATGTGGGGTGCTGGTTTATTTAAAAAAACCGAACAGATAATTCAAGAAAAGTTAAAATTGTATAACAACGTGGCCCCAACGTTTTGTAATATTTTATTCCATTAAGTAATTATTTAAAAATTATTAATGCACAATACATTCAAATTATTATGGTCAATATGTCTAACTAAAAATTACCATTGCACAATATTGCACTTCAATTTAATTGTCAAATCATTATGCTTAATTTTTTTAATTAAAAATATTAATTGCACCAACATTTTTTTTAATTTAGGGTGCGTTTAGAGTGATAAAAAATAAGATAAAATAAGATAAAGTGAAATAAGTTGTGAGTTTGTAATTCATATAGTGGGATAAAAAATAAATAATTTTTTTATTATTTTTTATCATTTTTCAAAATTTTTTGTCACCTACAAGTAGAGTCTTATCTTGTGAGTAAATGTTACTAAGTAATATTGTTGATTTTTAGCTATCCAGAAGATTTTTTTTTTTTTTTTTTATTCAGACCATGGTTTTGATTAGGCCTTAAGTAGAGTCTTATCTTGTGAGTAAATGTTACTAAGTAATATTGTTGATTTTTAGCTATCCAGAAGATTTTTTTTTTTTTTTTTTATTCAGACCATGGTTTTGATTAGGCCTTATTTGATTCTAGGAGATAAGCCGAAGGATTGGAATTCATGTTCCAGGCCCCACCTTATACTGTATTTGACAACGAAATGTTAATACGAATATTTACATTAGGATTTCATTATACATCCTCTAAAATGAGAGATATAAGGAGTATTTATTCACGGGACATAATTGGAAGATTGAAGATACAATTTAACTTTTTTTTTTTGATTAGTTTAACTTTAATTTTGTATATGTTTTGTGTTATTATGATCTAATAAATATGATTTTGTCAATGTGCCGATAAAAGTCATTTTTTATTATGAGTTAAGATAAGTTTTTGATCTTGATTGGGTCGTTTTCTCGATATGTATGTTTTCAATATGAGGTCCAGTCATGAGCATTTTCGTGTTATTTTGTGATCCCTCGATATAATTTAAGCGTCCAATTGCGTTTTGCACTTCCATCAGAGACACGGTCGTCGTTTTTGTCAAACAGTTGTTTCTACAAAATTCTGGTATCTTAACCTATTGATCCTTATGAAATGTGAACAATAGCATTTATAAATGATTGTAAGTATAAATCAACTGTATGTTTCTAACATTAATGGAGTTCTACAATTACTCGAATAAAGGGACAAGGAGCTCGTTTGGAGGTTTAAAAAAGTATTAAAAGTTATATTTTATAACTTTCAATACCTTTGGTATAACCATAATTTTTTCCACATTTTTATTTTACTGCAGTAATTTATTTCACAAAAAATTTTATCAAACACACAAAAATTATCACTTTTCTACTCTATTACAGTAAAAAGTTTACCAAACACACAAAAAGTTACCATTTTTCTACTCTGTTACAGTAAAAATTTTACTAAACACCTAAAAATTGTGAAAATTTGCTAAAAATTACACTTTGTTCCACTAAATACACCAAAATTATAACTACCAAAAAATACAAAAAACTACCAAAAATTTTATTTTTTTTTTACTTTTTTTTTTAACCTCCAAACGGGCTCAAAATTTAGGTGTCTCCGGTCCCTCTACTCAACCCCCATTTTTCCCTGTTGTACCCAGTGACCTTTCCAAAGATTAGATTTAGACAAGTATACCTTCCTTTGATTTTTTAGTAGCTCCAAGCAAACTATCCAGTGACTTTATAATTTGTCCCAAATTTAGCTAGAAATATTGTATCATACCATATGTTGCAGGTTCCTCACACCTCAAGTTTTTCTGTGTTTCCTCAACACAATGTATATATTTTGAACAGGCAAATACCTTTAATCCTCTCATTTTACTTAAACTATTTTTCATTTTGTTGAAGCTTTAGTGTAACATATATGGGCCATTACTCTAACAAAAATGACAATTTTTAATTTTTAATTTGGAATTACCATATACATATAAACATAAAATAAGGAAAAGATATATTTTGGAGCGCTAAAATTGAATTTTTGACATTTTTGTAATTGACTTGTAAGAAAGTTCATTCATTCAGAATAATTTATATATACCGTGTAGTTTTTTCAAAATAGACTTTTGAGGGATGAATTATCGCAACCAAACATTTCAAAATTATTGAAAGTCGAAACAGAATCATTTCAAACCAAGAAAACACTCCCGAAAAGTACTATCAGACGGCCTCCAAGTCCGGAAGCTTCCTGAGTCACTCAGCCTTACTTGGCTGCCATCAAGAAGAAAAAATGAGCTCTCCCACTTACAAGCTCTTTAATACCATAAAGAAAACAATGGAAAATGCCCAAAGATGTAATCTTCTTCAAAGGCTAAGGTAAAGAGACAGATCCCAGAGCTAACATTACATTTGGTGCCAGTGGCATAAAATTTGTAAATACGCTTAAATCGTTAAATTTTAATATAATAATTTAAATTTGTATGTCATGAAACTTAATTACAGCACATCTGCATCAACTTTCCCCCTTTCAAGATAAAAGCCCTCCTTTGTGGTGATAGCAATGTACGCCGAGTTCCCAACAAGTTAAATGTAGAATGTGGGTTAAAAGCTTATAGTTGTTAAATTTGGATGAAACTTAGCGATTGAATTAGATTTTTAATAACTATATGTAAGTTGATATATCACAAATGTAGATAACTATGCAAGTTGATATATCACAAATGTGCATAACTAAGATAAGAATTGGATAAGGACTAGAGCTGGACGATAATCTGATATAAACTTGGATAACTACTTGATGAAGATAAGAATTAGATTTGTAAAACGAAATAAAGATAAGAATTAAATTTGGAAGATGATATGTAAATGATGGATAACTACTTGATGAAAATAAGAATTGACCTGTTAGATTTGGATTTGGATAATGAATATTCAAGATTTAAAATTTTTTATTTTGTATTTATCATATAGAAATAAAATTAAAAAATAATAGATAATTGTAAATGTATAAATAGAGTTACAGGAAGTTGTCAAGATAAAATTTTAAATAAATTAAAAAATAATAATTAATACATTAATAAAATTTTGATTGATTTAATGTTATTTAATATTTTTTTTTTTTTTGGTGGGGTTATAAGCGATTCATTAAGCTAGGGGTTGCCACAGCCCTTTTAAGGGGCTTTGAACTTTTAAATCCGTGTGAATTTCACCATTCCGTCAGTTAAGTCACGTTTAGCCCTCAAAAACATGATAGCTCTTAGACCCTTCAAAATATTCACATGTGGACATTTAACTGAAATACAGGTGATATTGTATTAAATTAAAAATTCATGCCCTTAATTATTATTAAAAGAAAATCAAGTCTTAAAATGAGGTTGATGAGAAATCTCAAGAGATAAAAAACAAATTAAAAATAAATTGAATAAATTATAGCTCAGACCATTGAACTTTCAACTTAATCTCAGTTCATGGCCCAACCTTTTAATTATAACAATTAATGCATTATATTTTAAGTTGTTGCAATGTTGACACTGTGAGAAAAATTTCATAATAAATAACTATGTGGACCAATTATAGCTTGCTACATGGGTCATTTAATGAGAGATTTATTAACAATAATATTGTAAGAAATTAAAATTTTAAACGGTTAATTATCGCAATTAAAATGTTAGATCCAGAACGTAAACCGTAATTTATCCATGGAAGGAATAAAAAAATTTCGACTATTAGAAAAAAGGAAAGAGGGAGAAAAGTCAAAGTGAAGTTAAATATTTTTTAATCGTGTTGGGTAAATTAAGTATAATTGTATTAATATTATTGAGTTAAAATTTTTATTTTTTCATTAGGTGGGTACAATTGGTATTTGATTAAATATTTTTTTCTTTTATTGAGTGAGTACAATTGATATTAAGCTAATTTTTTTTCTGGACAAACACAATTAAGCACGAAGAGAATATAAATAAAATAACATAATTTTTTTTTTAGGGTGGACACGTGCCCCATGCACCCGGGGCCAAGCTTGGCTGAAGTAGTGCGTACAACGTAATCCCAATTTGTATTCCATAAATAATACGGAATACGGGAGCTAGAACATACCAACTTTTTTTTTTTTTTTTTTTCTAGGTACAGTTATTGTTATTATTATTATTATTTTCTACTCATTAAAGTTAAACTAACCTACCAGACCATTTCCACCGGCATCAACGGGTGTCTTAGATGGCAAATTTACTAAATTATCCCTAGCTAATTCCACATCCCCTTCTTCACCCTTCCCTTCCGTGACCTCCTCCACCGGCTTGTAAGTATAAAACCAAGCACACACCACATAATAAACAAGATTCACCACCTGTAAACAACTCACCAGCCAATAGTAATTCTCCAATCTCCCCCTGTTCAGATTCCTATCCGGCAACCAATTCCTCTCTTTCCCCGTATACTTGTGAACCAACGACACCATCAAAGTACCCATATACTTCCCCACCGAAGTCGACATCCAATAGAGCGCGGCGGCGGTGCTCCTCAGGCTCTCCGGCGACTGGTCGTAGAGAAACTCCAAGTGCCCGACGGACATGAAAACGTCGGCTATCCCATGAAGGCAATACTGCGGAACCAACCAGAAGACGCTAATGGGTATGATCGCAGTCGGGTCGTCGAGCAGGTTGTGTTGGGCCGCCACTTTTTTCCGCTTGATCTCCACGAGGGCCGAGACGATTGTGGCCAGAATGTTGACCACAAACCCTATCCCCATTCGCTGCAAGCACGTGATTCCCGCGGGATTTCCGGTGAACCGTCGGGCGAAAGGCACGAACAGGCGCTCGTAGAGTACGAGTCCGGTGAGCACGGTGAGGGTGCTGAAGATTGAGAGGCTGGCCGGAGGTATTTGGAAGGAAGGGGACAAGTGGCGGTTCGTTGTGCCGGCCTGTATTATGATGAAGCTGCCTTGGTGTGAGTGCGATGTTACGAGTAAGATTCCGGCGGCCCAAATTGGTAGCATTCGGACTATGCATTTGAGCTCCTCCACTCGATGGACGGTACAGAGTCTCCAGAGATTTGGTGCGTTTAGATCTTTGGCGTCTTCTTCGGTTACAATGGCAGCTCGATCAAGCCACCTTTTGGATGTAAATTGAAGAGCATTAGATGTAGTACTTCAGTTGATTAGAAAAACTAGAGTAGCATTTGTTTTTTATTTTTATTTTTTATTTCCTGTTTTGAACTGTTATTTGTAATTTTGAAAATAAGAAAAATAATTTAAAATATATTTGATCATTTGTATTTTTTAAAAAAATAAAAAATAATTTTATACATGAAATGAAAAATAAAAAACACTTGTATTTTAAAAATTTGTTTTAAAAAATAGAAATGAGTTTATACATAAAACAAAAAATAACAAAAAGTTATTTTAAACGTTTTCAACTTAAAATAAAAAAAAAAAACTTTAAATAAAGAAAATAGAATATTTTTTATTGTCTTATTTTTGAATTTTTAAAACATAAAACACATAAAATAGAAAATAGAAAACATTAAAAGTAAACCGAATGACACATAAATAATTATTTTGTCAAAAGAATACCAAACAATTATTTTCATACAAAATAAATAAATAAGAATAAATTACACCTATATCTGCCTGACATTTGGGTAATTACAATTATCATTTTTAACAGTTTTAAATCATATAAAATTAACTGTTAAATTAAATAGAAAATGTCAAAATAACTTAAATTTTAAATATGTTTCTTATTTTATTTATATATCTCTCACATTTTCATCAATTTTTTTTTTTTACAAAAATTCAAAAAAATAAGTAAAAAATAAGTAAAAGCAACAAACAATTTAAAGACTTTTGTAAAAAGGACTTAAGAAGATGTAAGAATTGAGGAAAATAGAAAAAAAAAATACTTAAAAATTTTAATTATTTTGATATTTTTTATTAAATTTTAACAATTGATTTCACATGAATGGATCACTGTTAATAATATTTCAAAAGAAATGAATGAAGTATAACTTTTAAATGTTGAGAATGGTATGTGTAATTACTCAAATATTAAGGAGATGTAGATATAATTTATGGATAAAAAATTAATTTATTAATGAATGGTTTTTATTTTCTTATATGTTTCATATAATATAATATCTTCTTACTTCAATTGATCTGTGTGTATAAGCCTTCCATTGGTAGAAATTGCAGCATCAAGGTCTCTATTCTCATACAAAAGGGTGGAGTAGTCCTGGGGCACAGCTTCGTTCCTCTTCTTCACTGCGGCAACCACCACCTGAGCCAATCTAACCAAAGGACTCCCGCGGGGCTTCACTTTTTTGTAAAAGGGAGAACCCAAAAGGAAGACAATTATAGAAAAAGCCATGGCAATGGTTGGAATGCCAAGGCCAAGGCCCCACCCGACATTGTCCTGGACATAGACCACAACCGTTAGGGCAGTGAGGGAGGCGAGCCCCATGAAGAAATAGTACCAGTTGAAGAAGTTCCATCCCCGAGACTCCACCTTGGATTTGGTCATGTCGAATTGGTCGGCGGCGAAGGTGACGACGCACGGCCGGATGCCGCCGGAGCCGAGGGAGGAGAGGAGGAGGGAGATGTAGAGAACCCGGAGCTGTAAGGCTGAGGCCTCTTTGCAGTTCACTTGACTTGGGCATGGAGGGGGCCGAAGCTGGGGTAGCGTTGCTGATATGGTAATGCTCACCAATCCCTGTCCAAAATTGTCTATTAATGCCGGCAAATTGGAGAAGTTTGAAGTTTTGAAAAAATTTAAAGAAAGGATTAAAGTTAGTGCCAAAGTGACGTAAAAGTGATATATAACAAAATTTAATAAAAAAAAATTGTAAACTTCTATAGGTTTTTAAAAAAATTTAAATTTCAGAAGATTAAAGTATAGCAACTGATATGTAAAAGATAAACGGTTTAAATACGATATCGATTTTCTTTAAATGATCTAATGATCTTGATTTAATTTGATTTTTAATAATCGTTTAATGGTCTAAATGATTTAATGGTATGATTGAATGACGTGCATAAAAATATTTCATCTTTCACACATCAACCTCTGAAGTGTTTTTTACAATTCAGTCTCTGGAATCCGAAAATTTAGACAAAGCCTATGTTTTTTATTTCAAATTTTATTTCAAAACTTTAATTATTTTTATAATAATAAAAAATTTCAACTTTTTATGAGTTGAAATATCTCCTCAATAATTTTTTTACTCTAAAAATTTTATGCTAATTAATCTATTAATGATGAAAGTACATGAGCAAAAAAAGTAACTAAAGTAAATTAAGGATAAAAAATCACCTACGTGAACATTACAATTAATTAAGAAAAGATTAGAACTTTAATTGTTATCAAAAAAATCAAATCTTAAAATAAATTTTTAATAAAACTATAGGGACAAAGTTGAATTTATCTATAAAATTATAATAAATACAAGAAATGTTATAAACAATAGTCACGATTGTGTATTCTTAACTCTTTAACATGAGATGATGAGCACCATAAATTAGATAATCAAGATAATATTTTCATCTATAGAATGATCAATGCTCTTGTAATAACAATTTCTTAGAGGAAAAGTTATCTTTTATATTATATCTAGCCAATGTTGCTATTGATTGACTCCATCTTCATTGTCCACCCATCATCGCCGATCAAAAGTCACTGTCGAAGGTAAAATTAGATTTTACACCGGATTTTGCTTTGATATTTATACTTCCAATTATAATAATTAGTCATTGCACTTACAATTGAAAATTTTAGTTTAGCTCTTATGTCAATATCGTAAAATAAATGTAACTAGTCGCGTATTATCCCTATCGCACGTTGAAAATGTTGAAAGCATACCTAAAAAATTGATTATTATAATCAAAATTAAATTAAATGTAAATATAATGATGGAAAATATAATTTAGATAAAAAAAAATTAATAAAAATATAATTATATATTCTTAATGTTAAAATATTCTATATTAGATATAAGATATTCTTTTTATATATTACTTATATTAGAATATCATGTATCTTACTTTTTAGTAAGTGTTAGATTTATTTTGGTATATAAATCATTACTATACATACCTCTCATTATAAACTTATTTAAATATCTCTTCTTTACCTTTATGAAATGCACAACAAAATGAAGACATTATATTCTCTCTCTCCATAATTCTATTATTTCTTATCTTTTATTTTTTATTTCAACATGGTATCAAAACTTATGATATTTTTTGTCCTACATAGATTAGGCCGTACAAGTTTTGTTTTGTTCAATTTGTTTTTTATTTCTCATTTTTGCCAAATATTGTCCACTTTGTCTTTTCGGCGGATGTGTTCAACTTCCACCAATGCTGCTACCGTTTTTTTCTGCTACACTATTTTTCATCACCATAATATATAGAGAAAATTCTTTTTTTTTTTTGGTAGGCGAGCGGAGAGGGAGGAGCCCCGGGTCGAACCCGGGTGGTGAGTGGGCAAAGGAGGGGCTTTGCCACCAAGCCAAGAGCCACACTCTAGAGAAAATTCTTTTATCTTCTATTTCAACATAATATTAGAAATTTTTGCGTTTTTCTTTTCTGGTATTTTTTTTTTCTTTTTAAAGCTTTACTCTATCATAAAAGTACCATAACTACCACAAAATTCTTTTCTTCCACTTTCTGAATCATATATATCAAAGTTTTATGCATTTTTTTTTTCCTTCTCTAGTGTTTTTCTTTTCAGAGCCTTATTCTGCCTTATTCCATATATTCTTTTTATTTGAGATGATCTCTCAACATTATATCGTTCTTCCTATTCACAGTACCATTTCTTGACAAAATTAACTATAATACACCAACAGATGTTAGTCTTTTTTATTGATCGTAAACTCTAGAGAGTAAGATGCTGCTATTTTCTTCCGATATTTTTTAGTTTTGTCTGTCTTGTTCCATCTTCGTACACTTTATATTCTATTTAGTTATTTTTCTTTCTCCAATCCAAAAAGAAAATCATATTAGTGGCAACAAAATTTCTTCAAGAACTTACCATCAAAAATTCATCGCCGTCAGTAGCAACACACAACCCCAGATTCTGCATTCACAGCTTTTTCTATTATTCCATTCAGCTGTTTTTGGAATGATTTTATTTCTAAACTCAAGTTAGTTTATCATCTTGAGTTTAAGGGAGAGTATTAAAATATTTCATATTAAATATAAGATATTCTTTATATATATTGGTTATATTAAAATATTCTATATTTTTTTACTTTTGAGTAAGTATTAGGTTTATTTTAATATGTAAATCATTACCATTCATACTTTTATGAGATATATGACAAGATGTAAATATTACATATTGTATTTTCAATTCTATTATTTCTTCTTTTTATTTTTTATTTTAACACTTAAAAAGAGAAAGGGGAATGAGAGAGAGAGAGAGAGAGAGACCAGTTCATAGATAAGGGAACCAACGATGAGGGTCCAGAATCGGCCGGCGAAGGAGTCGGCAACGAGAGCGCCGATGAGAGGGGTGAAACTGGAAGTACCACCGAAGTTGGTGAGGGTGTTGGAAGCTTTAACCATGGGCACGTTCAGCACTTTTGTGAGGTACGTTATCATATTCGCATGGAACCCAGTGCTTGCGAATCTGTCACATATTTCGTTTGCTGTGTATATATATATATAATAAACTAATTAATTAAACAAATGATACGCGCAAAGACAATCATATCAGAACAATTTTTTCGTCACTTTCACGTGAATGCTTTAAGTTTTACTGTACATCCAACTAAGGTCCCCCTTTTTTTTTTTTTTTCCTTATCTGCCTGTCAATAATTTTTAATATGGAACTTGGGCACAAGTTTTAATTTAAGTAGATATAATCGTTAATTTTCAATTTTTGTCATAAATAAATATTACCTTTTGTGCCATTATATCATCAGTATGCCATAAAAAAAAAAAAAAAAATTGCCAGTCGAACGATATATCATTTGGATTCTAACTGGTTAGTTAACGACTTTGTTTGCATAAATTTATGTCAGTAATTTAAATTTTAGCAACAATACGAGGAACATAGCATTCTTAGGCTTAGTTTGGAAAGCCTCATATTCTAACTACTCAGTTTTTAATTTTTTTTTTAAATGATCAAATTTATCTTTTTATATTTTAATTTTTTTAAATCATAAAGAATAAAAATATCAAATTAATAAAATGTTAAAAAGTTAACTGCTAAAAAATTAACTTTTTCTCTTTTCAAACACAATATATATATATATATATATACATAAATAAGTTTTTTTGGGCTATCCCAACCAAGCATTAAGTTAACTGACTGAACTATCATGCCCACAAAAAAATCAAGAAAACAGGTAATGAAATAAAATAAGGGTATTTTGCTTTAAAAAATATTTTTTATTATAAATAAAAATATTTATGATATTATAACTATGCCTTAGCTTATAAGTTTATATAAAGGTATTTATGGCCTTATAATTTTGCCTTAGGTTGTAATTTTGTATAACGGTATAATGGTATTATAATTATACAAAATATATGATAAAGAGGAAGAAGGACAATGGTGTAATTTTAATTTAACCAAAAAAAATAGGATAGAGTGAAAGAGAGAATTACTAGAATGTAAATAAACTCACCTATTTACATATTTTATTAATAACAAATGGAGGAGGGATGTTTATTTGTGAGGAAAGGGACAAATTTGTCTTTTAAATTTACTCTTTTTATTGATTTCATAAAAGGGGAATAAATGCAAATAATTAATAATTGAAGGAGGCAGATTAACTAGTTGGAAACAATTGATCACCAGATTTTCATGTACAAAATTTGCGCAAGTAGTTTTTTGTTTGGCAATTAAGGGTCCGTTTGGATGTTCAAAAACTAGCAAAAAATATCAAAAGTTATTTTTTGTAACTTTTGGTATGTTTGGTAGAATCATAATTTTTCTCACTTTTTTATTTGTTACAATAAAAAATAAAACAAAAAGTTTTTGATTTACTACAATAAAAAACATACCAAACACACAAAAAGTTACTACTTTTTTATGTTACCGTAAAAAATTTACCAAACACTTAAAAATTATAAAAAAAATT
Source organism: Vitellaria paradoxa (assembly GCA_019916065.1). Taxonomy (NCBI): domain Eukaryota; kingdom Viridiplantae; phylum Streptophyta; class Magnoliopsida; order Ericales; family Sapotaceae; genus Vitellaria; species Vitellaria paradoxa. The sequence continues at coordinate 16,157,061 of CM034235.1, read as the reverse complement.
ATTAAAAATTACATTTTATTTTATCAAATACACCAAAAAAATTATATCTGAAAAAAATACAAAAAAAAACTATCAAAAATTTTATTTTTTTTTTTTTTGACCTCCAAACGGGCTCGAAAACTGTGGGTGTATAGATATACACATATGGCTTCTTGTCCACTTGCTCTTAAAATTTTACATAGATTCCTAGCATGTAGGACCACGTGCACATCAATACAAATTCTAGAATTTCTCAACCCATCAATTGATAAACAAAAGTATCCAAGTTGGCTGTGAACGGAGGAAACCGGCATCTCTATAAATTCTCTCTCTCTCTCTCTCTCTACACACACACGCACGCACGCACACGAAATAAACATTAGAGAATCAGCTGGGTGGCTTTGCTGGCCGGAGCTAGCCCTGACATTTTTATTTATTTATTTATTTATTTATTTTGAAAAGATAGGAAATTTGATTTTTTTCTCAACGTACCTTCCGATGTAATAATTAGGTAATTTTAGGAATAAAAAGTTAATTTTTTAATTAGATACTAAGAAATTATTTTTTTTTAAAAAATCAACTTTTTAATAATTTTTAAATTTTTTGTTCATTTGATAATTTTACCTTCTGTGATTTAAAAGAGGGTTAAATTATAAAAAGGTAATGATCATTTAAAAAAATTTTTAAAATTTAAGTTGACATTTGGTTTGTATTTCTATTTTTTATTTTCTATTATTTATTTCATGTGTTTTATATTTTGAAAATTTCAAAATATAGAAAATTTTTGATAGTTTTTTTTTTTTTGTTTTTTTTTCAGTTATAATTTATTGGTGTTTTGGATAAAATAAAATGTAATTTTTAACAATTTTTAAATGTTTGGTAAACTTTTTACTGTATCAGAACAGAAAAGTAATAACTTTTTGTATATTTGGTAAACTTTTTACTATAGTAAAGCCGAAAAATGATAATTTGTGTGTGTGGAGTAATTTTTTTGTGGAATAAATTATTGTAATAGAGTAAAAAAATTAAAAAATTTGCGATTTCACCAAACACACCAAAAATTACAAATATAACTTTTGATATTATTTTGCCTCTTTTTAAAACGGACTTGAACGTGAGAGTATACGGAGATGATAAAAGGCTCCGTTTAAATTTCTCTGAAACTTCACAAATTTTTATAAAGTTTTATAAAATTTAAATTTTGTATTTACTATGCGAATTACAAAACTATAATTTTTATAAATTTACACTAATTTTTATAACTATAAATACCTTTAAATTTTCCTTTTTTTGGGATTTGTAACATTTCTAATATCCTGTTTGGAGTTACAAAATTTTATATAAATGTGATTTGAGTTACTGTTTAGTGTTTGAAGTGTAAACTACAAACCACAAAAAATAAAAATAAATAGTTCCGATTAAACGAATTTGTGCATACATTTTTTAACTTTTCTATCATAACTTTTTAAAATTTATAAAAAAATATTATTAAGATTTGTAAAATAATAAAATAACACGTGTCTACGGCACCCCTCAACTAAAATTAAATACGTATATTTTTAAATTGAAATATGTTAACACATTTTCCTTTTTTATTGTGTTATTCTTGAGAAACAAAATTTTTGTCATTTTCAATGCAACTTTTCACATATTATCATTAAATTCAACTCAATTGTCTTCAGAATGTCAAGAAACCCAAAGATTGGGCAGAAGTTTGACAAAATTTTAGTTTGTAAAAAATCTCAACCATTCGTTAAATAATAAAAATGAATCTCAATATTTAGATTTTAGTTTATGAGAGAAATATTTTTAAAATGTGTTGTATTTTGTTATAAGGTAGCTTATTTACACTCCACAAATAATTTCTTATACTTCATTTTACTTTTTCATTAATTAAAATTACACATTTGCCCACCTATCTTTTCAAATATGTTTTACATACTCATTACTATAAAAGTTCTTATACAAAAACTTAATCCAAAATATAATTATAATATTATAAATATTTTTATTTTATAATAGAAATTATTATTTTTTAATTATATACAAAATGTAACTTACTAATTTTTCTTAAATATTTTTATAAGTGGATGGATAATTACAATATATATTTTTTTGTTTTGAAAAAATTCACTTTTGCATGTGAATTACATTACTATGATAAAAATTTCTAATTCTATAATTTAAAAAAAAAGATTTTTTATTATAAAAAATTAAAATTAAGTTTTCAAAATAAATATAATTATAGTTTGCTTAACAAATATGTCTGTAAACTTAAAAGTTAATTTTTTTAATTTATTGATTTTCCTAGTTATATTTTTTTATTTTTTATATACATACATGATGAGAAAAAAATAGAGATTCTATTTTGAATTTAGGATTGATGAGAAAAATTAGTAAGTGTAAAAGATAATTACAAATTTAAATTTACAAATAGTCTATTTTTATGTTTGCGAGTTTTATGTAAGGAAAAATATTTTAAAAGACTAAAATAAAATTTATTTTCATTCATATTTTTATCAATTATATAAAGATAAATATTAATTTATTTTAAAATCTAATTAAATAAGAAAATAACTTATTTTATTTCAATTTATTTACAAACTTTTGTCATTTACTTTGTCAACTTGATATTTATTTATTTATTTTTATAATTTTTCATAAAGTATTTATTTTAACATTTAACACACTTACATTTTATTTCATTATATTATTTTTAAAATGTATTACAAGGTTATAAGAATTGAAAAGATTGTATTGAATCTTGTTAAGTGACTTAAGGATAATGACAAGAGTTAAAATGACAAAAATTCACAAACAAAATGAATGAAAGAAATTAATTTTTTTATTTGATTGAATTATGAAATAAAATAAAATAAAATTTATTTTTATATGATTGTTAAAAACATAAATATAAATAAAAAATATTTTACTCATTAAAAATAATTTTTTCTATTCTTTTATATATGCTTAAGGGTGTTTGTTCAAATTTGTAAGTATTTTCTTTTTCAAATTAGATATGAGAATATCTAATCAAAAAAGATAGTTTTGTAATTTCATTGAATGAAAATATTAAAGTGAAGTGTAAGAAAGTATTTATGGAGTGCAAATAAGTTTAGAAGAGAGTATTTATGGAGTGCAAATAAGTTTAGCCTTTATCATATAGATATAAATTTATAGAGGTTTTGGACTCTAAAGGTATGATGTGTAGAGATAGAGGGTTTGGATTTAATTAAGATTTATTAATTTTATTAAATAGGATTTATTAATTCAATCAACAATATTTATTAATTTAATCAAACTTATTTTCATTAAATCCTAACCATTCATCTTTACACTTCAATCCTTATAATAAATTTTACACTGGGACCTTTGAAATTAGAAGCTTACGTAATTTGAGATAAAAAAAATTTATAAAAAATTATAAAAATTTTTAATATTTTTCGACCATCTTCAGAGTTACAAACGGACCCTAATTCTGCTTTGGTGGCCTTTTTCCTTGGAGAGCCCTGTGTCAAATAAGTAGTCTAGCTGCGATGATAAACGGTAGGATGCGATCATTTAGGTTGACGTGAAAGGATCTCACTTTCACGCTTATTCCCGTCCAAGATACTTCATTGCACCGTCATTTGCATCACTTGTTTCATTTTATTTATTTATTTATTTTTTTAAGATGAAGATAGGCAGGTAAAAGAGAAATTTACTTTAACAATCTGCACACTATTTTCAAAGATATTTAGTGTGGTGTTTTCAAATTTAATGATAAAAAAAAATTATTCAAAATAAGTAACGTGAGAATATTCATAAATCAAAAATTTCGGATCACCTTAAACTTAAAAAATCTTAACTTGAGTTATCTACAAGCTAATTTTATATTTATTATTATTTATTTTTTATAATTGAGTCAAACTCGAACTCAAGTAGAGTTCGTGTACAAACCACTTTATTTTTATTACACTCGAATTCTAACAAATTAAAATTCTTGAATTCCTTTACTACATGCTCACAACCAAAGTCACATACCCAAAATGTTTAATTGCATCTATCAATATAGCCTCATCAAGGCCATTTATTACATTTTCAAGAAAGAAAACGTAAACTAAGATTTTTAAATAATAAAATCTTTTTTTTTTCTTTCAACGCATCCATTTAAAAATGCTGGATGATGACTCTAAACTTTATGGGTAATGACTCATTTCAAAACATTCGAAAATACCATTCAGTGCAGTCAAAGCTCAAGTCATATCTTAGGATCCTGATTGCGGACCGAATCCAATCGCGACAAAGAGGTTTGCGAATTCAAGAAAATAAAACTTTAAAGATTAACTTAACTGGTAAAATCTTAGATTTACTCTCTAGTTGTCACTAATTCGAGTCTCCTCAAGACCACTAGAGATTTACCTGTTCGTTAACTCTAGAACCTTCAGGAATTAGTCTAAGTACGCATAAACTGATTCAGACACTTTGAGATATCAAAAAATATAAGACAACAGAATGTGTTTATTAATAATTTTTTTATTTAAATTTTTTTAATTTCTCAAATTCCATACTTTTTTTTATTCAATCTTTCAAGAGAAATAATTTTAGTACACTATTTTTTTTCCCTCTTGAAAAATCCTTGTCCAAGAGTCAATCATACTCACTTTGAAGTGGAGGTGCTCCGCTGGGGCGACAAGGGTCAGTAAAATTCCACTCAATGGTCCAAAAAGTTTTCCACTTTGACAATGCCACGTCTACATATTGATGCAGTCCCATTTCAAGACAACAAAGCACTCTTCACTTTCTCCTATATTTTTAATTTACTATATACTGTCCATGCTGTTGTTGTAGTAGTTCTACATATATATATATATATATATATATATATAACTTATCCATTCATCCAATCCTAACAAATCAAACGGCAATGAATAAAAAATAAAAATAAATTAAAAAATAATATATAATAAAAACATGTAAAAAATAAAAATAAATAAAATAAAATAAAAAAATAGATGTATTATTAATTACAAGTTGAATCTAAAAATGGTGAGAGTAGAAATAGGTTCATCATGTGAACTTGAACAAATTTAAAAAAAAAAAAAAAAAAAAAAACGAATAGGTGGCGCATTCACTTACGCAAACCCTGATTAGAAATGGAAAAGATAGGGCAAACAGTACAAAAGGCATATACATATATATATATATATACATATATCACTGCAAAAAGATGAAACCAACAAAATAGCTCAATATTTGATTTGGTTTTTGTTTTGTATAGGAAGAATTCAAAGATAGTGCCCACAAATGTGATTGGATTTTTGTTGTTTTCTTTTGATTTTCAAACAAATATGCCCTGAAAGTTCCAGCACACCACATGCGCACTTGGCTCAACAAACAAAAACAAATTAATTTATAAAGTTAGTATCAAAGTTGTATGTATATATATGTTAGTGGTAACTTTACCAGTTCAAGGTTTGCTCCAACAGCATGTAACTCTTTTAATTTAAAAGTTAACATATGACTCTCTCATTATTTGATTAAAGCATAAAATTTGATAAATTTTATTAACTTAATTTTTGTCTTACGTGTCAACTTTTATTTCAGGAAAAAAAAAATATTCGCACAAATATAACTATAAAATTACATGTTTATACATTTTAACGTTAAAATAAAATATTATTTTATCTTTTAAAGAGACTCAATACAAAATTTATAGATAACTTTATCTTGATTTTTATCAGAAAAAAATTTTTGTGCACAATTAGACATGAGCATTCATGGTATGTGAGACAAATATAATTAATTATTTTATCTTTTAAAGAGACTCAATATTATTTTATCTTTTAAAGAGACTCAATACAAAATTTATAGATAACTTTATCTTGATTTTTATCAAAAAAAAAGTTTGTGCACAATCAGACATGAGCATTCATGGTATGTGAGACAAATATAATTTATTATTTTATCTTTTAAAGAGACTCAATACAAAATTTATAGATAACTTTATCTCGATTTTTATCAAAAAGAAGTTTGTGCACAATCAGACATGAGCATTATTCATGGTATGTGAGACAAATATAATTTATTATTTTATCTTTTAAAGAGACTCAATACAAAATTTATAGATAACTTTATCTTGATTTTTATCAAAAAAAAAAAAGTTTGTGCGCAATCAAACATGAGCATTCATGGTATGTGAGACAAATATAATTTATTGTTTTATCTTTTAAAGAGACTCAATACAAAATTTATAAATAACTTTGTCTCGATTTTTATCAAAAAGAAGTTTGTGCACAATCAGACATGAGCATTTATGGTATGTGAGACAAATATAATTAAATTTCAACGCAATTTATCAATTTTATAATTTAGTTCAAATTATAAGAAAATTATTTGTTGATTTTTAAATGAAATAAAAATTTTATATTTTTTGGTCAAACTGTAAGATGGTAAAATGTAACTACTTGATCCGGATATTAGTACATTGAGAGCCTCAAATCATCCGACCTAAAGTTTTTTTCTTTTATTTTTTATTTTTTAAATAGAGAACTAGCTAATATCTTAACTCATTAATTTTTAAATAAAGATTTATTTCACCTATATCTCTTATGGTTTCAACTTTATATACTTATACCTCACAGGTTTTATAAATGTACACCTAAACCCCATAAGTCTTGCACTACCTTCACTCAGACTCCTTTTGTTAGATTTTTCATGCAAAAAGTAATTTTTAACTAATTCAACACTATAAAATTACTTTTATACTCTTGGTCTTAATAAAAAAATATTTATATTTTGATATGGTATATCTTTTTTATCTAAAAATTACACTAATTAGATTATTATTATTATTATTTTTTTTTTGTGAATCTTTTCTGCATTGGTACTTTTAATTATTAAGCTTCATATTAAAATTTTAAATTTATACTACATATAAATTAGTAATTATACATATATATATAAATTATTTTTACTTTTTCTATTAATAATATAATAAATTTATCATGGAAGAGAGAAAATTTTAATTTCTCATTTTCTTCTATTTATTTTCATTAGTATCAAATAATAATGGATGAACCTTACTTTTAACTTTTTTTTATGCATTTTTTTATATTAATAGTAAAGGTATAAAGATAATTTCATAGTCTATTGGTCAAAAGTTACTTTTTTTATGAAAAATCTAATAGAGAAGGGTCTACGTAAATGTAATACATACAAATTTCAAAGAATTTTAGTGTACATTTATAAAATCTGAAAAATTTTAATGTACAAAATTAAAATTATGGGACGTGTAAGTGATACAAACCCTTTAAATAATTGGTAGTTCTGACTGCTTGCGAAATTATGAATACCTTTTCATCACTAGTCAGTATTGATATTGTTTTTCTTCCTTCTCTGGTTATCAGTGATGGTGGTCATAAAGAAATTGAATTAATGGAAATACTGATTAGAATACACAATTAATACTGTTAAATTCACAACGGTTATGATAGTGTTTGGAGTGATAACAAAAATAAAAATAAAAAAATATAATTTGAGATAACTTTTGGTGTTTAGCGTTTTTAATTCAAACTACTTTTTTTAGAGATGAATAGTATAACTTTAAAACTTTTGCGGTAAAAAATTTGAGAGAGAAACCGTGAAAACGATTTTTTTAGTCTATTCTTACGGATTTATGTAAGAATTTTTTAAAAATTATTTAACTTTTTTGACTTTTGCATGAAAAAGTTAGAAAGATAAACCATAGGAACAGTTTTTTCGGTCCACTCCCCCAGATTTATATCAAATTCATTAATTTGTTAAAAAGTTATTGGGGTATGTAAAAAAGTATTGTGGTTTATAAAAATTTGTTAGAACATGGAGTTATATATAGAAATTTCACAAAGTACGAGATAACTAAAATGTGCTAGAAAGTTTTAAAGATTTTCAAAAGTTTTTAAAAATTTTTGTTAGTTTTAACAAACTAAACCGCGCCTATATTAAAATAAAAATACTGGGGTGTTTGGTAATAGGAAAAGAAATATGTAGAATATGTGCATATATATATATATATATATATATATATATATATTATAATTTAAATTTTATTTAAAAATAACTTTTAAGAAAATAAAACTCACAAATGAAAAGTAGTGGAAGAAAAATAACATGTGGGGATGAAAATTTTTTTCTTTAGATGATTTAGAGTTGCTATGCTACTTTGCGTGCATTTCGATTAATCCCTAAAGGTACTAAAGTAAATGTGACATCTTGAATTTTTATTATATTATTAATTTAATTATTATTTTATGCCTAAAAATTTTAATTGTGTTAATTTGGTATTACTTTAAATTTTTATTAATTTTAATTAAAGAAATCTAAATATACTATAATTATTTTAAAATTTATTAATTAGTGAATCAATTTGGCTATTAGTAATTAAATATTAAATAAATCAAATAAATGGGTAACTTGAATTGGCACGAGTCTAAACGTGGGTAAAGGATTACTTACTGCCCGTTTGACAATATTTTTTTTTATTATTATTTTTCTGTTTCGGTTTTCTGTTTTCTATTTGCTGTTGCCGTTTATTTTTTCTGAAATGAAAGATGAAACTACATTTAGAAATGCAAGTTTGTTTACAATTATTAATTTTTAATTTTAGAAAATATTTAATTTTATTAGTTTTAAAAAATTAATAGAACTTAATAAAATATACTTTATATTAATTTAATTCAATTAATATAATTAATTAAATTAATACAGTAAATTATTTATTAAAATCATTTAATTCAATAAATATAAAATATACTAAATTATATTATTTATTAAAAATAATTTAATAAAATATATTTCATAGTAAATAAATAACTAAATTACATTAATTATTAAATTAAATTATTTATTTTTAAATTAATTAAATTCATTTAATTATTATTAAAATAATTTAATAAAATATATTTTATATAAATTAAATTAATTAAATCATGAATAATTTAATTTAATTATGATATTTATTTAAAATAATTTAATAATAATTATTAAATTAAATTAAATAAAAATTTAATGTTATTTAATTCTTTATTATTAATTATTTTATATAAATTAATTTAATTATTAAATTAAATAAATTAATTGTGATATTTATTTATGATAATTTAGCAATAATTAATTATTAAATTAAATTAATTAATTAATTTAGTTTTATTATTTATTAAAAATATTTTATATTAATTTATATAATTAATTTATTTTATTGAATTTAATTGTATTATTTATTAAAATAACTTATTTTAATAAAATATTTGAATAAAATAATTTATTTTTATGTAATGTAACAAAAATAAACAAAGTTTTAAAAGTGTTAAAATATTGACAACAGAAAAGAAAACCAGAATAAAAATATTTTTTTTTCTATTTACATTTTTCTGTTTATGTTTTCATTTTTTTGAAAACAAAAAAATATAAACAGATTTATTAAACATATTTATGTTGTGAGTTTATAAATTTTTAAAAAAATAAATAAATAAATAAAAAATAAAAACATTACCAAACGAAACCTTAGTGTTAGACCGTTTGTCTCATGTGTGAAAGTGTAAGGTTGGTAGATAAGTGCGGACGTGGCTAGTCTATGCTTGGTAGGACACCTAGGCTACATGGGTGGGAGACATGAGCATGGGGTGCATGTGTGAGGCTTGTAAATAAGTTGCGTGGCAGGCTTAGTTAAAAAAAATAATGATAATAATGATGTAATTAATAAAGGTGGTGGTGGTTAGATGCTAATAATGTGTATCTCTATTATAATACTAAAATAATGTATTTTTTTTTCTTTTTTCCTTCACTCTAATCTTAGGTGGCATGCTTCTTTGATCACTATTGTACTTTCTTCTTTTTATAAATTTTTGAATTTTTTTTAATTTCTTTCATTCTCTCTTCTTTTTTTCTCTTTTCTCATTTACAAAACTATTGTTTCTTTGTCCCACATCGCCAAAATATTATAATTTTACTTTCTCTTTTGCCTATAAAACCACTAGAGTTGTGACATGTGATTTTAATAAATGTAAAAAAACTCATGGGTTCAAAAAAGAAACTCACTTTCTTGGGTTTCGAAAAGGAATTCACTTTCATAAGTTCCTTAAATAAACTTATTGGTTCATTGTAATTATAAAATTTACTAAATAATTAATTTGGGTTAAAAATTTTAAAAATTATTAAATATTAATCAAATTAAACAAACATAACTTTTGTTATAATGATAACTCTTTTTATATCTTAAATTTAAAAACACAAAAAAATGTTAAAATTTAAAAACACAAAAAATGTTGAAATATTGTTTAAGCTTGGGAATAATTTTTTTGTTTAAAAAAATTTCTAATTAAAATTGGTCATGCCACAATTTTTAACCGAATAATAATACTTAATATTTGAGTTGTTTTTATAAATCTATATTATGTACATTTTTCTATCTTCTTTTCCTTTGCTTTTATTCTACATGGATATGCCATTCTTTTTTTTTTTATAGATTTTTGAATTATTTTTTGAATTCATTCTTTATTCTTCTTGATCTCTTCTCTCATTCACAAAACCTTTATTTATTTATTCCACATTGCTAAAATATTATAATTTCACTTTTTTCTTTTTTCTAATAAAAACACTAAAATTGTAGCATATAATTTAATATATGTAAAAGACTTCATAAGTTTCGAAAAGAGACTCACTTGGTTGGGTTATGAAAAAAAGTCCACTTGCTTATAAATTTCATATGAAGGAACTTATGAAAAGGTAACCCACTTACTTATAAATTTAATATAGTTGTAAAATTTATATATTTCAAATACATTAATAATTAAATTAAAAACACAAATAAAAATTGAAAATAATTTGTTTAAACACAAAAATTTGAAATTTGTTATAACTTAAATTTAAAAAAATTAAATAAAATTTGAAATATTATTTAAGCCTGTGAATAATTTATTTCTAAAAAAATTTCTAAAAAAATTTCTAATTTTAAATTTAAATTGGTCATATCGATTATTTTTAACTGATTAATATAATTAAGACTAATAGTATTTCTAATTCTGCAAAATGAGTGAAGAATTAAAAAAACATAAAAATGTATATTAAACTAACAAACAGTTTAAAACAAAAAAGAGATTAGATCAATTAGGTAAATTTATGATTTAATACATATTCTAGAGAAAATTTTATTTTTTAGGATTGGATCGAGATTTGGTAAAAAAAAATAACTCTAACTATTTTATGAAATTATGTAATTTTATTAAAATATTTTGTAATGTATTTAAAAATTATATTTTATCTATAAAATTGTTATACAATTCCATGCATCGCACGGGTCTACACTAGTATATATATGTGTGTGTGTGTGATTCACATGTGCATGTGGAAGGAAAAAAAGAAAAAACAGTAAGGAGAAAAAGGTTACGGGAAAAAAAGTGTGGAAGAAGAAAAATTAGGAAAATTTTGGCTAAACTTTGTTGAGGTAATTAAGTTATTTATTTTGCTAGTTTACAATTAATTCTGTAAAAAACTAAATAGATTAAAAATGTAATAGTTTTATTTTATTTACTAGATTTATATTATTAATTAATTTGAATTAAATTTTAATAGTTTAATGTTTGATTTGTATAATTTATTTGGGTTAAAAATTTAGATCTGGAGACAATTAATTAGCAACAACTATCTCCATAATTTGATTTTTTTTAAAAAATATAATGTAATGTAATTTAGTTTTTATGTCCATTAACTTAAATATTTATTTTATACCTATAAATATTAAGTCACTAAGTAAAGGATATTTAATATAAATTTAAGTTGATGTGGACCTCTTTTTATTACAAATAATAATAATAATAATAATAATAATGATAATGATAATAATTATTAATAATTAATTAGTTAAGAAAATAAATATCTATCTGAAAATTAGACAAAATTGTTAGCAATAAAAAAAAATTGTTAATCTAGACCTCCTGGTCTAAATGTAACAATTAAAGTAATTAGATAATAGTATGTGAATATGTGTTGACTAATCATAATTTATTTATACAGAATTTAACATTGATAAAGGGAAAAATTAGTAAGAAAGATTATTGGACCCTTTAAGTAGGAGATTTATTTTTATAATTGAAACGTAATATTTTGTATAAAGGTATGATAAAAATATAAATTTATTACATGATTATTGTGACACTACGAGAGAACGTAAAATGATACAATTAGGTTTTACAGGATTTGAGGAATTGCTCTCAGACTGAGACAACAAAGTTATGTTGTAAGAGTGATGTTGGGATATAAGAATGGGAAAGCGTTATTGTTAATATTCTAATGATTTCGTGCATTTATATGAAAAATATATTGAGATATGATAAGAATGGCAATGTGTCATAAAAGTAGAAATAATGGACATTTCACTACATATTTATTTAATTTGTATTGTTATCATTTGTTTTATATGATAATAACAGTTATTTTGAAGACTTAGTATTTGTTTTTATATAAAAATACTTGCTGATATTGTTTGAATATTTTTCTTCCTAAACTTAGCAGCTCACCCCATTTCAATGTTTTTAGACAAAAAGGTCATCAAATAGTAAGAAATTGAGACTAATAGATGTTAACGGTCAACCGAGATTAATGATTAATTATTAGTATAAAGCCTGACATATGCATAATATTTTTAAACAATTACATTAGGGAGGAACTTATTTACTAAGTTCAGTTATTATAATCTGATTTTTCTGTTAAAACTCAGGGTGTGCCAGTTAACGACTGGATAAGTTTTTCAGTAGTCCTGATAAGATTCGAACGAGTAACCACAAAATAGTAAAGTCAAAATTTTACCAGTTAAGCTATCCCTAGTGTTTAAATTCTCTCTCTCTCTCTCTTTATATTTAATTTTTCTTTTAAATCAAATAAGCAAAAAGTAATCATTCCTACTTGTTTTTCTTTTTCATTTCTCGCTTCCTCCCAATTTTTCTCAAATCGAACACGGCATAAGTTAAGATTAGACTAAAGGGATTGAAAAATAAGTGAAGGATACATAGAGAAGAGAAGGGTCAATAAAGTGAAAAGAATATTTGTTAGCACAAATTTAATTTTTTTTTAATTTACCAAATAAATCTATTTTTATGAGTATATATACTTAAAATTTTTTATCAAATATTACTTGTTCAATTATAACATCATCCCCCTTCCTTTGTAGTTATTATATAACCAAAGAACAACATCTGACATCTTCCACTCGGCTTCCTCCTTTTTTTTGTTCCCTACATTTCCTTTCTCTTTCTCTTTATATATTAATTTCCAAGGGTAGATCAACAACTAATGTAATGGATTTGACCACGTGCAATCTTCATTAATAGCTTTGTAACTAATTTTGTTTTTCATTTATATTTTTTTATTTGTTTCTTTTTTTTTTCCTAAAATAGATGAATTTAATGATATTATTATAGTTATGGCTAATATGAAAGTGGATAGATTAAAATAATTTAGGAGTCATTTAACATAAAAATCATTTCATCTTCTCAAAGTATTTGTCCTTAACATATAAATAACACGGGACTGATACGTTTGCTTCACTTTTAACTCAAGGCACTCCACTATTTTTGTCCCCTCTCTCTCTCTCTCTCTCTCTCTTTAATTTGATGTTTCAAATGGCAAAAAGATCTGTAAATATTTAACATTACATAAATTCATTCTCAGTAATGCCACTACTTTATCCAGAAAAAAAAAAAAAAAAAAAAACTTAAGAAATAGCTTATTAATATAATTTAAAATTATATTTTAAAAAAACATTTATTAAATTTATATTTTCAAAAAATGTTTATTAAAATTTAAAAATTCAAAAAAATATTGATTAAATTTCATTAAAATATTTATTAATTTAAATTTTGAAAATATTTATTAAAATTTATATTTTCAAAAAATATACGTTTGAATTTGAATTGCAAAAAAATGTTCATTTGACATTAAAATTTTAATAAAAACTACCATTAACTTTGTTAATTTACAAAATTTACTGATATAAAGAATCTGAACATGGAATATGTTCGGTATACAAGATTGAAAAGTGACTCACAAGCCTACCAAATAACACTATAGCACTGCATAGTGGCGGAGTCACGTGTGGCCGAGCAACAGCAGCTACTACTACTGGAATATGGGGAATATTTTTTTTGAACTGCATGACCTAAAAAAAAAAAATTATTCTTCAAAACTTATACACTCGTAACTGATTATTATGTCTTGTATATTGTATAATACTTACACACATGAACAGTCGGAAATGTTCATTGCCTGAGTATCCAACTTTCGGACTTTCATATCCTGAAATTGTGAAAAATTACAAAATTACATTTAGTATATAATATTTAACACAGATAAATATTATTTTTGTAAAATTTTATTTATTTTAATTATATAATATACATTTTATAAAATTACAAATGCATTAATATTTCTTTTTCATATACTCATTTAAAGAGTGAGTTAAAAGAGATCAAAGGTTGTGAGAATAAAATGTTAATAATTATTTTATAATGGGTCTATTTGAAATTTTATAAAATTTTATAAATCTCTATGAAATTAAAAATTTTTAATTAGTACATGAATTATGAAATTATAATTTTTACAAATTTATACTAATTTTTACAACTTTAAACATCTCTAATGTTTATTTTATGAATTTTCCGTTTCTACTAAAAAAAATTCTGAATCCACCACTGACACTGTAGAATAGGAATTGAATGAGAAAACTGCCGACAGTACCCTTGTTATTCTGTTATTCATAGCTTAGATAATGTTAGAAATAAAAAATAATAACGATCCTATTGTACCCATAAAGTTGTCGAGGTCAATTTCTTGCAACCATAATGGCATCGTCAGGAATTGCCTGGTAAACATTTCTGAATGCGGCCCTCGTCGGGAGTGCGTGGCGACCATTTCTGACTACATTAGGAGAAAGAGAAAAAATAAACAAACAAATAAATAAAAGTAAAAAAATCAAACTGGAAAAGCACTCACCTTAAAAAAATCCATTTGCTGTCAGTGGTCCCATCTAATGGTTGATCATATTATATTAAAATTTTGCAGTCTGAACATATTTACTCTTTGTTAGTTCAAAAAAAATATAAATTTGCTCATATCATTAAATTTAAATTTAATTACTCACAGTCCTAATGTCAGTAGGCTGATATTCTCTTGATAAACAAAGCCTTCAAGAAAAAAAAAGTATAATTACAATTAGAGTTAACATATGGGAGAATTTAAACGGAATTATAATAGATTATGATTCGACAAGTGTAACCTATTTATAGTTATTTAATAAGGTATTATTATGATACGAGCTAAATTTAAATTATACAGATGCGAGGAGAGAATATATATATGTGTATACATATATATCATATAAAAAATTGATTTATTTATTATTCGTTTACTAGACTTTCAGTTGTGACCCAAATAGCAAAGTGAGAATTTTTTATCATTTCCATTTCTAAATGGAAACTTTTTTTTATTTTTCTTCTCACAATTCTCACTGTTAATTAAGTAGATAATTAAATGTTTAATGAGTTGTATCTTCAACCTATTTAAATCTGTTAATTAAGTAAATATTATCTCATCTATCTAATTATATATCTATTAATCATTTTAATTGAGTTCAAACGCATTTAATTTTAGTTTAACTAGGGGTTTATTTTAATTGCCACCTCTGACGACAATATTAGCAAGTGATATTAAAAAATATGAATATTACACAATATGAATAAGGCAAAGTTTGGATGACAAAAAAATAGAAAAAAATTTGGTGGAAAAATAACACGCGGTGGAATTTGATTGAAAGGAGTTAGAAAAATTTGTAACTTTTTATGAATTTTGGTGTGCCAAACGGCACTTAAGTAAACATAAAATTAACACAACTTAACTCAATTTTAAAATAAATTAATTATTTAACATGTTCACTAAATTTTAAAATATTCAAGTATAAATTCAAAAAATATGATTCCAAACACGACCTATTAACATAAATTACCACATCTGAGTATACGCACCCCTATTTTTCATATTCAGAAGGCTCTCACATTTTTCATATTTAGAAGGGCCCTTACGAAAATTTCATTTCCTGATTCTACACCAAACAAGATTATACAGATCGTGAGTAGAATTTTTATCAGCTCGAAGAGAAATCCTGTCATAAAAACAAAGTTCCATCACCGTCATTGTGATAAAGAAACCTTGCCGCGTCAAGATCTGCGTCAAAAGGGAACAACACACTTGTCCCCAACTTGTCCATGTGTAAAAACTTACCCAAAAAAAATCATCGTGTCCGACCCGCGTGTGGCATCTATTTGGGCATGTTCGTGATTCTTTGCGAGCAAAATTGTTGATGTAAGCCTATCTGATGGATCAAACTTGAAGACAGATGTAGATTTAAGCCTATCGAATGGATCAAAGTGTGATCTCTTAGCCTTCAAGCACGGGCGGAAATGGTTATGTAGAATAGGGACAATTTCCCCAACTCATTTTAAAATATATATATATATTTATATATTTTTTAATCCTACTATTCTAATTTATCTTTATTTGATCCCACTCATATCTAATTCCTCTCACTTTTAAGATTTCAACGCATTTGTTTGAGTATATCCAACTGCCTCTTACTTTCAATCAGAATTTCAACTCTAACTACCTCTCACACTCTCACCTTTAACTGCCTCTCACTCTTAGTTAGTATTTCAACTTCCATTAGAATTTCAATACATTTATCCGAGTATTTTAACAAATATTTGTCATTAGAATTTCAATACATTTATTCAATTTTAGTTTTTCTAGTTAGGAATCAATTTTTATCATTTATCCAAGATTTTTTTTAATCATTTTTTTAGATAGGCTTTCAAAATTTTCGTTTTTATATAATTTATTATTTATTCAATTTTAGTTTTTTTTTTCTTTTTATTAATAGACACTATCAATTTTTTAGATAAGTCTGATTAAATATTCCGTATCAAAATTTTTAAGTCTTGTTCCATCTATTACCTTTTCTATCATCACCACCGTACAGAGGAGGAGGGAAGAAAAGTGTTGACCTGCATGCAAAAAAAAAAATAGGAAGTCCACTTCGACAGAGAAGGTGAAATAAGTTCTCCAAACCCAAAGCTGCCTCAAACACGAATGAATTACTGTGAAAAGGGGAGGCTGACATAATTTTTGGTATGTCAGCTCCGTAAATTGCAATCATCGAGACCGTTTATTTTAAATTCAATAGTTGGTACAAAATCATGTCAGTTACCCCGAATCATTTATAATAGCATCAACCCTCACATAACATGTGGGCTTGCTTTGATTGGGCCTGGCCAGGGCCAGGGCCAGATGATGAGAACCACTTGATAGAAGAATGGGCTACCCACAAATTTATATTACCATAATTAACCTTAAAAACTAATTTTATTACAAAAATATCATCCTTTTCTTCTGGTCGATCAATTGTCTATGGCTTTTGCACCACCTTCCCTCCATTAGAAAATATAGGTTTGCCGCTGCTCTTGTGCAACTATTTTTTAAAAAATTAGCTGGACTTCTGGGTAGGATTGGACTGACGGCACCTCTTTGGTAGCCACGACTATTTATTTATTATTTTTTTTTTCCATAAGGGTAGAACACTTAAAAATTATGAACCTTATTTCCATGGGCAAAATTGTCACAAGGTCAAGGGTGACCATAGCCCCCTAAGTTTTGAAAATGCTATCCATATATATAAATTCTTCATTATAAAAAATTTTTATTATAGTTTGGCTTCCTTAAAATTTTAAAAAAATAATTGATTTTAATCAGAAAAACACTACCACTAGTACATATAAATTTTTGAATTTAAAAAAATTAAATTATAAACCAATCTCCTCAAAATTTACCTTTTTTTAATTGTTATACTTAGGGTGTGTTAGAGTGCAAAAAATCTCTAACTTCCTCCAAAATTCTACAACTTTTATCAACTTTCTCCACACTAAAAATCTCTAACTTTTACCAAAAATTTTCAATATTTATCAATTTTTTACAATTCTTTTAAAAAAAAATTCACACTTTTCGAGAGACAAACATTCAACAATCCAAAATTTATATACTTTTTTTTTTTCAACAAACTTTGACACTCCAAACACTCCCATAATCCAAAATTTAAAAGTCTATTTATACATATATATATATATATATATATATATATAATTTATTTTTATTCGTTAAATATAATTTATAATATTAATTATAATTTTTTTCTAAGTCCAAATTCAACATAAGAGAAAAAAATTAGCTCTTTTAACCAAAAATTCTATCTTCATCCTGCTTATTTATATGGACTTGTGTCTGTATAATGTTCTCAAAGAAGCACAAGTATTACCAACTGTATCTTAAAACAAGCCGTACTATTAGATTTCTTTTGTTGAACAAGCATACCTTATAAACTATACCTATTGATAATTCGATAAATTCGTCTCCTTCAGCAGATCTAATTCAAGTCTAGAAATAGTTGAACATATCGATGCAGTGCCTATCAAAGAACTTTTGATACTTAAGTTAGCTATGGAGTTTAGGAAATAGTTTTGCAAAACTTCAATAAGTATAAGAAGAGTTGTCATCTGTATGCTTATGAAATGGTAATATATATAAAGGTGTAGAGCCTTACGTGAAATGGGTGTGCATGAATTACATGCAATCATGCTTTTCTATCCAATCCGATGATATCACGTGTATTGTAGATTCCAAAGTTGATTTCCCAATTGATTAACCAAATTGTTAAAAGGTAATCAACACTTCTGTAGATGTACATTTCGAAATATGTCAGAAGACAGTTATGCATGTAACTATGATGCAGGCTATTTTGTCTATTCTTGTAGCTATGATCGCTTAGGCCCAATCGATACTTACTTCGTTCGGTCAGTTCGGGTTATAGTCTAGGTCAGTCTGGTAAATCTGTTCGGTCAGGAACCATCCTATCACTTATAAACAGTTATGCAAAAGTTATCTAAGTAGATATTTGTTAGTATTAATTCACTGTGAAAAATAATGAAAAAAGAAATAAGAACAGGTGTGTTTGGATAAAAATTTGTTTATGGAAAACTAAAGGAAAGGGGATTCAAAATTATAACTATTGTTTGGTTTGCAGCGAAAAATGAGAACAAAATATATATATATATATATATATATATATATATATATATATATATATGTGGAATTTGATAAATGCAGATTCATTAAATTAGAAAACTAATTTAATGACGAATGCCTTTTATTTTCGTATAACTTTTAATCTGCTCAAATAAAAATATGGATTTGAAATTTTATATTTCAGTTAATTTTTTTTTTTCCCTCCCTTTTCTTCTCATTTCCCTTCCCTTTACTTTTTTTTCCTCGCCAAACCCTCAGTCCCAAGTTCTAACACACCATAAAGGTTGTGGGAAAAGACTTGTTTTGAAAGAAGGGGAAAAATATTGAAGTTAAAAATACAAGCTGCGCAAGATAGTAAAAGGGGGCTCACTAGACCCAGATGCATTACTGCTGAAGGTCCGATCACTTGCAGTTGTCAACGAGGTTAACTTCTTTGCCTTCTTCAATACCCAACCTGCATTTATAGATAAAGCGCACCAACACATGAATGTTTTCTTTCCTTTGAAAATGAAGTCATTTATTATAGTAAAAGTGAAGATTGCGTCCATTACAATGTCAAGGGCCAATCTGCTAATCAAAAATAATAAAGAATTCTGAATCAATAACCACCAAACCATGGATGGGACAATGAGAAGAAAAAGCAAGTTCGGTATAAAATAATTTACTTACTGGCTCGAGTTGGGTATAAAATAAAGCAAGTTTTTGGACCCTATCATTTTTTATAAAACCTTTTCCAACCTGCAAAAATTAAAGAACCAAAGCAAAACGTCGACTATGAATACAAATTGTATATTAAAAAAAAAAAAGAAATAAATAGATGCATTCTCTCTGAATTAGATATACCTTGGCAGCTCTGGTTCTTATGCTTAACCAACTGGAAATGGAAGCCTCATATTTCTCGATCTTAAGAACTGATAAAAAAAAAAAACTTCATTTTTGTTCAGCAAAATTTAATAGCTTTCAACTGTAATGTTTTTGTAAGATTTAATTTTGGTAAATCCAAACAAATCTTGAATTAAATATTGTAATTATATATGTTTCCTAAATTTAAAGAATGAATAACCAAAGTCCAGAAAATTTGCAATGTTTCCAATGTGATAAACTACAATCTAAGTCAAAGTTGGAAATAAGTCAATTTCTACACAGATTAGGATATGCTCAAATAAGGTCATAGCACTCCAGTAGATGTTGCAGGTAGCTTGCATATAGCGCGAGGCTCCACCCCAAGCCCGCCGAGAGCGAGAAGGTTCGAATCCTTTGCATTAAAGCTCGAATTTAATTCTAATATTGTCCGCAGGCTTGACGCATGATGCACGAGGGATAAAGATATGTAGGCAAGGCAACGGGAGCTCAAGAGATCACTCTGACAAAAATTTTGCATACAATGAAGATTTTGTTTCCATTTTAGGATTTATGGTTATATATTTGACTCCTAGTTAGAATAGGGCTTTATAAGTCTATATGTACGTACCCAAGCTTAATATATAAAAACAATAGATGGGATATATTATAGTCTTGAGAGAGAGAGAATTTTTCTATTGAGAGCTTAATAGTCTTTTTTCTTTTCTTCTACTCATTCTTGAGTCTGTAAGTTTTGGAGGATCCCAAGGCGCACTTTCTAAGGATTCAGAAAGTTTGCACTTAGTTTAGGTTTATCGTGGATTCAAGTAAGGTGTCGAAAGAATTCATGCAAGGATTTGTAAAGAGTTCAAGTAGGGTCTTGTTACCTAAATTATATTGTGGAAATTATTTTGAGATTTTTCCCTCGACAGATTTTTTTTTGTTAATTGTCAAGTGTTCTTTATTATTGTGTGTGATTGTTATATCTTGGTAGATTTGGAAAATTTTCAGTTTTTTTTTTTTTTAATAGGCTGAAGGACAGAGCATAGGAAAAAAATAAATAAATGGTCAAAATAAGAGGAGCTTCATATGATGCAATAATTAGAGTAGTTATTTTTATATGTTGAATGCATTTAACAAATAAATGAAAAGAAATAGCTGAAGTGAAAATCTGAGCACTTGCAGGGCAAAAAAGTTAGCACTGTGATTAGTTATAAAAAATGACAATTTAAGCATATTGAGATGTGATTAATCATACATAATTAAAAGTTAAAATGAGTTAGATATGTCTAAATATTGTGTTTCTCCTATTTCAGATATTCGCAAGAAAGTTTGGATCAAAAAGACGTGAATTGAAGTAAAAGAGAGCACATCCATGTCAAGACGGAACACTATTCGATTTTTGCGCTATAACTTGAGCTACAGACCTCTGTTTTAGATGTTCTTTGGCTTGTTGGAAGGATAAGACATAGGCCTACAACTTTCATGAAGAGCCCGAGACCCAATTTTGCCATTTTGAAGTCTAAAACTAAGCTGAAACGTAAAAGTCAGAATCTGCCTGGTAGATTTCCCGCAGCTCGGACCATGCCTCGGTTTTTGGGCTATATCTGGAGTTCTAGAAGTTGAAATTAGGCGAGTCTAAGTGCGTTGGAAAGATGAGAAGGAAATTTAAAACTTTTATGAGAAACCAACCCCAAAAGACGTCATCTTGGTACTCTAAATCCAGCTCGAAATCAGATCAGGAAATCAGCAGAATTCTCACAAGTTTCAGAGACCCTTGTTCGCACAGCCTTTCCGGACAAACCCCTGTGCCAACAGCCGTGCGGACAACAGAATACTAAATTGGATTCTCAATCAAAATTTTAATAAGTGTTGGAGGGCTTATTCGGACAGCCGTCCAGACAGCCCAACCGAAGTCTGAATTTTTAATGGCATATTGGTAATATTGAAATGTAAGGACTATAAATACATAAGAAGGTTACGTGAAAGAGAGTTTTTACAAAAATTTTGGAAAACATTAGATATAATGTACTTAGAGTAGATTAGAGAGGATTGGAAGGGTTTCTTCATATTCTCACATAAGATTTTAATTTCTACTGTAATTTTCTACTTCCCTTTGTAATTCTCATGTTCTAGAGTAGATCAAGCCAAAGGACCTTGGGATCCATAAAAATCTCCTTGTAATTTATTCAATTGAGCTATTTTTGCAATCTAATTCCAATTTTCACATATTTAGATATTGATTGATTGATCTCCCTTCAAATCCTTGTTTGTATGCAATTTTTATCTTGCCTTTTCATGTTATGTATGTTTAGTACTTGTGTAGAAATAGTATGCACATTAAGTGTTTGATAGAATATCTTCATGAGTAATTTACATAAAAACCTCTCATGTTACACACTTTTCTAGACTTTGTATGCTCGCCAAATGTTTGTATACATAGTGCTTACGTTGAGTGTAGACGTTGTATGCACGCCAAATGTTTGTATACATAGTGTTTGTGTTGAGTGTGATTACATGTTGGGCCTTTGTTAGAATATTTACATTCTTAGATCAATTATGCATGCTATGTATATTTGATACTAAGTTCCCCTAAGTGATCTAGCAATTGGACTTTATTTCTCTAAATCAACCCACCTTGTGATGGTTTGCCTAGACGCATATAGACAGACATATTCGCCCTCTAAATTGATTGAATTGCATGATGATTGGATGCATTAGCCTTGGTCCCTATCCTCTTTAAATTCATAGATTTTAGTTCATTTTCATTCACTTTGCACTAGATTTAATTGGCACCTCCTATATGTTTGACAAAATGCCTACGTAGGTTTCATTCTCAAAATTCAAACAAAAATTTCTTCATTTCTATTGTGTGACACCTATTAACTAAGAGAAGAAGAATTGTGAGTTCACTATGCCTCTTCTTGTGGATACAACCGGTGCTTCGCCGTTAAAAATTTTAATTATTACATCGGACCACCTTGCATTTGGAGTGTAAATTCACATTGTGGAATGACAAGCACACTGTACTTATCCAAAAAAAAAAAAAAATCAACAACGAGCATCTTACAATATCCTCAAAATTAACTAGCTCTCAGTTGAGTTGAATTCATATATCTTAAGATAGAGGCAATAGTCCAATGCATTCATGCGAAAAAATCCCTTGTCCAAGGCAAATGTATTAACACATCAAAACACAAATTGTTTACTTAAAAGAAATAATGAATTCTAAAGAAAACTTTCAAGCTCAACAATTTCATCCAAAAGCTTAATTTACCAAAAAATTTAACAAAGCTTGCAAAAATTCAATGGAAGTCAACGAGACTGGGTCATGTTTACAAACAATTAATATTACAAAATGCCACTAAATTAGAAGGCTTACTATCATAGCAAGGAAATCATTTTTCATTTTGATACAAATGATCTGAACAAGCTCTTTTACATCATCTGATCAAACAAATTTAGGATGCCAATCAATTTTATTTGACTTTCTATGTATACAAATTTCATTTCTGATATGTTTGGACTCTGAATTTGTGAGGAAATAGAAAAACGAATTACTTAATGCATAACAGAAAAGAAGAAAATAAATCTCATTTACCAGTCCAACCAAAAAAAAAAAAAGGATATAAGTTTAGCTTCTTTCACGTAATTTCTTTTTCACCATCTCTGCATGTTCTTTTCATTTTCCTTGACAAACTTAAGATCCAAACATGACTTTACTGATCAGAAATTTCATAAACAAGGAACTTGTCCTCCAATAGGAGGGTCCAGGTTGTCAACATTGGAAATATGTAATTAAGACAAATTTTGGGATACCAAGAATTTTGGGATAAATTATACTTTATTCCCTTTCACATTATACTAAATCTCACTTCTAGACTTATATTTTCAATTATAACAACTAAATCCTTCCACTTCAACGGGTTGCAATGCTAGTCTTCTTCTGAATTTCAATTTGGGGACTTTTCATTAACTTGCCATGGTTAATTTTTTTTTTTCTTTTCCTCCATAGTTTTGCCAAAATACTCACTTTTATTCACCATACATATGATCTAATAATTAACATATTCAAAATTTGATAAATTATTTTAATAAAATACTTCTTGTAACCTGCTGATGAAGTACATTTAGTGAACAAAAGTGAGTCTCTGGCTAAAATAGGAAAGAAAACGTATAATTTTACATTTTTACCCCCTAAAAAATGGCCATGTGGCTAAATAATGAAAAATTCCCAAATTGAAATTCAGAAAAGGGCCACATTGCTACAAATTAGAAGTGTACAAATTAAATTGTTAAAATTACTAGTTCTAGTGTGAAATTTCACGTGTAGTGCATGGGCGGAAAGTGCAATTTACCCTTAATTTTTTGTTAATATTTATCTTATAAGTACAACTGCAACATGACAAATATAATTGCCATAAAAAGTATTGTCACCCCAGTTCCCCAATTACCTGCCCACATGGGAGCATCCTTGTGTATTGGTATTGGTCAAGAAACAAAACATACAATCCACCAAGAGAACTCCCCTCCTATCACCTCCTCAAGATTATTTTTCCTTTTTTTTTTTTTTAACAAATTTTACAAGAAAAAGTTAAGGACAAATAATTCACTACATTTTCCGTTATAATAAAAAATCATAAGTAATTCTAAATTACTTTCCTCTTCATTTTTTAACCACATTGCCATTATAATCAACTAAGACAAGTGATTCTAAATTGCTTTCAAGTTTAACAAAGTGAAGCTTCCCTTCTGCCAATATCCCAAAATTCGATGCATAGAAGTTCTAACCCTTCAGCCACCAGATTTCACAAAAGCATTAGGTCTAATTTTATTGACAGGAAGTATATGATGCACAGAGAATTTCTTACCTTTTTATCTTCATGTAGTGTGGTAAGACCAATGTGAATTTGACAGAATGACGCAGCCAAACAGCATTTTTTATCAGAGAGATAGAATCTTCTCTATTCACTTCCTTGACCTGAAGCCATAGAATTGGAAATTCACAAACATATAGAAGTTTAAGAATCAAATATCTATTTCTTTTATTTATGCTGAACATAGGAAATCCTGTTTAAGTTGCCATAATTTTTTTTGTTTAAACTTGTTGGGTCACTCAGGAAGTCCTGTTTAAGTTTCCATAAATCTTTTTTGTTTACACTTGCTGGGTCACTCTCAAGAATGTAGATCAGGAAACACCGGTCTCTGTAACTAGTCAAGGGGAGGGACATTAGCATATCTATTCTTCAATAAAGGGTAAGACTCAGAACATACAAAGAAAGTAGCACTGGGTAATTTATTATTCTAGTCCAAACAAATAAATTAAAGAAGAAATATTATTCAGTCACATGGATCAAGTACTGAATAGTATTCTACCTCTGCTACCATTACTCTAGCCAGACAACAGTTGTTTCACTTCCTGTGAACAAGTACTGGCCATTAAAAATAGAGCCTTCTTTCTTAACAAAATTGAACTTGAGATTATAAATAAAGTGCAAAATGAGTGAATTTTGAACCAACGGCAAAATAAAATGATATGGGCATCTACTAACCTTTTAACATACTTTCATCATGAAGTCTTATGGATAAATTCAGGCCCCATTTGGAGTAAAAAAAATAAGATAAATTGAGATAAAATATAATTTGGAGTTAATTTTGACACCGTTTTTTTCTGACAAGTCACAAACTTTGGGAACGGTTTTTCAAATCCGTTCCCACGGATTCAAAAAAATTCACAAAAAATAGAGACAATGGTACTTGTTTGAAAGTTTTCGACACGAATAATATGATTGTACAAAAAATTTACATATTTGGTTAATTTACTTTCAGATTTTTTTTGTTTTTAAAGCAAAATATTAGAATTTTTTGAAATTAGTAATGATGGAAAAATTAAAGGTAGAGGGGTTGTTAGAGATTTATAGAGTTTTTTGGAGTTTTATCTTATACCAAACGGGGCCTTAGTGTAACCGGATAAACTCCTGAACAACACAAGTTCAATAAATGTATCAAATAACAGATCACAACACACACCAGACGCACACACAGGATGTCTAAGTATGCAGGCCAAAATTTTTGTTGTGTCCCCTCATAAAGGAACAAAACCTTTTGTTCAAGACAATAACAGATTTAGAGGAATGGCAAAAGAAACAGAAGTCGAAACCTGTTCAACAATGCCATTTCCAGTTAAGATTTTAGATTCTCAGCTTGACATTGTTGTAATACTGCGATATAAACAGTCGAAATGTGCCTGGGGAGAAGCCAAAGAATAGGTAAAATGAAATCCAGTTCAAGGAAATAGTTAGTAAAAGTTGCCTCAAAAACCAATTACTTAGTAAAGGAAATGAAACTTGTCAACTTAATTGCATCAAAAATAAAAAACTAAATTGTTTTCCGAAACTTTTTATCAAATTAAGTCACAACTCGTATAATTATTAATACAAATGACAAAAACTTATAATCCTCAACTCAACTCAACAAACCTCTAATAAGTTCATATAGAAAACAAAAAGCATCAGGAGTACAAAAGCCAGGAAGAAGGGGAGGTTTCAAATGATTGCCAGAATTCATTTGGTCCCCTTTTATCCAAACAAATTAATACCTGGAACTGTCTAAGTGAAATAACAACAAGAAGGGTCATAACTAATCTAAGGAACTATTTCGTAGTCAAAACTACTTTGACAATTACATATCAAAAGAAATTTTCTCTTAAACAATTATTCAAACATCTTTACACAAAAATTATAGTCACTTCCAAACTAAGAAAACATAAAATTAATAATACTAGACAAACCTTAAATCAAAATTCCAAAACAAAACTAACAGCCATCACAAATCAAACAACTCTAAAAGAATTCAAAGAAAAACACAGCAACCATAAATACCTTTCCTGGAAAACTATGAAAACTGGAAGCAAGAATGTTTTTATTGATATATAGAATTCGCATATTCAACCCTTTTTTGTGGCAACAACTAAAGCAAGGGAATGACGAAAGAGATAGCAGAAGCATTGAGGTGAAGACGAAGCGAACCCATTGTCCTTGAGGATGATTGGATGATTTTCTTGTTTTCTGGGATTTTCCAATTCATTGTAGTGGAGTGTATGTAACAGAACCCAAAACGATGGTGAGTTGTTGATGTTTCAGATCTCAATTACTCCCTCAAAACTGAAACAAGATAACCAATTAACTTTTAGTTCAGTTTATGTGGTGGAATTTGAAGCATGGGACACTGATCCCAATTGCTCTCTCAAAACCAAAAGAAGAAAATCAATGTGAACTACAGTGAGGTAAAAAGGAAGCAGGTGAAGATTCTATAGAGGTGAGAGAGAAACTAGAGTGAGCACAAGCACACACCTTCCGAAAACATGTGCCAACTCCCTCTTTTTATATATATTATGACTAGAGCAACTTCCCTGCAATGCTACTGGGAAAAAACTTTGCCAAAGAACATAGAAAGATTTCCTCAACAAAATTTCTACTAGCTATCAAATAGACATATTTGAGTTTGTTTAACAACTGTGCATACCTAAGCCACGTTAGCAAGACCCAAGTCGAGCCAACATCAGGAGGAAACCTCTGGTGTGATGTTTTCGCGTAAAGACCCAGCTGTGCAGGAAGATCCATCTGCGACAAAACTCTTACTGGGTGCACAGCAGGACTTTCCCAAGCCCAAAGTAAGGCCCAAGGATCTCCCTGAGAGGGGACCTTCACTCATTCATCTAGCAAGATCATTGAGATCCAGTGATTTAGTAGTTAGAATCAAGGGATTCGTCCAGAGCCCCTCAACCAATCTGGAGAGAGATCACCGAGAGTTGTCTAGGACTCCAGTGTCCTGACCATGGAAGGTTGCACCAACATAGGGCTAAATCTCCGCTAGGTGGATACAATGCCTTGACCAGTGTCCTAAGGGACTTCTCCCAACATATAAATACCTCTCCCCTTCCTAAGGTGATCATCATCGCTACCGTAACCAGAATTATCCCCTCTCACCACGATCTCTCTCCCTTGCTCCAAACTACCTTGATTCTCACCCAACCAGCCTCAAGTGACTCCACCATAAACGTCGCTCAACATTGCTCCTAGATAGTCAAAACATCTCTCCTAGGTCTAATCATCCACAACTAGACGATAGCCATAAACACACACACACAAATATCCAGAAGGAAAATGATACTCAGAAAGAGCAGAGCATAATGAGGAGGAGCAAGGTGCCTAGTCCAATTACACCTCTCAACATTCAAAACAGAAACAGGGAGAATCTCTCAAACTAGATTGTCAAAAATTTCTAATAAATGTCAGTGACTTTATATCTTATCAGTAACACAAATCTTAATATCTAGTCCTAAGAAACAAAAGATGCACATGTAAATTGCCATTTTAATTTGACAGCAGTTAATGAAACTGAAACATACTGCAATCTGTACTGATGTGGCAGAAATTTGTTCACTTCTTCCACTTAACAACCTAGACATGTAGCTGTAAAATTTTTATTTAAATCCTGACTCTTTAGACCACGCAATAAAACAGTATTTGATCATCATGGTTAACAGATGATCCAATGAAAACAAATAGTGAGAAGGTGAAGCATCAATCAGTATGCAACAAATTACAGAGAATGATTAACTACACTATAAATAATGAATTATAGCTTCAGTTGTGATTGGCATAATTCTTCAGTTGTGATTGGCATAGTTTGAATTATGAAGAGAACACAAACTATAGGTAGGAGCATAAAAAACCTATTCCTCTTTAAGAATGGATCAAACCAATGCAATGGAGATCCAATGCAACAGAGAGTAAATCCCTACATCTAGGCCCTAGGGTACAACAGCCCCAAAAGTGCAGATTGTGATATTGTCCTTTTCTTGCTCAACTAATAGAAGGTAACATAACAAGACCCAGAACTCTTTTAGCAGAAGAACGGTATAATAAAGTAATAAATAAAATACGTACACTAAGGATTAGAGCATATTGAACTAGAGAGCAGCCATTGTTCTGATATCTGATGCAGCATATGTTTCACCTGAGATCAAGTACTCAGATTACCAGCCACCAGCACCATTCATCAACATTATCTGGCAGTTTTTCCCTCCAAGGAGAACAGTTTGAGCATTTAAAACTGTCACCAGAAGATCTTATGCAAGACACTTTCATACAAATTCAAATCATCAAGAAAAGAAATTTTAAAAATCGCAAATAATAACAAATTTGATGAGAAAAGGACGCAAAGTTCAACACAATGTTAAAAAAGCCTTATTCTGGGGAAATTAACCCAGCAGCAGTACTAAAGAATCCATTGAAACCAAAAGAGTTTAAAAAAAAGTCCAGCTACTTCTAATCCAGACGGATCTGCAAAACATCTCTTAGTTGAAATCCCTGAGTCTTCTTTTTAAGACGTCCAATGACTTCTTGTTAGAACTTTGCTTTGTATTTCTGCTTGAAAGGCTTCCAAAGAGCCCATCAGGAGAATCCTTGAACTTCTCACAGATCATAGCCACTTTCTTGTAGTCCAAAGCATTGTAATTTTTCATCCTTATAACAGGATTCATGAAGTTCTCGGGCTGACTGCTCAACAGAAGGTTTATCAATTGCCTTGCTTCAATTAAGCAGCCACGAAAACTGCCTTCCTTGTATATCTCACTCAATCCGGTACTGTGAAACCTCTCATCTGCAAATGACTCTAACGCCTTCAAATCACTGTTGATGCCCATAACAGCATTAGCATTAAACCTCTTCACACCATCACTGAGAAAAGCTCCCACAATAGAGTTGGAAATATGCTCAAGAGCTCCACTCCCAACCTTATACAAAGCATCCAGGGGTAAAATTTGCTGAGTGGTCGACATAACAGTGTCAAGGTAAACAATCACCTCATTTATGTACTCATGTGCACTTGGTGGGATATCCTCCGGAGTCCAATTCACATTCTCTGTAAGTTCCATAAAGTCATCTAACTTGGAGTTCACCAAATTTAACAGAGCAAGATAAGCTGCATCTCTTGATGTTTTGAGAACCACCTTTGCCGCTAGACTAGCCTGGGGCCTTTCAACTGTTCGGATTGGGATCCCACATTGTTGGGCTGCATGTTGTAGGAAAAAATCACAAGCCCTTTCAAGAACAGCTATGTTTGCAGCAATCTGCATTGCTTGGGAGACACCTGTGGTACCACTGTAAATTGTATTGAGTATAACTTCATTTAATACATCAATCAATAGCTTGTCCAAATACTTCTTCACAAAATCAAAAAAATTCATTTGACCCCCATAGGACAAGTAATTGACTGAGTCCTTTATGAATGACCTAACAATGCGGCAGCAATCAGGTACCATGGAAGAGAAGGGTGCAATATATGGGAAAGCTGGCATTATATCTGAGGTCTGAAGATGGAACATTAGGACATTTGCATGGTAATCTGACTCCTTTTTCATTACCATTTGCTCACAGGTGTCGTTGGCAAGGACATCAGCAATTTGTTTTCGGCACTCTGCCAAAAGAAGCTTGTGGTACTTCTCACGGCTACTATTCAGAGTCTCGAGCAGCGGAGCCACTGCATAACCATATTGTCTTAGTGTTGTTCCAAGAAGAGTCACATAATCCTTGACCAAGAGAAGATGGCTTGCAGTATCCATCTGTGAAAACTGTTCCTCCAACACCGACGTCACTTTAGCCACAGCAATTTCCCACATTGTCTCAAGCTGACTAGGCTGCAATAGCCCACCACCAGTCCGTAAGACTCTATCCTCCACAATAAAATACCCTGCAATTTGAGCTAGAAAGGTCTGATGGGATTCAAGAAATGGCTGTGAAGAAGATATTTGCAAGTCTGAACTTAGCTGCAATAACCGGTTCTTGCAATAGTAATCACGAAACTGCTCTTGGATTCCTAAGCAAGAATGGATGTGATATGCCCGATAAAGGGGTGTAAGGTCAAACTTCAGAACAGAGTCTTCATCAATTTCTTCAACATCTAAAGTATATGAAAAATCTCCAAACCCTGAACAATTCTGGTCCTCAGCTTTCCTCTGTCGAGCTAGCATATCCTCATCCCTCTGGCGCGCTGATGCAGCATGTCCTATTGCCATTTGTCCAATATCCTTGGCAGTGCTTCTTATTTGAACTAACCATTCGTTAACTAGACTGGTGACCTTCTTCTCAATGTGCGATTTTATTACAGGTATTCTCTTCTCAACAAGCATCCTGAGCGTCTTAACAGGAATATTCTGCAAATAATTTTTCTCAATCAGATCAATTATCTTCAAAGCAGGGTAAAACCTGCCTTCAGAAATGTGACTGTTACACTTCACACACAAATCTAACACTTGAACACAGTTCCTTGACATTTTAATGGCTTCAGTAACATTCTTCTTGATCGAATAAGTTAGCAGGAGATCCTCTAGTTTAAGCAGAAGAGCACTCCCAACCTCCTGCAACCTAAAGTTATCACTTGCAAGCTCACTTTTTAGCTCTTCTGCATCAACCAGGACACCTCGGAGCTCATCAACTGCCAAAATAAATTCCTCGTAATGGAGCTTACAGAGCTCCTCGATTTCGACTTCCTTCTTCTTGACAACAATTCTAAGTTGTTGAAGGAGGCTTTCGGGCCTCCCCATCTCGAAAGCAAGCCTAACCATAGGACCCAAATCCTCACCATTTGCAATCAAAGTTGCAAGTACCAAGTCTTCACCAGCATCTCCATTATCAGCCACAGTTCTCCTCTTGGGTTTTGCGTTCATGGTTCCTCTCGACCCTGCAAATCAAACGAATGGCAAATCCATCTCACCAAAGACAAAAGTAGAAGATACCCACTTAAGTATATCTCATAAAATTGGAACCGAAAAATGAAAATGCGGAACTTTATCGGGAAATATTGTTCAATGACAGTGGGGTGTCTTAAATCGTTAATAATGCATACCAAATATAAAGTTGAAATCATCAATTATCTTCAAGTAAATAAATCAGTGGGTTTCAGAGGAAAACTTAGCGAATCTTGCCAATCTACTGATCTCCCTTTCTATCAAAAGAAACAAATACCTAAAAACTAATAAAATAATAATAATAACACCTGACTTAAATTGAAAAACACAATCGAATAAATCTGCTCCCCATTTCAGTAACTACAAACATTACATAAATGCACTCAGTTCGACACATCACATGCCCAAATAGGTTTTGACTGGCAAATCAAAAAGAGAAACACCACACAAATAGAAAATCAAAAAACCCACAAACGAACTGCCCAAAAAAAAAATTCCCCAAACAAAAGGAAAAAAAGAAACAAAATCCCAAAAAGTAATCGATACTTGATCTCGATGAGGAGGACTCACGGTGCAGTAAAATTAATCCCAAATACGTTGACGCGAGAACAAGAATTCCTTAATTCGGTTGAGTCCAGGAACTACTCCGAAGATTTTCGCCCGTTTTCTCCCCAGAGAAAAAATGTCTCCCAAAGATTTTTCCGTCACTTTCTTGGCGTTTCTGTATCGTTCCCCGCTGGCCTCTGTTTAGCTTCCCGTTCGAATGTGTTCGATGTTATTTATGATTTATAATTCTAGATTTCTACTATTATCAGAGCAATTCTTTGTTTTTTTGTCAAATCATATATGGCTAATTTGTGCGTTTGGCCGGAACTTTATTATATATGATATATATAAATAATGAGTTAAACGGCTGAGACATTCTCACTTTGAAGCCAAGCAAATCCGGGTATTATTAACAATAAAATACTAGAAATCTACCTGCATTGTTGTTTTTTCATATTAATTTATTATTAATACTTCTCTGCCATGTCATTCATCGTTTGGCGTGCACTCGTGGGCAGGGTTTGGTTTAGGTTCGCATTAACTCATAACCAAATTAATTTTTTTTTTATTGGCTTTAAAATTTTAGACACAAAAACCAACCGTATATCATTCAGAATGAAACTAATTCAATTAAAAAAGTTTGATTCGTTTAAGTTCAATTTCATAATGTAATTATGATTTTTATAAAAAAATCGATTTAAATCAATTCAAGTCTTGAAATAAGTTAATTAAAAAATGAACTGCTAATTGAACCACGTAAAATGATCTAATTAATTCAATTTTTGAGTTATTTAGGTTATTTCATACACCCAACTGTCATTTCTAATTATTGTTGAAGTAAATATAACTCAATTTTCTTTATTTTATGTTATAAAAGTAAACAAAAGAAGAGTAAAAAATATCAGGCAAACGCAAAGATTTACGTGATTCTAACTTTAAACCTATTATGAGGCAAAGGTTTATATGAGTTTCTATTATTAAAAAAAGAATCTATGATTACAATGTGTAACACCCCAATTTTTCAGAACCCAGGAAGTGAGTGGAAGAATCATACACGACAGGTGCTAAAATATCAATTACCCTAATCAGGGTCACACCACTACCTTGGAGCAAACATCCATAATATGTAATAATAATTTTATGATTCCACTAAAAGTAATTAATAACAACTGAACCTCAGCATAACCAGGCAACATTGCTTTAACTACAACTTTAAATATAATAGGGGTTTAGGCCTCAAAGCATTTTTCAATCATATCCGATAAATCCCCTAAATTAATAATATTACAGTTCTAATTAATGTCACAACAATGCAAAAGTAAATTCAACAATGGCCCACCTAAGTCTCAGGTTCATGATCTGCAAAAAAAATCTGTAGGGACGTGAGCACTAATCCACTTGTGCCCACGATGCATAATAAATAACATATATGATATGCACACAATAATCAGATTACCAATAATTTCATATCAATAACTCATAAACTCCAAGTCATTGGGTATCTCAACATCAAAACATATATTAACATACATCTCAAAAATGATCCAATTATTATCTTTCATTTATCTCTTTTGCCATCACATCACAATCATCACAGTAATGGAACAGATACTATATAATATCGTCGTTTATGGGTCCAGACCCGATGGCCACGAGTAGCCCAATAATTATCATCGTTGTAGGCTACTAAGCTACTGGCATGAATACCAACCCCTGCGCAGGTTTAGGGTTTTTCAACCCAAGGGTAATCTCTATACTCTTCTTATTTTTCAGTATCTACAGCCCTGCAATCACAACATCGTTCACATTTCCTTTATCTCCATTATGATCATTTCAACAAAACAACTCATTAGAATCAACCATCAATATCACATCATCACTGTCATAATCATTATCTGTTAATAAAATACATCACTCAAACATCTCAAAATTGAGCATTCTCAATTACACATTTTTCATGCATTTAACTATAAATATCCAACTGCAACTTCAAGGGCAAAATTGTAATTTTGCATAACTTTAGGGGTAAAATCGTAATTTCAAAAAGCATTTGGGCCACTTCGTATTTATTCCAAACTTTGGGGGTCACTATGTAATTACCCAAAACTTTGGGCCAATTTGCAAATTTTCAATAAATTTGGAGTCAAACTGAAATTTTGTAAAACTTTTGGGACCAAATCATGATTGTATAAAACTTTGGGGCTAAAGGGAAATTTTGGAAACTTTTCATGGAATATGCCTTGGCATATTCTCTTCTATAATTCATTCTAATCCCAAAGAGCTTTCTTTTTGACCATGATCTCTTGGTGTTTTGATTTGGATAGAATTCATATAGTGTAGTCTAAATTTAATTACATTGATACAAAATAATCACACAAAATTATCAAAATATTTTTACATCATACATATGTAAATATAATGCATTAAATCCCTACCTCGAATCTAAAGAAAATGTGAAGAAATTTCAAAACTTTAAAACTTCGCTCATTTGTATCTCCCATTTTAGGCCGAATTATCACGATCTGACACCGCCATGATGATCACAACATCAAAAATACCAAAATTCCGTTATTCTTGAACTTAATTCCTCATTTTCTCTCTCCTCTTTATTTTCTCTCTCTTCTATTTTTTTTTCTTTCGGTTCGTTTTTCCCAGCACAACACACACACACACATACATATACATATCATATGCTTGGTGGCCAAGCAAAGTGAACTTCCAGGAAAGTTCAAAATTCTTTTTTTTTAACTTGGTGCCCAAGTTTTTTTACTATTGTACATATATATGTATATATATATATGTACAAAGTAATATACATGTACATAAGTATTACTAATTATAAACTTTTCTAAAATTTTTTTTTTAATATATATTAAAATTTTAAAATTTTTGAGTTATTACACAATGTCTTGCAACTAAGGGCGGAAAAAAACCAAGAGTTTCTCTCTCCACTTGATCCCTAAAATACGAAACTATCTTGTTTATTTATAGAGTTGTTTGGATAGCATAGTTATAAATAATTTGAAGTTTGACGCCCAGGTAATGATATAAGCTTACCCTAATGGCCTAAGTAATAACGCAACCATGGCGGCTTCATTATTGCAATGAGGCCCCCGACTGCTTAACTATTACGACTGTTTAATGAATTTGCCCCATTATCCAACAAATTAGTCATTCATATAATTATTTCACAACACTTCCTCTTGGATGACCATTTTTACATACTATGTGCATTCATACTATTTTGCATAATTCTCTCTAATTTATAGTTTTAGCCAAGGCAAAGCATGCAGGTGAAGCATTCCAATCATGAACATCAAACCTTTAAAAGTTGTACTTGGCAGTACCTTGGTGAATAAATCTACTAGATTATCGCGAGAGTTAATTTGTCAAACATGTATATCACTATTCTTTTTTGAGTTCATGTGTATGATAAAATTTTTGGAGAAGTTGTGTTTTTTCTTGATCACCTTTGATGAATCTTTTTAAAAGTTGCGTTATACAAACAGCATTCTCTTCATTCAATATGGTGGATCACTCTTGATTGATGGAGTTTCACATTGTTCTTAAATATGTCTAATTATTAATCTTAGTGATACACATTCTCGACTAGTTTCATAAATTGTTATTAGCTCATAATGATTAAAAAAACAGTTGCGACAATTGTTTGTTTTCTTAATTTCTAAGGTAATACAATACTACCATAAGTTAAGATACAACCAGTTTGAGACTTGATTTTGTGCGGATCAAATAAATAGTCTCAAACTGGGTAGATTGAGCTAAGTTTACTTGTTGAATTGGTAATTGGGTTAGATGTTGATTGTGATTGAATTTTGGCTCAACACTCTGCACATGAAAATTATTTTTGTATGCATGGGCCATGGATGCATGCCTATGGCGTTTGGTGTGCGCACAAATTTGGCATTCTCATGTGCACCGTTGTAGAATTTTTTTTCTTCTGTTGGAATGATAAAAAAAAAAAAAAAAAGGAAAAGTTGTCTAAGAAAAAATAATTGTGAGATTACTATTAACAAAAATGCACTTTGATAATACATTTTTACGTATTTTCACACTTTGCCTAACACATTATCAAAGTGTATTTCCAGTTATTTGTAGTTGTTGTTCATTAAAATGCATTTTCATGCCACGTGTTTGTTCTTATCTGAAAACTTAATTTGATATTGACCTTTTTGTTTTGAGAAAATTCGTATCTGATATGTATTTCATCTTCTCATCTTCTTTTCAATTGCCTAGTTATCTTCTATTTGTATTCCTTTTTATCCTCTTATGATTTTTTTTTTTTTTGATACGAAGAAAACCTCTTGCCGGTGAACCGTCGCGAGTAAAACCTCCGGACGAGCGCACCACCCCGCAAGACACGCCCACCGATAAGACCAAGCGCCCAGGAAGGGATTCAAACCCGAGACGTGGGAAGCCCACTCTCCAAGCCGGCCCCTGCTCCACTGAGCTAACCCGTGCGGGTATCCTCTTATGATCTTTGTAAACTGACATGTATTTCATTTTCTCATCTTCTCTTCAACAACATAGTATATGTTTTCAATTTCCTAGTTATCTTCCATATGTATTCCTTTTTTATCCTCTTACAATCTTCTCTTCAACTGCTTTTTTAGCATATATTTCCAATTTTCTAGTTATCTTCTTTCATAAAACGCAGTGATTATATTCTTTCAATTTTCTAGTTATTATCCTGATTTTCAGAAAAGGCAGCTATCTCTTTGGATCTAGTGTGTGTATACATATATATTTCGTTTTATAAATTCTGCTGTATATATGTATATCTGTTGTCTTCATAGAGAAATCAGGAAGATAGAAAAAAATTGAAGATAAGAAGGAAAGTTTATGAATTTTAGGAATCAGGAAGATAACAAAAGGAATTAGATGAAGGATAAAATAATACAATACAAAGAAAATGCAGTTTTCAAAAGAGTGAAAACACATTATGATAATGTGTTTTCATTATCAATAATCTCTTAATTATTTTATTTTAAGCAGCATTCTCTATATTTTTTTATCATTCTAACAGTCAAACAAAAAGAAATTCCACGGCATTGCGGATGGGATGCAGATGTATGACTTTGACGTAATTTATTACGATGACCAGGGGACCACCAAAATTGCAGCTGCAGAACTAGGCCCGGGTTTCATCAATTACTTTTGTACCCAGATTTTAAAGACATTTGGAGCGACAAAAAATGAAATAATTTAAGATAATTTATAAATTTATAATGCATATAAAAAGTAAATAATTTTTAAAATTTTTTTAAAATTTTTAAACTTTCTAAACGTTTTACATCGCACCCAATAAATCCTTACTGCTAAAGTAGAATGGCTTTCTGCAGCATCGCAGTATTTTTAAATCAAATGAAAGAAACCACTGAGATTCTATTCAAAATCAAAGGAGCAAAGCAATCTTCTATAACATTAAAATCAGTCCACATCAATGGACGATACAAGTCTACATTTCTTCATTTTGATACCATTAATCCTACCATTGTCAAAACTTACTGATTAAAGGGCACACCGTGCACAAGATTCTCGTATTGTGGGGTTATGAGAGTCTCCGACATAGGCAAATTCCCTCTGCAAGTTAATTGGCTGATTCCAGGCCTGAAATTTCCCATTACATAAAGAGGACAACCATGATAAAGCTACAAGAATTAGTGAAGCTTTAGCTATGTACAAAAGTCACCGGATCTCCTGGATCTGTGGACACTGCTCTAATTGCCGGTCCTCAAGCGGTCACTAAATGAGCAACAGATCCCTTTAACGGAAGTATGCACGAATATGTGACATACTTAACGCTGTCTATCAGAACAACAACAAATATCCGAGAGAGGGACTTTGGTCCCATCACGCCATCGCCCTCGCTGTCACCAGCCTCCCTTGGATCAACAAGCACGGAAACCACCATTGATGAATGAGAATTATTTCCTCGGAAGTTGTCTTTATCTGGATTTCTTCTCGCTTGTTCTTTGGTAATGTTGTTCCGAGAGCCAGGTAGGGGTATTGAAGCACCTGGGAGAATCCTTCTATTCCGGCCCTTGACAAGTTGAGTAGTGTTCTGACCCTGCTCCACAGAGACGTTTGCAACTGTGGCAGCTGGAACTATGGCTCCTGGACCTGGTGAGACCTCAAACTGGAACACTTCAGTGCACATGTCAGAACTCAGCATTGGCCCTGCACAGAACATGGTATGAGTTTTGGTGAAGGCACCACAAGTATAGAATCTAGGAAGGGTGAAACAAAAAAATTAATACTATCAGAACATCAAATATATTATACAATCTATCTGACCTAAAATCCCAACCTCCTAAAACCCAGGAAACCACACAAGCATGCAACAAAATGGCGGGCATATGATCCTGTTGGAACTATTGAGCAATGTAAGACGGTTTTCGGGTCTATTTTGTGAATCTAAGAACCACAAATACTTCTAGGAGATTGACACACCAGTGTCTTGTCAGTGTCGAACACTCTCAACGCGTGTCGAATACTTGTTTAAATGTGCCATATTATTTTTCAATTGTTTTTAGAACCGAACACTTTTTGAACAGTTCAAAGATACAGGTATATATCACTTAACAGTTCAAAGATACAGGTATATATCACCTAACATGAAGAAACACGTTGTAAATCTAAAGAAAAAATATTTAGAATTGAATAATAAGATAAGTGTATTTTTAATATAAAAGTGTACAAATAATTATTTTTCATGTATATATATAAATATATATATATTTATTTATTAATGTGTCATATCCTAATATTTTTAAAATTAATGTATTTGTGTGATTGTGCTTTGTCATCTCTGTGTTGCATAGCTGTATAGAATGAATAGAGTGCTAGAAAATCTAAGTCCAATGAATAGAGTGCTAGAAAATCTAAGTCCAAGAAATAAAGTGAATAAAAATAAATATCTTTTCATGTTGAATTCGGGTGGATAAAAAAATTAAAAAAAAAAAGGAAATGAGAGTGCTGCAGGACCACAAATTGAAAGCAAGAGAAAGGGAAAATAGGCAAACATGCTATTATGATTAATATCCAAAAATCAAGTCCCCCTATTCAATATAATCAAAGCCTTTACATAGGCTAACCTTAAATCAAAACAAAATCCCATAAATATGATCTAAAAATAAAATCGTAATATAAGTAACAAAATAAAAATCAATCTTAAGAATAAAATAAAATCTAATCCTAATGATATGGAATAAAATAAAATCCTAATAATATGAAATAAAATAATTCTTTAATATTTTGCTTCTATATTGCATCAAAAAGTCGAAAGTGAATTAAGTTTGTCTAAATTAACTTTATCCATATGTCCATTCATGAGAAGTTTGCGGTAAATAGTGTGGATGTAGTTGGAATCCTAATGCTGGAAAGCAATTTTTTTCATACCACCCTCAAAACAAATAAAGAAATAACTTTTTTCCTCATTCTGTCACTTTCTAGCTAGCACTATCCAAACAATTAAACATGGCCTTACTGATTTAAAACTCGAATATGAAATGCCATCAAACGGCACCACTCAGTTAATCTCCGTCCATACAATGAAAGAGAGGAAACAAGACATTAGATGCATTATGGTCATAAACTTTGGCCCCATCTGGCCCCGGCTTAAAAATCAGCTTTTTTTTTTTAATTTTAGCTTAAAAATACAAAATGAAAAAAAAAAGTCTGTTTGGTTTTCAAGCCTTTTGGGCTTTTAAAAGACCTATTTTTTTTCAGTTCAAAAACAATTAAAAGCTCAAGAAAAGAAAAAATGAAACCCTAAGAAAATGATGTGTTTGGGGCCTTTTTCACAATAACAAAGCTACATATTTTTCAAATTAAGTCAACATCATCAGTTCCCGAGCTACTAACTCACTGTTTATTTTCTATCATCAAACTTTACAAAGTCATATTTACAATTGGTTGAATGAAGTAATATGATAACTTTTAGAATATGGTACACTTTTGTTTGATAAAATGGCTTCCCCATTGGTTTCCCCATCCTCAACCTATGGTCTGATTTCCAGATCAAAAATGACATATAACACAATGTTCTTGCCATTTACAATGTTCTTGCAACTTGCTACTTAATTAAGGA
The DNA here is from genome assembly GCA_019916065.1 of Vitellaria paradoxa. NCBI lineage: Eukaryota > Viridiplantae > Streptophyta > Magnoliopsida > Ericales > Sapotaceae > Vitellaria > Vitellaria paradoxa. The sequence continues at coordinate 16,116,697 of CM034235.1, read as the reverse complement.
CCATATCAAAAACAACACGCACATAATGAGAAGTCGCCGTAACCTACAACAATCGTAACTGTAATAACTAGAATTATGATTTTTGGGATACAAAGAAGAGGAGAGGTAATGAAGTACATCACATGCATCACTCATAAATTATTTCTAAAAAATAAGAGTGATTTCTTTAAACAAATGATGGTCAATTAGACAAAACCACATGAGATGAAACCACTCTCAATTTTACTTCTGAAATATTGTTGAAGAAACATAATGCAGAAAAATGACAGACTTTGAAAAATACTTTACATTCCCCCCCCCCTTCTTTCTTTCAAATTATAATTTATAGGTCTGCTTCTGTTGGCACATCAAACAGGAAAAGTAATTAGGTAAGCCATATTTAACTTAATAAATGTGTATGTGTTTTTTTTTTTTTGGGGGGGGGGGGGACAAAAGTCATGTATATCAAAATCAAATACAAGATCTTTCCAAATTATAGGAGTAGTGAATTTTAACAAGTATCACATAATGAAAATGTATAATTTATTTATTTTACTTTTAAATATTAGTGCAGAAACAAAGAACTACATATTATGGCCCCTTCTTTGATGTATTGCACAAAAAAGTTCATAAAGGCTAGCCACTATGGGATATCAACTGTTGGAATGTTGAGGAACAATATATTCAAAAAAATGGCTGCGGTGAAAAGGAAAAGAAAGGGGGGTGTGTGTGCGCACACGCGTGCATGCGTGTTCAGAATTTATGCATTCAGGGGAACGTAGAGCAGGGAACAGTTGAGGAAAAGGGCACTGGCTCCCAAGATGGTTATATGAAGCCTAATGAAGACGAACGACAGCCAACATTGTATGAGGAGTGATTTCGGTTGAGGAACTCTAACAAAATTGGGAAGGCCAGAAACAATGACTGTTAGGGTAAGGAAATAGGTAACATGGCTTATTGCTTCAAAAAATGCTCATTCAGATTGGTCTCAATGTGAAAAAAGAAGAAGTAACTATTTACTTATAAGCAAGTGGCCTGTAGTTAACCGTGTATAATCAGTAACATTAAACAATCTTTGAACATGAAAACAATTAAAAATCCAGACGTCAGCTATATCAACGCACTAGAATGCTCTATCAAATAATGAATTTAGATCAGAAAATTCAGGCGGCCCAGGTTATCACACACACTTGCCAATTGAGAAAATTCACCAAATAAATAAAACAAACCAGTTCTCTTTAATTAAAAAAGGGGAAAAGAAAAATTTTTCTGGGAGTGAGTGATTGTTACCTGCAAGGCCTTCCCGGAACCACTGTTGAACTCTACCATCAGTAGCTGTCGACTTCAAATTGTCTGTATCTGAAGAACCAGGACCAAGAGCCTTCTGCCTTTCAGATGGACTTCTGTATAGGCGAGGTTGTCTCCCATTATTCCTTTTTGTAATAGCAGAAGGAACATTTCCTGCAATTGCCAGACCAGTCTCATCACTACTCTTCATTCCCTGATCTTGAATCGATGCTTTGGCCTTTTCAGTAGCCAACACAGAATGAATTATCAAGTTGCCGTCAATCTTCACAAGCTTATCATTTCTTGGAACATACAAGGAGGCAACAAGAGCCTCACTAGAATTTCCTGAACCCATAAATTCATTTGACTCTGGTACTCCAACACGATCCCTCCCGCAGAACTTGGTATGAGCAAAATTTTTTCCAGTTCGGAATCTCTCATTAGACAACCCCATTCCGACATTTTTCTCAGAGACATTCAGATGGCCATTGACACTTAGCACCATACCACGGTTTTGTTCATAAAAACTATTACCCAAATAATCTGATCCACCAGTAACAGTACCCTGCATTCCTCCAAACTTCACAGTTACCACTGGCACCATTCCAAAAAATAAGATAAAGATCAAGAAACCCAGAAAAGTAACGCTTGCAACCTTCTTAGTTTTACCCTTACCCTCATTCTTATTACTCTCAACCTTCTTAACCTTTGGTGCCGCAGCAGGTTGCTGCGGCTTGATTCTTGGTATTGGGACGAGTGGAACTTGAGAACCTTGTGGTTTCACAACATAAGGTGGACATGCCATCCAGGGATACCCCATGGGCGCCATAGGTGGATGTGGGTACATGCCTGGTGGGATATGGGGTGGGCACACAGCACCACCACTCAATTGTTGCCTCAAACTCGCATTTTCAGCCATTACGTATGAAATCTTAGTGTTCAAATCTTGAATTGTCGAATGCATTGCTCTCACCTTGTCCTCAAGCTCCTCCACATAATGCTTCTTTCTCTGCCTAGAAAGCTGCGCACTTTCACGGTTTCTCATCAACCTTGCTTTCCTTTTCTCTTCCTCTTCACTGATTGCATTCAACCCATTCGATGGATTAGCGTTGTCCACTGTATTAGCCCTCCGGTACTTGCTCGTCCTCGATTCAGAAATCACATCGTCACTTTCTTTCTTCCTTTTCAACAAGCAGTTGTTGCTCCCTTCCTCCAATTTAATCTCCTGATCAACATCGCGATTTACTGAATTGTTAGCAAACTTCGGCGAAGAAGCTGCCGATCGAGAGCAATTATCCGAGTCTGGTGAAGGGCAATTAAGAGCGTCCCAGACAGCAGATCCAGAATTGCCAGAACCCTGAGAAGAGGCCGGCCCAGAAACTTCGCGATCGTGAGCTTTCGACTCAGGCGACGGATAACTCAAAGCCCTAGCAGCATCCAACATCTGAGAAGACTCCGTCGATGAAGCGTTCAGAAACTTCGCAACATCCGAGCTTCGATCGCCGGAAACCTGACAAGACCCCTGGGACTGAGAATTCAAAATCCCAGCACCACTTGAGCTCTGATCACCAGAAGTCTGGTCGGAACGACCAGAATTAAAACCCCCACAAATGTTGGGAGTCGGATCGATGGAGAACTGTAGCGGGTCTGTTGAAGAGGGGAATGAATTGAGAAACTCTTCGGTGTCGCAGGGGAGGTATAAATCGTCGAAAGTGAAATCGAGATCTTCAACGTCGCCGTCCAAGGTAAAGCCGAGGTCGGACATGAAGTCGTCGGAGAAGATGGCGGGGTCGAGGGGCGGGACAGGGAGGGCATCTAAGTCGTCGTCGTTGGTGGCAGCGGTGAGTCTAGGATCCGGAGGGATTGGGCCAGCAACGGATGGATCAGCCATTACTAGGGCTTTTCCGAGACAGATCCGAGAATTGATCAACAGCTACAATAATATATATGGAGAGAGAGAGAGATGATTAATAACCAGGACTTGAATCTGAAGACGAAGGCGTCGGTTTTGGTTTATTTTACCGGCCGTAGGAGGTGCCTTAAGTTCAAAGTTCACGCCTAGACGTTGCGCGTGGATAACACGCTCCATCGCAGCCTACCATAGTGATTTTTTAAATTTATCACTTAAAACTAAAACGCTTTCACCTTTCCAGATTAATTTAATTATAAAATTATTATTAATATACTATTTTGACAATTTTTATGAATTATTTTGACAAAATAACATTTTCTTTTTACTTTTTTTTTATCCGACACAATAACATCACTCTTTTTTTTATTTGTTTATTTCTTTGAAACAAAAACATCTGTCCTATTGTACTTAGAAAAAAAAAACATAGAAGTAAACATATTTAGTGAAATTTTAATTTATAAATGCCAAATCTTGTATATGAATAATTTTCAACTGCAACTAATTAAGGGGTGTTTGGTAAAAAAAAATGAAAAAGAAAAAGAGAGAATGTATAAGACATTTTTTTGACGTTTAAATGGCACAACCCAAATATTCTAATCAAAATTATTTGAACAATTTTGATAATAAAAAATTATCAAAAAATAAAAAAATTTGATAAAATTGTAAATTTTAAATTTTCTAATCAAACGCACAAAAAAATGGAATGAATAAAAATTTGTAAAAATTTATAATTATTTGTGTACCAAATGTTCCCTAAATAATTCAACTATTTTGGTTTGTAACAACTATTATCTCCTCCAACTACTCATAACATATATTCCAATTGCATCCCCTTCTGTTACACAATACTTCTATTTTATTTTATTTTTTTATGCTTAAAATGAATTTCATATGAATACTATGGCACTGTTTGAAGTTTTAAAATTTAAGATAAAATGTAATTTAGTAAATTTTTTGCATTTGTATAGCCAATAAACCATCCAAAAATAAAATGAAGATCAACAATAAAGATAAGTTCAAAGAGATTTTGATAGAGAATTTTTGATATTTTATGTATAATTTTTTAAAAATTTATAGAAATTTATTAAGATTGGTAAATATTATTGAGATTTATAAAAACTTGAAAAAATTTATATAATTTGATATGAAAAGATATTTTATAGTTGTTTTTGATTACTTCTAAAACTTTAAAGACCTTATTGAGTAAGATTTTAATAAGCAATTAATAAGATTGTCCTTTTATTTTAGAAATCAATTCTCCATATCCTTCTAAAACAGTCACTTAACAGACATAAACTAAAAATGGAAAACAAATTCTGGATATCAAATGGGGAAGCATCACAATTTTTTTAATTTCTTTTAGATAAATTGTATCTAAATTTGATGGAATACTTTTATTGGCAATAAACGATCTTATTATTAACTCAAATACACATATTATTCAAGTGTATCACTTCTCTCTCTCTCTCTATCTATATATATAAATATATATTTTAGAGGAAACTTAATGAAACCTTTTCTTCTTAAATAAACTTTTTTTTTTTTTGTGGTGAAGCTCCGCTCTTTTAAATTGACAAAATACCCTAAAATCTATCTATACTATTTATAAACGAAACATTAGGAATTAGTGAAGCTTTTTTTTTTTTTTTTTCCTCATTAAGCTTTTATTTGTGAAGCTCTTATTTTTTAAATTGACAAAAATATCCCCAAAACTAAATATACGTGTTAAAAAGTAAAAATATAATAGTTAATTTACAATATTTTAAATTCGAAAGTTTCAAATTTAAATTCAAATTCAAAAATTTCAAAATTAAAGATTCGGTTCTCACATTCAAATCAGTAATTATGTTTTCTTATTTTATAGTCATCTTTTTTTTTTTTAATTTGGGTGAAGCTACTTTTTTTAAATTGACAAAAATACCCCCAAAGCTAAATGTATATACACGTGCTAATTTTAAAAAGTAAGGATATATTAGTTAATTTACAACATTTTCAAATTCAAAAATTTGAAATTTAAAAATTTAGTTATGTTAAAATTTAAAAAACAATTAATGTATGTTTCCTATTTCATAGTCATTCTTGTCCTTTTTATATTGACAAAAATAACTCTACAACTAAATATATATACACATATATTATATTTTGTATGTCATAATCATCATTATCCTTCTACATATCTATCAAAATATTGTTAATATTAAATAAGATTATCTCAGTGGAAAAAAAGTTCTCTTATGTATTAGTTTGTGTAAATCTTTCATTCCATAAAAAAATGATAGGTTATTGTACATCAGAATATATATCCTATGGAATTCTAAAGATTAGAAAGAATGCAGATATATTTTGTGATTTTTTAATATTCAACAATTTTTATATTTTTACTAATTAATTCTTTTGTCATTCTTTATAAAGTGTATCATTTTTTTTTTACAATTAATAGAAAAATTGAGTAAATATACATAATTTGTATAATCAAAATATTTTTATTTATTACTAAAAAAACAATTTCACACATATTAAGTATGCACCAACCTCTAATATATTTATATTAATACTAGAAGTGGGGTGCATTTGTAATTTTTATGAAATTTTTTTATTATTTTAAATAAAATCTAAAATTTAAAAAAAATAAATAGTAAATAATAAGTAATTAAAAATATTTAAATAGATAATAAGTAGTTAATAAAATTTTAATATATATAAAATAGACGATTAAAAAGTTGCATGTTAAAATATAACAAATCATAAAAAAAGAAGTAATAAACATATAACTAATTTATTATTTTGCACATCTAATTATAATTTTAAACAATATTTATTATAAATTATTTTTCAAAAAATTATACTTTAGTCCCATGAATTTCATGAGATATATATAATTATTATTTATAATTGTTACGTCTCGAAACTAGAATCGAATGTGACAAGTAAGCTAAGGAAAACAACCCTAATGGATAGTTTAACAAGTATGACTTACTAAAATATTTATACAAAAAAAGTGAGCTACTAAAACTTAATAGTCAAAAAGCCACATAAGTGCCCACATGCTGTGAGCATAACAAGTTGTGAGGAGTCAGAGCAAGACTATTAAATCAAGTGTTGAATAAAAAAAATAATAATAAACTATAATACCTTGCATTTCGTCTCTATTACTTAATAAAATTTAAATATTTGAGCAATAACAATAACAAAGTACACAAAAGTAAATTCAAAACATCTATTACAATCATCATTAGAGTAATATTTAAAATAATACATAATTCATCTCAATCTAAGTACCCACAAATTAAGTACATCAAAATAATAATACTACAATTTCAAATTTTAACGTCTCTAATTAAACAAACTGAATTAGTGATCAATTTGGATGGAATCCACATTAGAAATAGTATACAAATCTCATGACTTGAAAGTGTTGATGTAGAAGAAGTGAGTTGCTAAAACTTAATAATTGTAAAGTTATCTAACTGCCTACATGTCGTATATCAATATCACCATGAAATAACAATCCAAAGAAGTTGTCATACATGATAAATAACTATTAACTGGTAATATTACAATTCTAATTACTTTATTTATTCAAATTTATCAAAATAATTAATGAACTTTTATCTACTCCCAATCTTTGGCAACTAGCCCTTCTCGAGCTCCACCCGTAGGTGTATCATCAGTTCAGTACACTAAGTAATGATATTCTGACTCCCACTTACAAGTGTTAATGATATTTTGTGCTACATTTGCTAGTGTACCATCTGTTCACTACATCAAAACAAAGTCATCACAATTGACTTTTGACTGTCAAGTCAGACCTCAATCACCGAGTTCAAGCAAACATAAGTTCTTAATCTCTAGTTAAGTCACCTAAGTGCCAATTAAACATTATAATTTAGTTCCATATCCAAATGCATGCATGTTGTGTCTCAATTCATGTTTTATTCAATTATAATCAACTTGGTTCAATCAAACTCATTATCTCCCACAATATTTAATTTTAATAACGTAAGTCCTTACTCATTTCACACCCCAAATTCCTCGTAGACTAAGGCATAGTTAATCACAGGTAAATGTAATCAATTACCTAAATTTTGTTCTAATTAATCAAATTAGAGCAAACACGAGACTACAGTTCTCAAAATAATATACAAACTAGTCTTAACTATCAGCTATGTTAAAGCTCCCAAAAGAATAATAAGAACTTCACGACCCTATACAACCTAATAAAAAAATAGTGTATAAAGATATACACACACACACACACAAATGTCTTACATTAGAGACCAAAAAAAAGGTCCCTCAGAATAATATATATATGCATATCAAATAAAAGAAAGTCAGGTACAGCTATGCGTCACGATCAGAAGGTTCAGCTTGTTTACCATGCATGGTTAGGTCCTAACCTACAAAAATGTCTATAAGAGAGTTAATACTAACACTAAGATGCTCACTATGCAACAGAACATGATATCATCTTTTATGAATCATAATAATAATCAATATTTAAATTTCACACTGATGTATATATCCAATACCAAAATTCAACATGGTATAAAATAATATCAAGTGTCTCAATTTCAAGATCTTACATTTTAACTTAAATAAGCAAGAGAATTATGTATTTCTATCGTCCGACACACGTCTAGACAGAGGCATTGTTCATATAAGAGTGTGGATAGAGCGTTGTGCATACAATCAAGGGTCAATTTTTAACTTAAAAAAGGTAAGTCAAGGAGACCATTTGAACGGGCATGCACATAAGGAAACAAAGCTTAATATGGTTGAATCCTCTACACCAGCATATGCATAAGACATATATACAAAGAAACAAAGGTAGTGGGAGATTAAAAAAAAAAAAGACACTTGGAGGACTCTAGGGCACATGGTCTAGTAGTTGATGGAGTGTAGGCTCCACCTATGCAATTGATATACATATTTAAAACTTAACTGGTGGAAAGTTGGTGCAAGGTGAAGATGAGAATAAGATTCTATTATAGAAGTTTCTTATTTTGGTTTTGAGTACTTATCAAAAAATATTTTCTGACAAAAAAGTTTTTATTAATTTAGAATATTCACTTATATTTTTAAATATAATTTTATAATAGTTTATTTAGCTTAGGTGTTAAGTTAAGAATACCCCAATGATGGAAATAATTTAATTTTTGTATTCTATATTATTCAATTTCTTATTTTCCAATTAGGATTTCTATTTAAGTAATATAGTTTTACAATGGATTCTTGCAGCTTAATTATTAATTAATCTAAGTGTTATACACTTCACTCTATTGTTCTAAGTAGTTTTGTAACCCTAGTAATATTTTGTTTGCCTATTGCGATTTCTGTTTGTTCAACAAATTCATTATTTGTGCAAAAATGTACTTGATTTGCACTCTCCTATCATCAAGTGTTGCATCAAAAGTTGTCAAAAGAATTAGATAAATACATTGTTATCTGCATAAGTGTGCAAACAGAGCTCAGCCCATGGAATTTCTAAGTGTTGAACATGACTGAGTCTCGTGCAATATCATATATACCCACATTAAAATGATATTAAATGAAAAATTTTCTAAAATAATATAATATTAAAGAATCCAATTAAAATGTCTGGTCACAACAACTCAAGTTTCAAAATGCAACAAAGAGTCACAAATTCATAAATCATGATTGGAATAACAACAAATATATCATAGAACTAACGTCTAAGAATAGTATACACATTTTCATCTAAGATACATATTATCATTGTCATTTAGCATAACAATACATTTTGATATTCAATTTTATATACAAAATGACAAATAGTGAGGATGGATAAGGCTACCATGTATACGTCAAGAAGTTTATGTACACTAAAAGTAAAGGAAACAGGTCATGCATATGAAAAGTATGTAGTTTCGCATGCGTACAGGAATGGTTAAAGGGTTGTCGTGTGCATTGCTATCCACATGGTACACGCACAAAAAGGGGTAAAAAAGTTGGCCTGCACATCGTCGCCTGCATAGTATGAAAACGACAACAACCCAGATAAAAAATTCTAGGATTTGCAATAGTCATGCTTTTACTTCCCATTTTTTTGATTTCTTAATATCTCAACAAGGTCCAAAACCATTTTTGGACCTCAATAAGTATAGATCAAGTATAAATTTAACCTAAATAAGGTTATTATGATCAATCACCTACATTTTTACCAACATATAGAATTGAATTATAAGGGGAAAAAAAAAACAGATGATCTACTATCTTTGGAGAATACAAATGTGTACTAAGGAGTCGTTTGATAACGTTGTCATTTTTCTGTTTATGTTTATATGTTTATGTTTTTTATTTTTTATTTTTTGTTTTCTATCGTGTTTTTTTTTTCTGAAATAAAATTGAAACTGTATTTAAAAATGTAATTTTGTTTACAATTACTAATTTTAGTTTAATAAAATATTTAATTTTATTAATTTTTTGAAAATTAATTGAATTTAATAAAATATATTTCATATTATTTTAAAATTAATTTAATTTATTTAATTATTAAAAATCATATAATTCAATAAATATAATAATATATCTATTTATAATTTACTTATATTGGTTATTAAAAATAATTGAATAAAATATAATTAATATTAATTAAATTAATAAATTTAAAAATTATTAAATTAATTAATTAAATTATTATTTATTAAAAAATAATTTAATAAAATATTTTCATAATAATTAAATTAATTAATTTACATTAATTTAATAATTAAATTAATTTATTTTATTTTATAATTTATTAAAATGATTTATTAAAATATATTTTAATTAATATAAAATATATTTCATATTAATTAATATTAATTAATTTAATTAATCAATTAATTTTATTATTTATTAAAATAATTTATTAAAGTATATCTCATATTGATTAAATTAATTGATTTAAAATTAGTTAAGTTTATTGTTTATTAAAAATAGATTAATAGCATATATCATGTATTAATTTAGATAATCAAATTAATATTTATTTATTAAAAATAATTTTAGTTGAATAAAATGTTTGAATAAAATAATTCATTTTAATGTGATGCAATAAAAATGGAATAAAGTGTTAAAATTGACAAAATATTTGTAACAAAAAAATAGAGTGAAAATATTTTTTTAAAATTTTTTTGGTTTAAGTTTTCATTTTTGAGAAAAAAAAAACAAATTTAACAAACATCTGTCAATTTACAAAATTTTAAAAATATAAATAAAAAATAAAAACGTTACGAGGACAAAACCTAAGATAGTAGGCAGGAGATAGTAGGTTTCATCTTCCTACGTGAACAATGGTGATGAATCAACGCTAAGGATCACCCAATGCTCTCATCTCTTCTTCTTCCACAACTACTACAGTCAGTTGCTCTCTCTCTCTCTCTCTAAATCTTTCCCCCACTAAAATAAAAATGAGACAGCTTCATTGAAGATAACTAAAAATTAAAATATAATATGATAGCCATATAACTTATTTTTAAAGAATGCTATTAAAAGTTGAAAAGGAAATTCACCATATTATTTTAAAAATTGAAACTAATTCTAAAACTTAGTTTATAAAATAATATTGTAACAACCAATATATTATTAACGCCAATTTTATTTAAATAATTGCTTACTTACTCTTTCTCTGTTAGAAGATAGATATTTATTTTACTTAAATAATCATTGAAGAGGATAAAAAATACTTCGGGTCGATAAATATGTGTGATATTCCCCCACTCACCCCATTTTAGCGTAATCTCAGGGATCCCACTCCGCTTATTCCCCCACTTTTCCAGTATAGGATGATATACATATGATATAAATAAGATAAAAGAAAAGGTAACACAAGTACGTTCTAAACCGACACTAAAAACTTTATTCGTCCTTTTTTTATTATGAAAATCTTCGCTGACTCAGGCATCGGAGGCCCCTGATCGGCGACTTGCGTTAGTCATACTTTGAATGTCTGTCTTTCTTTCAGGTTACTTGGGAGGGAAAATGGAAGAGGGGGGCATATGTGAGGGGTGATGATTTTTTGGCACTCCAATTACTTACTCATCTCTCAAGGGTTAGTTTCGTTGCAGAAAATCTGATTTTTTTAACTTTTTTCATTTTATATGAAAATTTTCACCAAATTTTGATTTTATTTGTAAAAATTATAATTTTTAGACGTGTTAACCATATTCGTAAAAAAAATAAAAAATTAACATCCGTTTGGATAAAAACTATTTTTTTGGATTAAAAAATAATAAAAATTTTAATTCTTTTTATTTTTCTAACTTTACCCAAATGGATATGAATTTTTTAAATTTTTTTTACGAATGTGATTAACATGTTTAAAAGTTATATTTTTTAAAAATTAACTTTTGGTTAAAAAATTATGGTTAAAAAATTATATAAGATAAAAAGTTATATTTTTTAAAAATTAACTTTTGGTTAAAAATTATATAAGATAAAAAAGTTATAAAAAAATAAATATACTTTTCGTAACCAAATGAAACCTATTGAGTTTTAAAAATCGGTGTGAAAATACTAAAAATTTCTAAAAAATATTTATTTTTTGGCTCAATGTACAAATTACAAACCGATAACTTTTATTAAAATTTATTAATTTTTGTCACTTCGAACGCCCCCTCACTCGCATAGTGTAATGGTGTTTTGGAGTTATAAAATTTTTTTAAATTTGTAAAGTTATTATCTCGTAATTCGTGTAATAGTTATTAAATTTAAATTTATAAAAATTTATATAATTTTGTAGAAATATGTAAAACTCTAAACAAGCCTATTATATCATAAGCAAAAATGATACAATTAAATTATAATTTCATCCTAACATAGAATGTTTTGCTTATAAATTTTCTTATCATATTCTATATTCTATTTGTTCTATTGTAAATATTTTTGGAATAAATATATTTATTATACTTTAATAATTTATTTTTCAAAATTTAAATAAATTTACTTTTTAAAAAATATTTTACATTGAAATAAATAAGCCTTAAAGTAAAAAAAAAAAAATACAAAAGTCATATGACTGGCGCGTGTGTGGTAGAGTGGTAAGCGCGCGTAGGGAGAAGAGTGTGAATTTTCTTCTGATGAAAGAAGTCTGCTTTGACCGCAAGTTCGCAACGTGTAATGTAACCGCGTACATCTCTGACTCACTCCGAGTGACTCAGTCTCTCTCTCTCTCTCTCTCTCTCCCTCTGTGGAAACTTCTTTCCACTTTAATTCCACTTTAGTTTTCCCTTACGTTACGCTTGACTCTGTCAGCGGCGACCCATGCCCTTGGCGTTAAAGTCTCGAATAATTTCACGGGCATTGGCTACCTTTATTTGCCTAAACGTTTGCAAATCCCTCGAAATTATTTATTTTTATTTTATTACACGGTTTATAAATTCATAATTTATCTTATTTTATTTTATTTTTATTACTTTAGACACACTCATTATTTTTTCAAAAAAATATTGTGTGCAGTTTAAGAAATTAAAATATATTTTTAATAATTTATTATAAATATTAGAACAAATTTCAATTTATCATCCTCAATATAATTCAAATTTTCATTTTAGAACTTCTTTTTTTTTTATTGTAAGAATTATGGGTATGAAACTTTAGAGGCTGTTTGGTTTATTAAAATTTATCAAAAAATACTAATTTTTGTTAATTTTCTCTAACTTTTTTCATCAAACACTTTACTAATATTTTTTATTTTTTACTAACTTTTCTCAACTTCTATTAATTTTTCATACTTTTGAAGGAACATATCATCTACAAATTCAAAATATACCTATTTTTTATTTTTTTGTCAAAAGTTACACTTGAAACATTCCCTAATGATTAATTATAATGTTCTTCCTCGGCCATTATGTCCTTAAAAATTAAATAATTAGCAATAAAAGTGTAGGGACAAAATATGTGAAAAAGGAAACTAATTACAAGCTCTAAGCCTTAATTGTAGGAAAAAAAAAAAGTTCGAAGTCCTTAATAAGTTTTGAATAAACCCTAACATTCCATTTGTAATGGTGAATTGGATAGGATTTGATTTCATTTTATAAAAATTCTTACCAATTCTTATATTTAGAATTAAAATAAAATTTTATATGTTCAATTTAATTTTATTTCATAATTTAAATTTTAGAATTTTTATATCATTTGAAATCCAATCCAAAATAATAGAATTTGATGAGAATTCATTATGTTTTAAGCCATCGAAGTAAGTGGACAAATTTATTCTCATATATTATATTTATCATATTTTTTATTTTTCTATTAATATGGTCAAATTTAGTAATTTTTTAAATCAAATTAATTCACTTCTTAAATTTAGAATGTTTTCCAAACATGAAATTTTATTTATTAAATCAAATCAATTATTTATTTTAAAATTTTATTTAAAATCAAATCAAACATGAAATTTTATTTACCAAATTAAATTTAAAATGATTGCATAAATTAGATTTCCAACAATACTTCGGATTTTTCATATTATTAGAAGAAAGTAATAATTTATATAAATTTCAAAATTTTTTGGATTTCACAAAATAATAAAATTTGAAATTATACGCGTGACAATTTTTTTTTTACGCACTAAAAATTTTGATTATCCTTTTCTATAAATATTTTACTATAATTTTAGAATTTGTCAAAATGAGTAATTTATTGAGGCAATTGTACCTTATTCTTTTATAATTTAACCAATAAATACGTGACACCATCTAGTTTAAAAGTTAACTCATATTCGTCTCAAATTTGGCTTTAAGTACAAATTAATGAAATCTAATAAATTTAATCAAATTTATGAATAATTGTTTTATAGACTCGATTTTATGGTTCATTTGGTGCAATAAACTTTGGTGAAAATTTTTGAAAATTTTTGAAAATCTCAAATATATTTTTACACATTCTTATATTCTCAAAATTCAGAAAAAAAGTTCAATACCTTCTAAAAAAAATCGATAACTGAAATTCGGTTAATTAAATAGTAATTTTTTTTTTGCCATTCTTATCACGGACTCTCAACTTACTCAATGACACCCATTATAACTAATTTTCTACCTAATGACACCCATTATAACTAATTTTTTTTGGGACGTAGAAATCGTTCTGACAGATTTGTACAGTCAACTTTCCGTCCAAACGGATTGTAGAAATCATTTTGAGTCTAGTTTGGTCTGCAAAAAAGTCATGACTAATATAAAATTTTGAATCCGTCTAAACGGAAATTCAATCTGTCGAAAATGGAAATTTTACTATTCATTTAAAAAAATGCTATTTGAGATATGTACACCAAATGTAAAAATTTTTTTCAAACTATATTTTATTTCATTTTATTTTACTTTTTATAACTCCAAACACACCCTATACATACTTACCAATAAAATGTAAACACACAAGATAATTTGACTTATATTTGTATATGTTTTTCTTTTATTGGTAGGGCACATAAAAACCGAATCTATACAGTAATTATTTTATATTTGTACCTCATGTGCGTAGAAGTTTATATATAATTGAGCCAAAAAAAAAATATTATTGAGAAAAATAGAATTTGCCTATAGATTTTAAATTGAGTTTATCTAAAAAAATATATCGGATATGCCTAGAGGCTTATATATTATGGTACAAAAAAATATTATCAAGAAAAATAAAATTTTTCTATAAATTTTATATTTGAGTCTATCTAAAACATGAAATAATATTTTATTGTAATATAAAAAAATTTATGTATTCATTTTGTAACTTATTTCTTTACCAACCAAATTTGGTGGGTGAAGTATAAATCAACCTAACTTTAAGAAATTCTGTTAATTTTTTACTTTAATCTAAATTATAAAAAATTATATTTTATTTTTTTGAGTAATATTTTTTAGACAAAATTTAAAAAGGTAAAATGTAACTAATTTATTTATTTATTTATTTTTATTTTATATTTTTAACACATAGAAGTAGAGATAGACACAGGAAGACCTTAGTTCAAATTTAATATTTTATTAGCCATCAGATAGAGCCGGATATAAGTTTTGCATTTTAGACCCGTCTATTCAATCTCATTTAGTTTTTAAATATATTTTAAGTTATATTTTAGTTAAAATTTTTTAAAAATTATGAGATTAAATAATTTAATAGTAAAATAAATATTTTTATAAGGAAATATAAATATAATTTTTAATAAATGTATAAAATGTATATTTTTTTAATTAAATCGGGCCATAGCGAGTCGGATTCCAACCAATTCTGGTAATTCCAAGCGGGTTTAAAATTTGGGGCCGCCGCATGCCCACTCCCATTTAGAGGTCTCCTAGAAGAACCATGAACTCTACCTCAGGCTAGAATTTCCCTCCGTTTCAAAGGACAAAGACCACCTATAAAACACGGACCCTTTTCCCGTGGATTCTCTCTCTAGGCTTGGCGGATAAGCTCGGACAGAGCAAAGTTTCTTCTTCTTAAACCTTCCCCTCGGGAGGAGGAGAGAGGAGAAGATACTTGCACTTTTAGAGAGAGAAAGTGAGCGATATATACGTATCTATATCGATATATACACAGGGAGAAGGCGCCATGGATTCAATTCCACCAACCACAAACAATGATGGCGTGTTGGCCGCTCACAAGGAAAAGGAGGCTTACGCGTCAATGGTCGATCCCTTCTTAGTTGAGGCTCTCCAAAACCCTCGTCATCGTCTCACCAGTAAGTTCCCCTTGTTTACGTTTCTTATCATGCCTCAATTTTACCATAAATTCATCTATTCTTTTGCTCGCAGATTTGGTGGTATATTCTTTTTTTTGGGGGGGGGGGATTCTCTGAATTTTTTGTTTATTTTGACTAAAGTTCTTTCTTTCCTTAGATTATATTGTATGTGTTTACTTGTACAGACAAGTTGGAATGCTTGGATGGATTGGTCTGAATTAGGGTTTAATTTTTGAGGGGCTTATAACCCGTTCAGATCTGGAGGGATTTGTGGTGACAATTGTGGTCCATTTTTTATTGCATGTGGTTTTGATAAGATGTTTATCTTGACAATATTAGATCTGAGGTTCATAAAGTTTAATGAAGAGTTTAAATAGAGGATATTCACATGCACCAGCTGACTCCAATTGAATTGTTTTAGGGTTAGGAGATTAGTAATCTATCTAGATTGTTTTTTGAAGCTTCTTATGCTTTCAGAAGTTTGCACCTCTCTCATTTGGTGCATGTGTTGCTAACTTGTGAAGGTAGATTTTTTTTTTTTTTAAATATTAGTGGCAACGCAAAAGTATCTTAATTTAGTGTTAGCCCATAAAAAGGTTATGATTGTGTTGGATCGTAGACTGAACGATTGAAGATTATTGATATTGATGGCTTGCTTGCCTTGGTTTCTCTTCTTCCCTATTCTCTTTCTTCTTCTTGTTTTTTCTTGTTTCATTCTTCTTCTTGCTTTATTTTTCTTCTCTTTCTTCACTTTATTTCTTCTTGTTCCACATCAATTTGGTATTAGAGCCCACTAATCCTTAATAACTATTTGTAGCTTAAGAATCCTTAATCCCCAATCAACCCTCCTTGGCCAACGACTATTTGCCTAGTTCTTTCTTTCAACAACCAATGACACACCCTTCATTGACCGCTGACGAACCTTCTTGTCACTTCCAAGTCACTTATCAACATGATTGTTTGCCAAGTTCTTTTGTTCAGCAACCAATGACACACCCTTCATTGACTACCGAACCTTCCTGTCATTCCTGTCATTTCCAAGTTGTTTATCAACCATCGTTGTTGCTGCCCAAAACCTCATCAGACTCATCTCAATAAAACCAGGAGTTAGGAAACGCTGAGGGGTTTGAACTGGTGACCTCTACCTAAATTGGTAGAGGTCTTAAATCTCCTTTTGTATTGCCTTATCTTGATATAGTTGGCCTGGTTCTCCTTTATGTTAGCACGTAGGACCTCTTTTAATTGCTATATTACCTTGTCTTGATATGTTTGACTTGTGACATATCTTAATGTTAGGACGCCTTTTAATTGCTATTTCAAATTGCCACTATGAATAGAATGAGGATGCCCATTGTGATGAAGTTCCACATCTGGGATAAATGTTGTTGAAACAAAATGTTGATGTTTACAGCTGTCTTGATTTTGTTTTTCTCTCTTTTCTAATGAACATTATTGAAGGGTGGTCAAAGGGTGAATCATTCTTTAAATGTTCATTACTATGGACATGAAGAACCCAAGATGGTTGCTTGAAGCTATTTGCTTACCGGTAATGTTTTAGTGATTTAATGGATTGGTTTGGGTTAATTTTTAGTTTTTTGTTTTTGTTTTGTTTTTTTCCCTAGGGCACTAGTGTTGTGGCACTAAAGAGAAGAATTAAAAAAAAAAATGAAAATTGCACTATGGTTTGGCTCTTAGCAAAAGAGGTAATGATTAAAAAAAATAATAATAAAAAAGGCAAGATCAACTCAGTGCATGAGGCTCTCATATTGTGGGGTTTGAGGAGTGTTAAATTGTATGCAATTTACTACTTGGAGAGATTGTTTTGAGAGCTTGAATCCATGACCTCCAAATTGCAATAGAACAACCTATCAAAAGAATTTTTTTTTCCTTTAATAAAAAAAAGAAAAAGAAAAAATTGATCTGGTTTGGTTGTTAGGCTAAACTTTTGGAAATTTTAAGAGTGCACGATAAGAAGAAAATGAGCCTAGGAAAACTTATACTGTGTTTGTTTCACTGGAAAATAAAATTCGTGGTAATTTTTTTTTCTACAAAATATTTTGTGATGAAATATTTCTTTCCCTCAAAGTTTTTATTTGTTTGGTAAAAGAAATATTGATAATATATCCTGAGTGGGTCACAACTTCCAGTGCATGTGTGGTCAAATTCTTGGCCTTGAAATAATCTGCCTTGCTTTTTGTATATCTTAAGGGGTTGCCACTTGTCTCCACATTCAAATTCAAACCTTAATTTCAGAATCAGTAATTGGATTTTAATTTTAGTCATACTAGATAAACTCCTAGTTTGACCAGTATAAAAATTGTTATATAGGTAAAAGGAATGAATTGACTTGAATAGCGATTTCTGAGTAAATTTTGTTTTATTGAAATGGTTGAGCAAGTGTGGTTGAAGTAAGTCTTGAAGCATGGTTTGAAATTTAACTAATGGAAATTATGATAAGAAAAATAGAAGTGGAAGTAAAAAAGGTTATCCCCTTTGTTTGGTATGCACATCTATACTTCTTCATTTTGTCTATTTTAAAACAACTAAGTTGTTTTGTAGGTCATTCGACATTTTGGATCTTTATTTGGTTCCTTACTAGCATTGCATGTGTGTTGTCAAGAGGCTTTGTTTGTTGTTGAACCTGTTTTAGTTGCCTTCTTGTTTCTATAAATTTTGAGGCTCGATGGATTCCTCGACATGAATACAATCAAGAGCTTGCCTAGACTGATGATATTTGCAAATGCAAGTGAACATAAAGAATACGGATTTACATTTTTAATAAAATAATAATATTATTATTATAGATGTTCTAAAGCACTAAATATCTAATTTGTTTACGTATATAGCTCTCTAGAAATGATGGTAGGACTTCTTGTTCACATTTCTGTCAATATGTATAATGAAAGTATTTTCTTAATATTATGATAATAAATTAATACTAATAATAATGTAAATGTATTTATAATATAAAAAGTAAATAGTTAGTAATCTTTTAATGCAAAAACATGAAAATATATGATAATTTGTTGACATATCTTTGTTGTGTCATGTTGTTACTTCTTCTGAAATTGCCGTATCAGTGCATTTGTGTTACATTGTTCGTCTTCTTAGGTATTTATAAACTTGCTAAGAAATTAGATGCCATGTGTGCTAGTTTTTAAAGTTGTTAAGTGGCCTTTCTGTTGTCCCAAAACTGTAAATAGCAATTATACGATTGGCTTACTTACAAATAAATAATTAGATGTGTTTAATTGTAAAACAAAAACAACTTTAACACTAATAAATTATATGGGTGTGGTGGACTCTTTGGGGGGCAATAAGTGGATTTTTGAAGGTTTGGAATCACCTAGTAACCTACTCCTAAATTGGGAAGCATAATTTTGCTTTTCTTTTTTCTTTGTTGGTAGTTGGTTCTGTGCTTGAACCAAAAATTTGACTAATGTAGAGTCCTTTCAATGAAATTTGGATGTATAGTTGGCCTAAGTAGTTTTAAGTTATCATGTGGTAAGGCTGGTTTGTAGCCTTCTGGCAATATATTTGGGTAGCCTTTCCTTGGTGCCTTCTATTTATAATATTTCTCTCTTACTTCTTCCCCATCCTTTGGGAAAAAAAATAAATGCGTTGCACGGTAATCATCTTGTGATTTTTGTTGAGAGAAAACAAGTTTATAAATAATAAAGTTGCCCCCTTCATAACAACTTAAGCTTTTAAGTGAGATGGTGGCGAACAATCTAACAAGCAAGCAAAGGTCTTGAGTTTAAACATCATCGCCACCCAAAAAAATAAATTGTCTCACATGTTTTGACCCCTAAAAAAGTCAATTTCGCTGCACATGAAGGGGCTTGTTGAGAGAAAACAAGTCTATAAACAATAAAGTTCTCCCCTCCTTAACAGATTAATCTTTTAGGTGAGATGGTGATTAACAATCTAACAATGTTCTTAAAGTATTAGTGTATTGAGGTGCCACTTTGATTGGTGCTTTTTATCTCTTGATCGTTCTTCATAGTTGGTTTGTTTCACTTTTTCTGTCAAATATTGTGTGTGCTGCTTCTATTTTGTATAGATGACGACCTCTACAAAAGAGTTGATTCAATTGGAGTATTTGGTTATTATACACGAGGACATTAATATCTTATCTGATGAGTTTTTCTTTGTGAAGCTTCATTATTAATATGGAGCCTTTATGACAGCCTAAAACTGGGGAGCTTTTGGTAGTCAGGATAATGATTGGATTATTTGCAACCCCCTCTCCCGGGCGGCGGGTGTAAAAATGTAAAATATATTTTGTTTATAATTTTTACTTATTCATGCTATGTCTTTGTCTGCTTTTGTCAGTTTTGAGGATGGAACTCGATATTCAGAAGTTTCTGCAGAATTCTGATCAGCAGCAGTTTGAGTTTCAACATTTCCCTACTTCCTACCTTCGTCTTGCAGCACACCGAGTTGCTCAACACTATGGCCTGCAGACTATGGTTCAGGATAATGTCTTAGATGGTCTGGGTATTAGAATCGTGGTTAAAAAGTTGCCAGAAAGCAGATACCCTGCTGTCTGTTTGTCAGAAATACCTGCTAAACAGTTGGAGCATGACAAACATGACAAGATTAAAATTGTGATGAGGCCACAGCATAATAAAGGTTGCTTTAATGAATCCAGTGAAACAGGAGTCAAACACAGTCATGTGAGGACCATGGAAGAGAGGAAAGAAGAGTATGATAGGGCAAGGGCTCGCATTTTTAGTAGTTCTAGTATCTCTGAGTCGGAAGATTCAATACCTCAGGCTCCATTAGATGCGCAGAACATGTTTCTGAGTGGAGATGAATATGAAGGTTATAAGAATTCTGTTGTCGATTCAGAGAATACTCTTGGTGTCAGGGATGGTGGTATGTCTTCTCGAGTTGCCATTTTCAGAGACAGGGAAAAAGATCGTACCGACCCAGATTATGACCGGAGTTACGAAAGGTAGGCATGCATTTCTGTATTTGAATTAGAATGGGATGATCTATTTGGTTGCTATGCATCCGCTGCTGCTTGAGATGGGATTGTTATTTTGGATTTTATTACGAGTTAGGAGTAATGATTTACTCTTGGGAGATGCTAAATGCACTCCACTTGTGGCTGCTCACATGCTAACCCCTCTTATAATGAGCTGTGTTTTTTATGGAGTGCATGAAGCCACAAGTGGAGTGCATTTAACATTTTCCTTTACTATGTGAGTCCTTTTTTTTTTTTTGGAAAGTGATTCTAGACTCAATGTTATGGGTAGTTTGGTACGTTGTACCTCAAGGAATCTTGATCAATTTCGTAACACACCTCTCAAACTAGCCTAGATGGCATCCTATACATGAGATTTGAAATTGATTGTATTAAAAATTGGGTTGGTTTTGTCTTTCTTTAATAGCCACTGCATAGCGTGGGCGAATGTGGATCCTTTTTAGAACTGGTACATCATTATTATCAGCTTTATTAGAATTTTTTGGTTGTACTTGTATTCTATCCTTTCGAGTTATTTGGGCGAAAACTTAAGCATCATCTTTGAAGGTATTCTATCCTAATGATGTTGCTATTTTTTTTTTCCCTTTGGAAGTAAAATATTTTTTGCATTAATATTTCGAAATTTGAAAATTGCGTTATGTGGGTTTGGGTTTGTTGATGAAATTTTAATTGGTCAGCTGAGGATTTTGAGCTTTTTGCAATTCATGTGGGAACCTCTTGATTATGGGCCGAGGTCCTGTATTTTAACAAGGCATCATGGCTTGTCTTATTAGGGAAAAAAAGGCATCTGTCTCGTATTGGCCTGGTGCTTTGCCACCTCTAGCCTGAAATCCCGGCTATGGATGCCACCATAACCAGAAAGTGGCCCAAGTTTGAAGCCAATTGGAGCTCAAATGGGCGTTGTAAACCCCTATCACCCCAAAAAGGTGTTGTGAATATTTAGATATATTATATATTTTATAATTCTAAGACACATTTATTGTTTCGGAATGTATCTGAAATTAAATTAAATTTAAAGAAGTAAAGGTTGTTTTTATCTTCCATCCATGTAAGTGACTGGAAAATTTCTTTACTATCAAATGTGAGCGGCTACTTCAAAGATCATTAAAAAATTAGTAGTATTTAAGTGTCTACTTTGGGTGTGGGAGTCGGGCACATAAATTATAACTTTGTCATTTTTCTATTTGATACATATCCCATACCCTTACCATTGTCTTATCTGGTGGACTCGTGTACATTAGAAGAATTAGAATAGTTCATGTAACACTCATTGAAGCTAATTCATTCATTAATTGATGTAGGTATGTTAAGAATGTTTCAGCTAGTCAAAGTTTTGGAGTAGCGCCTTTTAACATGCAGAAATTTCAGCCTCCATTTGTGCCATATGATACAGTTTTCCCTCAGATGTGTCAAATGCCAAGTACCCAGGCTTCCTTGAGCTACAGGAACCCTGTCATGAACCCTTTCTGTGCCAGGGGTTTCAATCAGACATCTAGGGATGCTGTCTATTTGCAGTGGCCGACTTCTGCTATGATGTATGCACAGTCATATGATCAATTTAGACGTGCTGTTTTTCAGGTGAGCTGCAGTTCCCAGACTCCTAGTTAGTTGTATCTTGTTTCTTCCCTGATATTATCTAGTATTATTGGTTTTCACTTTCAGTAGCCGATTTTTTAAGCTATGATTATTTCATTCTGACATCACTTGTAGGATCCTTATTTTTTTTTTTGGGGGGGGGGGATTTACTACTAGCTGAATAGCAGGTGTCAGGTTTTCCAGTTATGAATTGAGTTTTTGAAACATCTGGAGAGACCACATGTTGGGCCAGTTGTTACAATTGTTTCAATTCCCAGTCAGATTACAATGTCACGGTTGTTTCAATTCCCAGCTGGCTTGCAATGTTCTGCTTTGTACGTTTGAACGTTGAGTTCCCTCTGGGAAATAGATTGTTATGTACCCAAAATGGGTAGCTACAGGGTCTTGTCCATAGGGAAAGGGGAATTATTAGGGTTTACTTCGGAGGAAGAAGAAGAGAGGGTGAAGGACAGAAGTTCTGCAGCGATACATATATATGAGATTGATATACCTAGGATTTCTGAGATGAAAAGGAACCCAATCACCCTTAGGTTGAAGTTTGAACCATAGTTACCAGAGATCACTACTACCTTTCCGAGTCACGTTATAGTACACACGTTCTGAAACGTGGTAAATTAATGTTCCATTACACTAAATATAACAATTCAAAAAAATTATAACTATATTATATTTTCATTAAAAAAGACATTTGAAAATAGTGAATTGATAGCATATAATGTGACAATGACCAATAAGCTTAAACCTTTGCAAAAGAATAATGTGTAAAGGATATCAGTAAGAAAGTGTATTTAGTTTCATGAATATTTATATTGTTTTATTTTCTTAATTATATACATATTTAATTAAAATGAGTCACTTTTATTTACTAAAATATTTTAATAATATGATAACTCTATGAGAAACCTACTCCTATCATTTTGCATTTTAGAGTACAAGCGTACCGCACTCCTATTCATTCCACGTACCGAATATTTGATATGGACTGATAGATTACTGCAATGAAGTCGACACATGGAGGGCCAGGATATTGCCACACGCCTTCTCAATCACTGCCATCCATTCTAGAACATGCAGAGGGTTGAGATGGTGCCACAGGCATCTTTGATCGCAACCGTTCAGTCCAACGCACAGAGAGGGCCAGGATTGATTCATTGGATCAACCATTGAAGAGTCAGCTCGGGAATCGAAGAGCCAAAGGAGTGTGATACAGCTGATTCATGTACATATTGGTGGGAAAGTTAATGCAGAGCACATGGGAATCTTAACAGCGCTGTGAGAGTTGCATGGGACTTGATCAAGGTCCAATTCTATAATTAGGCCCATAGTTCACCATTCGGTCCATATATTGAGCTGAGTCCAGAACGGCTGTTATAAAGAAGAGGGAAAGTCAAGCACTAGTATAAGCAGTGAAGTGTAAACAACGGAAGGGGATGAAAAAGAATTATTCTGATAATTGTTTCTTATTGGGAGAGTTGGGTTTTCTCTCGAATAAAAACCCTTTCTTTCATTTTCTTTCTCACCAAACACCAAGAATGTGTTTCTTGTCATAGTTCTATGAGCAGCATGAGCTACTAAATAGACAGTTGTTTTTTACTTAGAATTCTAAGTCCTAAGTTCCAGTCAATAGATTGTGCATATTGCTTTTGATTGTGCATGCAGCTGAGGATTTGTAAGTTTGTAATAAAATGCAGTCATTCGAAAGTACATTTTCCATAAGAGGCATCACAAGCCCACGGAGAAGTAAAGTGGGTTCAACTAAACTTTCCATAAGAACTGGTATCTTGCATTATACATAACCTATGTTAGTTGTATTTAACCACGGTATTAGGTGTGAAACAACTGTGTGGGATTTAGGTCTCAGTATTCCAATGAATAATTATATTTTTTATTTTTTTGTAAAGAAATTCCAACCTTACGGGGACTTGCCATGAATTTTATGTTATTTTTGCTAGAAGTTGGGTGTGGTAAAGGCAAAGGATACATCCTGCACATTCAATGCATTGTAGTTTAGACATGTTGTAGTGTATTGTAGTTATTGTGTAAGAAGTGCTTGAATATAATAATTCAGTTAATTGGGCTTAAAGTAGAAAGAAGGGATGTTTAGCTGTCCCTTTTGGTTACTTGTGCTGCTGCTTTTACTAGCTGACGGTGAAGAGTTACCGTCTGATTCGGGTATTCCTTTGATACTGTTCTGTTGACATTAATGCGGCTGTACTCTCTCATGTTGTCTTGCAGAGGGTATGGGCGGGCTTTTTTTTGGTTTTTTTTGTTTGGGGGGGGGTGTTTAAAGGTGGAGAGGGGGAAGGAGAACGCTACTAATCCGACTTGGAGCATGTAGTTCACATTTTATTTTATTTTTAGTAAATATTATTTACCAAGGGAAGAGCGTTGGGATGACTGGAATCATGACCTCTTGGCCTTGGCCCCCCCCTCCCTTCCTTGGGGAGGGGGTTTCTTTTTCGAGTTTCGTTAACCCCACACATTCACATTTTTTTTTTTAATTATTACGGGGATATGACATACATGCCTAAAAGTCAGCCATTTGAATGAGATGCATGCAAAGCACACCCTAGCTTTCGGGGTCTGAGCATTTTTGTTCTCTCCTTGAAACCGGGTATCTAGGAAATTCGGACAGTTGGAAAATACTGTAAATATTCTGCCTGGTTGCATATTAATCTGGTTATGTTGATGCTCTATTTCTTCTTTTGGATGATACAATTTCATATTAGCTGGTGCTTGGCTCAAGGAAATATGCTAAAGTTATATCAGCTATTTCATTTTATTTTTTATTTTTTGAGGATTATTTAAAGTTGTGTTCCAACTTGTTAAGAGGGGAACTGTATTTTTCGTTTCTTTTTTTCCTTCTTTTTTGGGCATTGCTTGTTTGTCCATTTTGTGCATCTTATATATATATATAATTAATTCGCTTAATTTGACTGTTGTGCAGGCCCCTTACTGTCAACAACCTCTGAGCTTTGATTACTCCCAAAACCATTGACAATCAAGTAGATGGGAAATGAATGCATCTCTCTCTCTCTCTCTCTCTCTCTCTCTCTCTATCTGTGTCTCTGTATAACAGAACCCAATACAGTTTCTTCTCTGTTTTAGAATCTGCCCTTATTTAAAACAAATTGTTGTTTATCTTAAAATTGCTATTCCAAATTAGTTTCTGATTTTGTTTTTCTTATTTATTTTTTTGGTTTGGTAATATGAAATGGAGTGAGAAATACTGCTAGTACTGAAGGGATATTTTCTTTAGTGGATTTTTGTATTTGTGTTTGCTTATGGTATGTGAATTTTTATGGCGGTTGATGATTGGAGTCTTTGCCATAATTTATTTGTTGTTGTTTGGCCTGGAGGGACCCTTGAAGTGAATGCTTCGGATTGAAATTGTCGGAGTTTAAATTAGCAACACTTCCCTTGGTATTTTAAGGTAGTGATTTTGTATCACTCAATAAAAGCTGTAGTGGGGGAAAAAAATGATGCTTTGTGCTGATGCAAACACTGTTCTAGGTGTTTTAGTTCTTTGTTGGTGCTAAGAGTCATATATACGGTATAATTAGACATATATATATATATATATATATTAGTGATTAAACGTGTTGTACGGATTTATTATATTATATATATATATTTCAAATTTTAATTAAATTCTATGTTAATAATCACTTAAAAAATAATTTTTATTAAAGTATATGAAAAAATGATTAAATTGTTAAATAATGATTTAATTTATTAATAAAATACATGGTCACTTATTTTTACTAATTAAAATATTACATGATAAATAAATTATTATTATCACTCAA
The DNA here is from genome assembly GCA_019916065.1 of Vitellaria paradoxa. Lineage (NCBI taxonomy): Eukaryota > Viridiplantae > Streptophyta > Magnoliopsida > Ericales > Sapotaceae > Vitellaria > Vitellaria paradoxa. Next base: position 16,090,451 of record CM034235.1, on the reverse strand, counting down.
TCATATTCATTGAGAATACGAATGACTTGCAATATTATGGCTCCATTTGGAGTAAGAAAAAATAAGATAAATTAAGATAAAATGTAATTTGGGTTAATTTTGGCACTTTTTTTTTCCTGAAAAGTAGTATCTTGAAAAGTAGTAAATCATGAGAACGGTTTTTCAAATCTGTTTTCACGGATTCAAAAAAATTCATAAAAAATATTAACAATGGTATTCGTTTGAAAGTTTTCGACACGAAGAATATAATTGTATAAAAAATTTACATATTTGGTTAACTTACTTTTAGATTTTTTTATTTTTTTAGCGAAATATTGAAATTTTTCGAAATTAGTGATGGCGGGAAAATTATAGGTAGATGGGTTGTTGGAGATTTATAGAGTTTTTTAGAGGTTTATAGTATGCCAAACGGGACCTATATGTTAGATCAGATATTAGATTATATATGTAAAATAATAAAACTTTAAAAATTAATTTTTGCATTATTTTTATTTTCTTTTTTACTAATAAAATTTATTAATTTAAATTTTATTTGATTTCAATTATTAAAGTAGAATGAGATAAAATTGTAATAATATTTGAGTTGAACTATAATTCTAATTTTATATAATAAAATAATTTAATTATTATTAAAATAAAAAATATATTATAAAAATTATTTATAACTCTAAAAGTAGGCCCTATCAAATAATAATTCATCTTTTATTTTATTTGATAAAATTATGTTTATATTATTATAAGCATTATGATAAATTATAATTAGAATTAATGATAAATTTGATCAAAATTTGTAATAGATTTAGATTAAATATATACACATTTAATGTTATAAAATTATGAATATAATTTTATATTTTTATATTTATAAAATTATATTAAAAAATATATTTTAAAACAACGCTTTCTAACTATTTAAAATGTGTAGCTAAAATTTAAAATAAATTTATAAAATTATATTTAGTGAAATTATATTTTTAATAAGATGATAAAATTATCACTTAGTATTTAATTTTTATCTAAATTAAATTCTAATGTTGAATGTTGACATAATAATTTAAAAATGAGCATAATAATCAATATAGATAATAAAAGGGGTTTGGATAAAAATTTCAATTTAAATAAAATACACAAGGGAAAATTTAATAAAATCTAAAAAGTTACGTTAAAAGACACATCAAATAGAAAGAGAAAAAATTTTAAAAAAATATATTTTGTATATTTGAATGAACAAATTGAAAAATAAGTCAAACAGGATACTTATCTTGTAATATGATACATAAAAAAATTAAAATTTTACTAATAATATAATATATAATATAAATTTAATTAAAACTTATGTTAAAAAATAAAATAAAATCTAAAAAAATAGATCTTATATATTTGAAAGAACAGATTAAAATTAAGTCAAAAAATACATAAACAAAAAAAATTAATGTAAACAAATATCATATAATAAAAATAAATATAATAATAAATCTAAGGAGAAAATAACCATAAAAGAGGTTTCTAATGATACACAAAAAATTTAAATTTTAATAACATTAAAAGATATAATAAAATTTTAAAAATTATGTCAACAATCACATTAAAAAATACAATAAAAATTAAAAAAACCATACCGTATATTTCTTAATGAACGAATTGAAAAATATAGCAAAGAGTAAGTTTTCCTGCAATACAAAAAAAAAAATTAAAATTTTGTCAATAAAGAAAAATATAATAGAATTTAAAAATTAATGTTAACATTCACACTAAAAAATATAATAAAAATTAAAAAACTTAAACCTTATATATTTTAACAATCACATTAAAAGATAAAAAACAAAAAAACAAAAAAGGCCAAACCATATATATTTTAATGAACTAATTAAAAAATAAATTAAAAAATTTGCTGTATCAAGCAAATTGCAAAGTCGAAGAGAAAATTATTATAATAAAAAGTTTCAAAGAAATTTGAAAGGAAAAAACTTGGTATTTATTTATAAATTTTGCATACAGCAAAGTTCTACATTATTTAAATTAGAAAACCATTTTGATCTTGCGGATTATTATCCTATTTAGATTAGAATATCATTTTAATTGAATTGAAAGTCCAAATTGTGTTAGTAAATAGAAAATGTCACACCCCCAAACTTATAATCGGGGACGGACAGTATAAGAATATGAAAACAAATTAAAATAAATAAAAATTCGATCCAAGGAAAATTTATAGTGAACAAAAATAACCAAAGTATAAAACATCGTCCATCATTCTCATATAAATTAGTATTAACATACATTACCCTCAATTACACAACTTATAATCCAGTTGAATGTCATTTTTGAAATAACATCAAAACTTACATAACCAAAACAAATATTATAATCATAATAATATCTCTCAAAATCATAGGATTATAATTATAAATATTGAACCCACGCTCTAATCATATAATTTATAATACAAATAGCCTAACTCTTAGTTAAAAATAATAAACCCAAATATTATCATCTATAGTTAAAACCGGACTTAGACTGTTTTAGTTTAAACTGCCTACATATCCCACTTTGGGAATCAGGTCACTATAGTTTTTAATTTATATCTTTTATTTCATAACCAAACTCATGATCAACTGGATAAACCATATGTGTCATCAATAAATGTCACAGCCATATCATATCAACATCTGAATATAAAAGAATAGAAATGTAATTTCATGCAATAGAATGTGATGAAATGTAATATCAATGTATACTCTAGTCTCCATCTACCTTAACCTTATCGTGGGATGGGTGACGCCTAACAAAGCACGCGGGATTGCCAACTGCACCGTTTACGCTTTTGACGAACGTACATCTCAATATATATATAAACAAAGTGGAGAACTGTATTACACCCCACTGGTGTAAGATTCAGGTGAACTATGTTACACTTCATGTCACGCTCCGAATTTCATAACCCGAGCACGTGAATAAGAGATAAATAATACATATTTTAACAACTTCTCCTATCATTCGTCAGGGCCATACACGCACACTATGGAGTAAGGAATATAAAAATAAATAAAACTAACTTTAAATTTAAATAAATGCCTTAGTCAAAATTAACTAGGCAAAAAAGCTACAAAACTAATCCAAACAATCTCTCAGAATTAAACAATTAACTATTACCTCACAAACGGAGGTTTATTAAAATCCACTAAAAATAATCCTCTAAAATCTAAAATAATTACATAAAATAAATAAAGTTTCCTATCCTATGCTCAGAAGGCCCAGCACTTGACTCAAATTCATTACTTGCATCACAAGTTATAAGGGGTTTAGCACTAATACCACGTGTGCTCGGAACCCTAATAATATTATAAATGCAATAATGTCCTAGCATGCCACTAAGTGAAACAATTATGCACAAATAGCAATTTTAAACAAGAACTTCAATTTATTCATCAATTTATCTTTTCATTACCATTAATTGCCTTGTAGCACCACATAACACATCAAAGAAAATAAATTGATTTCTAAGTACTGCTGCTTGGTTGTCCCATAGAAACAGGACCCAACCAATATACATCATCCTTCGATGTCTGCTTGGTTGTCTCGTGGAAACAACACCCAACCAATATACACCATCCTTCGGTGTCTGCTTCCTAGACCGAAGTCTTAGGAATATGATATGCCACCCTTATGCATCTGCTCGTTCGTAGGTTACTAGCCTACTAGAATCGATAATCAACCCCGCGTGGGTTTCGGGACTTTCGACCATTGGGTACGTATACCCGATATTTTCAGTACCATAAATCCAAACAAAACGCATCCACTTTGATTTTAAACAAATATCAAATAAATTCTTTATTTAAATTCATTATTTATTAAATCCTTATGAATTCATCATAATATTTTAAATAATCCGTAAACCTCAACACGTAAATAATAATAACCATAATTACCGAAGAATCACAGCACAACAAATTACCAAATATGTTTCTTACAAATAATGCAAAAGCTTTCAAAACAAACTAACATGTAAAGACAAAATTCACAAAAAGACAAACTATCATATAAGGACAAAAGTCAAAGTTTCTTTGCTTTTTTCATTTAATGGTTTTGCTGGACACCTAATTTTCACACCTTTAACATATATATGTATATAAAGTAATAATATGTATACCATTCAATTGTGGAAGACTTTAAATATATATAATAGAAAATTTTGTCTTCTAGTAGCCAAGCAAATCTGGGAACTCAATACAATTCATGTTTACCAACTAAAAAAAATATAAATAAATAAATAAGTAAATAAAAAACAAGTGAACCTTATATTCCAATCAATCACGTCATGAGTTTAAAGGAAAAAAAAATCTAATCAATCATATGTTCACAACAATAAAAATTTGATGAGTCTAATATATATACTTACATATATATATATATATATATATTATTATATTCATATCACCGAATTGTATGAGGACTAATCAATTAAAACACATATATGTATTATTAATTACAATACAGATTCATAGGTCATTCGCCCAGAAAATAAATAATATTTATACATATATATATGCATCACTTTTAAAAGTTCCGCCCCTTACCTTAAATTAAATCTGCAGAAATAACACCCAAGTCGTAACGAAACCCAAAACTCAATCAGCAGATCAAACTAAGATCACCGCGGCCATCAAGAAGCTGGTAATCTCCACAGCATTCACATTAGATTTTTTTTTCTCCTCTGCCGCCACTACCTCTTATCTTTTCTTCTCTCTCTCTCTCTCTCTCTCTCTCTTTTTAACCCTTTACCTTTACTGCCGAAGAATGCATGTTACATATATATATATATACCTCGACTAGCTATTAGTTGGTAGAATCTTAATAGAAAAAATATTAGAATCCAAATCAAACTAGACTTCCAACTTTACGTACCTATTGTTAGTTGGTAGAATCTTAATGGAAAATTGACTAGAATCCAAATCAAACTAAACTTCTAACTTCATGCATCCACAATAAAAATTGAATCTAATTTATATCTCCAAAAATTTAAATCAGTAAAAATTTTATTTTTACCAAATTAAATATTAATTAACAATTAATCAAAACATTAAAATTTTGAGTCATCACACTTCATGGTCCTTCTATTAGAGAATTGTGTTATGCCCCTAGTTAGGTATCTGCTTAGCACAAGTAGGGTAAAATCACAAGTGGGGAATCATGTTATACTCTTACTGGTGTAACAACGCTCAGAGAAACTGTGTTATACCTTCTAACCCTTCTGCTAGAGAACTGTGTTGCACACTTAGTTAAGCATCTATTTAGTTCAAGTAGGGTCTAATTGCTGTTCGGAGAAAATCTTACAGAAAATCTCATAATCAACGTCCCAACTCTAATTGATTAAGCTCTAGTCATAGATATTGACTGGAGATTATTCGGTATTTTTAAAATCTCAATTTATTATTTTTCTCAAAATTAAGGATTTCGTCTATATACATGACCTGTGCCTCGATACGTCAAAATATCAATGTGCACTCTCGGCCAATCAAGAATCATAACATTAAACCAAATGATGCAACCGCAGCCCGATGCACATGATATGCTTAATCAAGCAAAATGGGTATAATATCAACATAAGAAGGCATTCTCATCAGGCTTGATGATGATTTAGAATTCATTTAATATTTTAAAATCAACCATGAATGGGTTTGGATACAAAACAGGAGTTTTGAAATTAAAATTTTACATTTTTAGACATTCTGTCCAGCACCGTCTGGACGTCAGGTTTACGATTCGGATGCTAGCACCAAACGCTAGCGTCTGGCCTTACTACCAAACGCTGTCCAGATGTAAGGGTTGCTGTTCAAACGCCAGTGCCTAGAACTTGATTTCTAAGCTTGTTTTCAATGGACCCCAACTCCAAAACACTCCCAAATCACTCATTTAAGCCTTAAAATCAACACTCGCTCATATACAAACATTTAAACATCTCAATAACATGTTTTTGCAATATTCAAGAATAACTCAAATATATACAAAATCACAACATATATGTGTGCATATATATACACACATTCATATATATATATATATATATATGTCACAAATCCTACAAAACTCAAACGAATCAAGCATATAATATATTAAAATCATCCTAATATCGTCTAGGACACAAATATAAGTCCCATATTCCTCAGATCTGAAGAGAAAATAAAGAAAAAAAAATGAAAGAATCTCAAAGTTTCAAAACTTCTCCTCTGTATCTCTCACTCGGGTGAAATTATCACGATTTGATATCGCCACGATGATCATAATGTTGAAAATACGAAAGATCCGCTATCTTCCTTATCCGAAGCACAATTTCTTTCTCTACTCTCTCTCTCCCCTCTCACTTTTCTCGTTCTTCCTCCTTCTGGAAGCCACAGGAACAAAAGAAGAAGAAAGAAGAAAGAAAAAGAAAAGAAGGAACGGAAAGAGAAAAGAATGATTGGGCTCTTAGCCCAGTTGTCCAACCCAATACCACTTTAGGCCAAACTCAGCTCAAGAAAAATAAATAAATCCAATTAAACAAACCTAATTTCAGTCTAATTATTATATTGGCTCAAAATAATCCATAAATAGTTAAAAATAAATACCTGGTATTATAAAAATTTTTTATGTATTTTTGTTTATTTTAAGTTCTATTTATAGTTTTGGACTCAATATTTTTTTAAATTTCTTTTAATTTTTTATGTATTTTTGTTTCTTTTAAATTCTATCTTTATCTTATTATTGCAACATCATCTCTTAATTTGATGGATATTTTTTTATTTTTTTGTAATTTTTTATTATTTTAATTTTTATATTTTTAAATCGAAAAGAGTAATATGTGTAATAAACAAAATCATTCCAAATAGTCACATCTTTTGTCTACGCATTCATTACTAATTTATTTTTTTAATTTCTATTATTGTTTGATATTTTTAATTAATAAAAATTAAAAATTAAAAGTTATGATAAATAGAAGTATAGATTAAACAAAAATATCAGTGGTAATTATATACAATACTAATTCTTTTTAGATTATATAATTGTAAATTAAGATAATTATTATTATAAATTTATGTTAATAAATTAAATTCTTTGTTTAGTAGGTTAATTATTTTTTGCATTATTCTGTTTAATAATAATAATAATAATAATTATTATTATTAAAATCTTTATTTAACAGGGTAAATATTTTTTTTGCATTATTTTGTTTTATAACAATAATAATATTTATTATTTTTTAAACAATAATTAATTAAAATATAAAAAATAAAAGATAAGAATATTTTTAGATAAAAATAAAAATAAAAAATAAAAAATAAGAAGTTATATGATAAATAAAAGTGTAGATTAAATAAAAATGTCAAGTAATATTAATAAATATTCTAGTTTGAATAAAATTAAAAATTGTGAATAAGTAGTAATTATGTAAAATATTAATTTGTTTATAAAATAATTAAGATAACTATAATTAGGTGTCACGTGTCACAATTATACGTGTGTCACAACCGTAGCGAAAGTTAGTTCTTAAGTGACATAAAATAGTTATAATTAAGTGTCACGTGTCACAACTGTAATACAAATTAAGTCCTACATGACACAATAGCGTTACGAAACTTTACTTTATATATAATATATATAATATGACATATTAAGGGACTTAAAATGTTTGGTCTGTGACACATTTTGATGGTTTGCTTATGGTAGAAGGGATGCGGGGGCTCAAGGTATGAAGCAAGTCCAGAATTTGGTCCCATGCTAATTGAAATTCTAGGCCTAAGCTGATTGAAATAAAAGAGGGAGTAATTTATATTTTATTATCAATTTTACCTCAAAATTTGTATTTTAAAACATTTCACTTTAGACTTTATACATTTCAAACACAAAGAATTTGTTTGTGAATGGAGGTTATTCATAGTGATCTAAATTGGACCCTAACCTTAATAGAGTTTATATTAAAATTCCTAAACTAGTGTTGGAGGGCAATGCTAAATTTTAAGAATTCTTAAAAAAAAAAAAAAAAAGTGTCCCAACTTTTTGGGTTGTTAATATAGTTATTGATTTATCATTAAAAGTTAAAAAATTATCATTTGACAGCCAGATCAATTCAACATTCATTAAACGAATGAGATTTAAATTTAATGACTTGTAGGAGGATGACAAGTCACGATTAGGTCCCCCATAAGCAACCAGCTACTGTATAAAAAAAGAAAGGGCTGCTAAGGGCTTGGGGAGCATCAATTCCAAGCATATGTTATTAACCATGTTACCCGCTCATATTTTTATTTATTTTTTCATAACATATTATATATATATATATATATATAATTATATGCAAGCTGTGCCAGCGTATTAGGGGTATGTTTGACTCATTAAAAAAGTTAAAAAAACTCTGAAAATTTATGAAAATCTTTAAAAATTAGTTACTTTTTATTTCACTGTACGAATTACGAACTTACAAATTATTTCACTTTTGTTGTTCCAAACACTCCAAAATTACACATTAAACTTAAATATTAATTTTATGTATTTTATTTTCATCTTTAGATATGTATATGTTTTGATACTGTCAATAATTATATATATATATATATATATATGTGCACTACTGGTTTGGGGGGGATGGAAGAAATTCATGCATGTGATATATATATATATATATATATATATGTGCACTACTGGTTTGGGGGGATGGAAGAAATTCATGCATGTGAACTGTCAACCATTAGTGAAAGCATTCTTGAATTGGATTTAGATAAACATTTGGGACAACAGATCAGAACTGTACTTTCGATTAAAAAAGAAGTAATTAATTAAATTAAATAGTGCATGCCTAACTGGCAGAAATTGTTATTAGAATGGTGGAGGGAACATGAAACCCTAAGGATATAATTAATTTCGGAATATATAATATTATGAGATAATAAATAAAATTGAATATAATATAAAATTAATTTTTTTATTTAAGATTATTTTTTTGATATTTAATTGATGGGATATGAAATGAAATAATAAATATAAGTTGATAAAAAAATGATTACGAATCTTTACATCTTGGTGGAAAACAAATTTTGATATGGAAGATATATAATACAGTACATATAAATAATAACATGAATTAATATATAGGGCCTTTTAGAACTTCATATTTTGGCCAAAAATTTCAAAAGTATAATTTTTTTTTTATTTGGAGTGTCAACCAACTTTTGAAATTTTTTAGGCATTGGTATTTGGTTTGCCAAAAAAATTATTAAAAATTAATATAAAAGTAACACGTGCTAAAATCTAATTGGAGAAATTTGATAACTTTTTAGTTTTTCGAACTTTTTTAGGAGCTCCAAACGGTTGTGTTAGATCACAGTTAAAAAAAAAAAATCAAAATTTGTTCCAACGGATGGTAAATGATTCATTTAAATGAATTTTACCATACTACAATGCATGATGTTTTGAATTTAGGGAAGTGATTATTATTTGATTTTTTTTTGAACAACAAAATTACTAGTTTTGTTACAATTTTTTAATGGAAGATATACTTTTTTTCTAAAAAAATTGATAAAAATAAAAAATTAATTTTTTTAGGAGATTTTTAGAACTTTTTTTTTAAACTCCAAATGGCACCATAGAATTAGATATAACATGAGATTAATTTTTTTGTTTGAAATTATTTTTTTAGTGTTTGATGATAGAATATGAAATGAGATAGAAAGACATACGATATAATACAATACAGTACATATAAAAAAATAATATCAATTAATATATATAATTAAATATAACATGAGATTAATCTTTTGTGTGAGATTATTTTTTTATTTGATGATAATATATGGAATCCAAGCAAAATTGTGATTTTACAATAGATTTAATGAAAGATAAAATTTGATATTTAGATCTTGACAAACGATAATAAGATGTGGAGTATACAATGCCTATATCCCTATTGGGGTGACGTTTGGAAGCGGAAGAACAGAGTATTTTTTTTTTTAACAATTTTTACTTTTTTAATCATTTAACAACACCTCAAAAATTATTAAAAATTCTTAAAAATTTATCTAATTTTTTATCAAATAACATGAAGTTTTTGGAAATTTTTGAAAATTTCTTAAATTATTTACCAAAAAAAAAAAAAAAAAATTCTTAAAAATTATTGCAAGGTTTTAAGCTTGTAAAAATTGCACCTAATAAATTTTGCCCAAACATTACTAAAATTTCTTAAAAATTTCCCTTCCAAACGTACTCCTAACAAATATATCTAAGAAATATATGAATGACCAATCTAATCATCCATCTTGTATCCACCAATCAAATATATAGATACTTCGGTTTTGAGGGATATAGACTGAAGTCCCGACTCCTTTGTCCAAAGTCAACAATTGTGGCCAAACTTTTAGGACATTGGGCTCCATAAACTAACAATCCAATCAAAAAAAACTTTTAGTCCAGCAATCAAACGTGTGTGTATATATATATATATATATTAACACTTTAAAATTAACAAATGATAATCTATTCTTAGTTGGGTTGTGGTTCTATCCCTGTGTTAGTCCAGTTGCTTGGTTTGTTTTTCTTTAGGTTGATGGGTTGCTGTGGCATCTTCTGGGTCGGAGAGAAACCCACAGTCACTATCTATGAGTGTGCACTGGGCGAAACCCGTCCCGTGACTCTAACCGACAAAGAATCACAAGGAGGTAGGTTGCTGTGGCATCTTGTTCTGATGAGGGGCTGTTATTATTTGTCCAAAAACTAACAATAATAATAGTAACAATAATAATATTAACAGTTACTGGTTGATCAATTGAAATAATCTATTTTTGTTTTTTAGTAATAAAATACTTGTTCAACTATTTTGAATTATGTAATTTTCGCTCATAATCCTAATCTTAAAAAGAAAAAAAAAGTGTAATGCACTAAATATGGAAAGACTGATAGTGACAGTTTCGTGACAATAAGTTTCTAGGCTGTTAAATTAAAATTTAACGATTCGAACACAAATGTTATAGAGCTAACATCAAATTTGAGGTCAGCCCCAGAATTTATGCACTAAACCACCTTTCTCTACCGTGAGGATCAATGTTAAGTCTACTAATTGTCAAAAATAGGACCCATTTGGAGTAATAAAAAAAAGATAAAATATAATTTTTTGTAAATTTTGGTGTTTGATTTTTTTTTTAAATTGTGTTTTTTAGAGATAAACAATGTCAAACCATTAGAATGGTTCTCCAAAATTTGTTCTAACGGATTCAAAAAACCTCTAATTTGTGTTTTGTATTGTAGCGTTTCGGTGGAGCAAAACGATACCGTGGGAATGATTTTGATTAATCTATTCTAATGATTTGTGTGGATCCATCTCACAATGATGCTCATTCAAAAGTTTTGCAGTTGGAGAACATGATTACCAAAAAAAAAAAGTTTTCTTACTCTGGTTAACCTCCTGAGGTTCAATTTTTTTTTAGTGAAATATTTAACTTTTTTCAAATTAGTAAAGATAGAAAAGCGTAAAAGTGTAATATAGAATTTTAATGATTTTTAGAGGTTGACGGAATTTTATTTTGTTTTATCTTGTATTTTAACGCACTAAACGGTGCCATAAACTAAAAAGTAGCGGCAAGGGACACCTTTCACGAATTACATTGCAATAATTAATTGTCAAATGTATTTTTTATTTTAACGTGGTAGACCATTATTTCTAAACTTCTGTTTTAAAATTTTTTATTAACCAGTCATGTGACCCATTTTTTTTTCGCATTTTTTATTTTTAAAAAAATTACTTTTAAAGAGTTAAAAAGGTAAAAAAATAAAAAATATTTGTTATATTCCACAATTTCACCAAAAGGTCATTTTTGTAATTAATGGGTTCATGACAGTTTCTTTGATAAAATATATGTAGTAAACTAGAACTAATCTACGTTCAACTGAAATATGAAACAAATATGTGATTTTATATTTTTATCTTAACTAGTTTATGAAAAATCCCCGTACATTCACACCATGTCCAGCATTACAACATATTAGAAGTGTACTTAATTAATTATTACAATTGAAAGGTAGGGGTTAGAGTGAGATTTGATATAAAAAAGGGCAGGGAGTGTAAATTTATCTAGCTTGAGAAATAAATAAACAAATAAATAAATAAAATAGAAGAAAAACTAAGTTCCGGCAACATAGCTTTCAAACTCGACTTTTACAACCCGTTTGGATGGAGAAAAATGAGAAGTGAAGAAGAAAAAAGAAAAGATTTTAATATCTAACGCTTGCTTCTGAGTTTCATTTTTTTTTTTATTTTTTTTTTTGAGAAAGAAAAGAAATAACCCGTTTGGATGGAGAGAATGGGAAGAAAAAGAAGAGAAAAGAAAAGATTTTAAAACTTACTATTGTTTGTGAGTTTTTTTGGGAAAGAAAAGAAAAGAAATGGGAAGAAAAAGAAAAAAAGTTAGTGGTTAATTTTTAAAATTTTCATCCCTTTAAAAGTGGGAAGAAATTGAGAGAAGAGAAAAGTTATTTAATGAAACTATCAAAATGACACTTTTACTCTTGAAATCAAGAAAGAGAAAAAAAATTACAAATATGTAATAGTGAAAATTAAACCTTTTTAACTTCATCACTTTGATAGATTTTTACTAGTCTTCTCAAACTTTCAACCCTTCATCCCTACCAGTTTTCATAGCCTATGTAAAGTTCCCCCCCTCTCTCTCTCCCTAGTAACATCCTACTCTATTATTTTTTTTCTTTTTTGTTCAATCACGTGTCAAAACTATGATTTGTTCCTTTTTTTTTTTGTTTTTCAATCGCGTTTCAAGGACTCTACTTTCATCGTCTTTATATATATATATATATATATACATATACATACGCATATATATTCTAACTATTTCAAGGTATATATATATTTTTTTAATTGCAGCGTTCTTCACTGAAGTTTCTTTTTTTTTTTTTCAACTATTATTTTATGTATTTTTGTGCAACACTCCTCAATTTATTTGTTTTCTTACTTTTGTGCTGATTCTTTATTTGTTGATAATATAGAGAGGCTTATCTAGTGATAAATAAGGGTATAGCAGTAAAATAATAATAGACTATTTTTTTTCTATTTTTTCTTAACTCACAAATAAGAAGAAATAAAGTAATTATCTTTTCTTCCCTAAATTCTCAAACAAATGAAAAAAAAAATATTATTGTCTCTCTCCTTTTCTCTTCTCTCCTAATTAATATTTTCTTTTCTTTTCTCCCTTAACCTCACAAATGGAGCATTAAGAAAATATATAGAAGTAATTTATAAAGAAAAAGAGTTCGAATGATTCAATGAATCATCAATCATCGTTTCAACATGCTTTATGATCTAGTGAGATGGGAATTCAAAATGAACTTCGAAGGCACAAAAATATTACACTTGCAAGAAATCATCTCTAGCCTCAAAATATTCAAAGGAGAATGTGTGAATCGCTTTACAAAGGTAACTCTTTGGAATCTAATTAAGTTTGAAGAACAAGGCAAGCACCTCGACACACTAAACTCTATATCAGGAAAGGATAACTTTGGATGAAATTCATGTAAGAACACTGAAAAGCAGTAGAAAACAAGTTCAAATAAAGATTTGGTTGTTAAGAAGTCTTGGGCAAACTAAAATTACAATTTTGAATTAAAAAAAAAAAAAGAAAAAACCACCAGCATTGTACAGTCTAAGGATTACAAAGTTTTCTTTGCCCATGATTTTTCCAGCAACAGAATGGGAAACCTGCAGCTTACTAATTCTGTTTTCCAGTTTTTGAAAAGAAATGAAAAGAACCACAGTGAGTTTTTGATAGAAGTTAAGGCAGCTCCAATCCATTAAATGGTTCTAATATGTACTAGTTTATTGATAGCAAATGCATTCTTTATTGTAGTAGCCAATTCTCACAATTTAAATCCATTCTTTATTTTGTGTCTTATTTTCAAATGTTTCAGTTCTTTTTCACTACAAAAAAAGTCCGAGAGAGTAATTAAGAAATGGCACTTACATTTTTTCCCCCCTTTCCCTACAAGAGTTGCACAAGTATGCAGAAACTATAAGTAATTTCAGGAAATTCAGCTACCATTCATCAATGTTCATGTACAATTAAAATAAATATAGGGTTCTAATAAGATCAGATTATAATGTTTTTAATTTTTTTTCTTCAAATCCCTAAAATATTAGGAGTTCATAAGTTCTGACTTCATACAATTTACAAGAAGCAGGACTCGTCTCTACATGATGCCTAGTAATTACAGGAGATTCCTGGAAATTGCCAAGAAAACCAAATTTCAAGTGTGCTTTCCATGGATGCAAATTCCATTCTTAGATCTCTAGAGAGCAGAAATAGTGCTTGCCAGCATTATTCAACCCTACCTGCGAGCTCAAGACATAGTAAATCTTGCTTCAGCCATTAACATTGCCACCACCAATTACAAATCTCCCATACAAAGAAGACTCCAGTGTAGGAAAACCCATCCACTTAAAACTAGCGAGGAACGCAGCAGCCTCTATATAGATAGGACTTTGATACATGAACAAGACACCACCATGGATCCAAACCATTAATGATCTATTATTTGCCGCTCAAGAGTGACAAGAAGAACTATTTCAGTCACTAGAAGTCAACAGGGAAAAAGGTAAAAAACCGCTACCCGTAATTTAATTACATTTGCAGAAGTCCAAGGAACTGAAGAACACTGGAATTGACTTATTCACTCTACCCACCAAGACACTAGTTATGGAAAGACAAACCATATTGGCAAAAGGAGTTGAATTAACTGCATCTAGTTCATTTGCAATTGCCTGAAAACCCGATGCCAATTACTAACCATTAATACTGCTAACAACATATAGAACAATCACAAGAAGAAGAAGAAGAAGAAAATAACTCTAATACCCAAAATACTAATATCAGTTAGTCCATGCACAGGATGACACAGAGTTCCAAATGAGAAAGAGAGTAAATGAGTGGGGACAATTACCCAAATTCAATTATCCCCAGTTGGAAACAGAGTGAGTACTTTCCTCCCATTCGATGCCGCCGCCGCCGCCGTAGCTGATTCCAAGTCCTCTACATAGGAAGGAACAGGATTGTGAACTGGTGCTCCAATTCGATGAACAGGCTGTGATTGTCTCGCCAGAAACGGATGCTCGAATTGCCCATTTGGCGGAGACCCAAAATGCCCCATTTGCCTATACTGCGGATGTCCAGCCACCGCCGCCATCTGCTGTTGATGGTGGTGGTGGTGCTGCTGTAGTGCCACCGGCACAAATGGCAGGAAATGATCCGAATTCGTGCGACCCGGGTGCAAGAAATGTGCCGGCACTGGCGAGCTCGCAAACAAATGGTCCGTGGCGGGATCGCCCCCGGAAGTCAAACCTCCACCACCGCCGCTGCCGCCTCCGGCGGAGATCCCTTGCATACGCTTCAAGTAGAGTCGGTACTTCTGGAGATGACTGGCCACGTTTTCGCGAGTCAACCCGTCAACACTCATGAGCTGCATTATGGTCTTGGGGACGGCGTTCTTGATCCCCAAGTGGGCCACGGCGTCGACGAACCTCTTGTGGAGCTGCGGCGTCCACACCAGCCGCGGCCGCTTGAGGGTCCGGGCTGGCTCGTCGCCGGCGGCCCCGCCTCCCAACTCGGCCGAGTCGAACTCCGCCGAGTTGGGTTGGGACGAGGGGGTCTGGACCGCCGGAGGCGGCGGAAGCGACGGCGGCTGTGGGCTGTTGGGGTTTCGGATATCAAAAGCAATAGCTAGATCAGGGGTAATCAGGGTTTGGGACAAGGGCATGAGCTCTTCGGGAGATGGGAGTTGGTCCTCCCACTTTGAGAACCAATTGGAGTCGTCCTCTCTCATTTCAATTCGCAACCCAACTGAGAGAAAGTGGTGGATTTCTTACAAAATCTTTCTCTGGGGACTGAACAATTTGTGGGTGGTCTGGAATTGACTAATAATATGGGTAGATTAGATAGAACAACAATATATATAAAATTCAATCAGTTTGGCAAAGTATAAAGTGAGGAAGAATTGAAGGGTGGAATTGTTGAGATGGGTTTTCTCTGCTCTCTCTCTCTCTCCGAGGCTTTAGAAAAATTGATTTGCAGAGGGGGAGAGAGAGACTCGAGAGTGGGGATGAAGGAAGGGGGCTTGAGGTTGGGGAGGGGTGCTCGAGGTGGATCGTGTTTTATTGTTTTCAGTTTTTTTATTCAGTTTTTTTTTAATTAATTTTTATTTTTGTATCACCCGGAGCTATATTTTTGGGAATGTGAGGACTCCGCAGGGGCGTTACAACATCTTTTATAGGTATCACTCATTTAGCTATTTTGTGCATAGTATTTATTACAAGCCCTTCTAATCCTTTATAAATGTTAATAATCAAATTCTTATAAAAAGTTCATCTAATAGTGTTGAATAAATAATCATTGGATAAATTTTCATTAAAATATAAAGGTTAAAAATAAATTTTAACTTCTCAAGTTAAATTTTGATTTAGAATCTTCTCCTTGGTTGTAATTCTCATCGATTGTAAATGCATAATTATAATAACTGATACTGGTGTGAGTTATTGTGAAATAATAATTAAGATTTTAACATCAATGTTATTAAGTTTAGCAAATCTTTATCAATTAATAATAAAAAATCAACTTTTTCTTTTTCAATCTTTTTTTTTTTTTGGTTATGTTGATTTTTTATATTAGATTTTTAAAAAAATCATATAAAAACAGTAATGGGAAAAAAACCAACTACCCTGCATTTTATCAAACGTAGCCGACTTCTCTTTGAACCTCTATCATACTACACTTTCCACTTCATCTATAGAGAGATTGTGCGAGCATGAAAAATTAGTTGAAAAGTTTTAGGTATGATCACAATTATGAGATTTTTTGAAAGCTATCTGATTTTATTTGGGACGGGTCTATTTACACTTTACAAATAGGTTGTTATATTTACAAATAGGTTGTTATATTCCACTTTACTTTTTCATTAAATAAAATTACATAATTATTCTCATTCTTCTAATAAAATATGTTGTATAATTTTAATATCATAAATATCCTTCATTAAGAATGAGGGTAATTGTGTAATTTTATTTCATAAAAATTAAAATGGGTTAAATTAAAATGGAGTGTAAGAATCCATTTGTACAGTGTAAGTAGGCCCATTCTTTTACTTATATCATTTATTTAGGGATAATAACCGGACAGATTGGAGACGAATATAACAACATCCGAATCCAAACTTCGAACCCTCTGTCTGCCTTTACATCTGTCCTAAACTCTGAACGGATATTTTTTTGAATCTCCATCCCCGCTCTAAATGACGAATGGATATATTCGCGGATATTCAAAAATCCGAACTATCCGTCTGTCTCTAAATCTGTCCCTAACTTGATACATAATTTGATTGCATATATAACATATTACTGCTAAATAATTAACCTATTACTACCAAATAATTTATTTCTAAAACCAAAATAATATATAAATATTATCACAATAATAATTTATCAAAGTAATACATAAATATCGCCAAAGCTAACATTTCAGTAAAGTACTATTTCACCAATTGATACATTCTAAAGTATCAACATTATCCTAACTCAAAATAGCAAATACAAAATATAATAGTTCATAACATAATTATTAATCATAATTTCTTGAATCTCCAAAAAGCATCCACATTCTAATGAAGCTGTTTGGGTCTGTTCGAATACTTTTCGGGACAAATCGATACAGATTTGGATTGAATATTGAATTCGGGGCAAATCGGGACGGAGGCAGTCTCATCCCCATATCCGATCCGGTATCCGAACTTTTAAAAACAAAAATCAAATCCAATCCGATTTCTTGAAAAAATTCGAATCTCACATCCAATCTGCTCGAGTAATGGATCAGATTCAGACAGGTCGGCTCAGATGGCCATCTCTACATTTGTTATGTAAATTTTAAGAGTAAAAAGGAACTTTAAAGGTATGTAGCCAACTTTAAGTAATTAGGAGAATGCTTAGTTGAATTGAGTTTAATTTTGGAAAAAGTATGTTCTTAGCCTTAATTGGAAAAAGACTGAGTAAAAATAACAATGATTTTTCACCATTTGGTTCTATTTGATTTCTTTGTCTTTAACTTAGATTATGAACATAAATTAAGACACTATTTAACTAGATATCCAATAGCGACTTGCCATATATATTCAAAATTTTATGTCAAACTACCAAATTATATCTACATATACAATTTTACACAAATCATTGGTGTAATTAGTTGAATTGTTTGATATTTTGAAAATGATTGTGTAGTGATTCGGATTTATTATTATTATTATTTATGATGTCATAACTATGCATTTTGTGAGTTATTTAATCATTTTGATTATTTTGAAGTGTTTAGGAATTTGTTCTGGACTTAGTTGGAATTTTTCTAAACCACCCTTTGTCGGGTGCACAACTGTCTACTTCTCGTGCACACAATATGTTTGAGTGTGGGACGTGTGCTCGACATTTTCTTTCTTGTGCCCACAGACTGTACTTGGTGCCTGGTGTATGCATGCCATCTTCTTCCTCGTGTGTATGGACTTGACTGAATTTGTGTATCAATGTCACTTCTTCTCATCCTTTTTATGTAGTTGTTCACCATCTTCATTCTTCTCATTCTTCATTTTGTTTAATGTAGGGTTTACTTCTTAAAGCTTGATCTATGTGACTTAAAGGTTATTGGGCATGTCTAGATACCCTCTATGTTTGGGCATTTTTCTTCAAACTTGATGTTAGATGAATGGTTAAAAATATATATACCTATGTAAGCTTGCATGCCCATGGCATTTTTCTTAAAACTTGATATTGGATGAGTGGTTGAAAACTTATAAACATATTTAAGTTTGCATGCCTACATAATGAGAGAAAGTTATGCATCACCCATCTATACAAATTCTTGATCCATGCGTTAAAATTGATCCATAGAACTTGTTTAGAGTTAGTCCCAGCTTGATATTACATGTTTTTATTTGACAGGTTTGAACTCGTAAAGCTTGGAATGTGAAATGGGTCTAAAAAACTTAAAAAAAAAAAAAAAAGCAAATTAAATTGTGGTTACAAAAGCTCTGTCGTGCCACGTACACGGGACAAATCTTGTGCGCACACCTGCAACATTAAATTGTGGTTACAAAAGCTCTGTCGTGCCACGTACACGGGACAAATCTTGTGCGCACACCTGCAACATCACTTTGCCGTGCATACACAAGGGAAATATATGTCTTGCATGTACGCGAGAGTACTTCTTGTGTACACTCCTTTTGACCATGCTGCTTGGTGCGCCCACGGTCTGTTTGGTGCGCAAGACTGGCTAGACCCTCATCTCATGCACGCGGTTGATGAGGTTTCGTGCGCATGCCACCTTGGTGTTTGGTATATTTTGATAATTTGATGCAAATGCAATGTTATGATGAATTATGCTACGGATGATTATGTGAGAACGTTGAAATCACTATCATTGGACGATAGATTGAATTTTTTTTATCTTTTATTTTTTTTTTAATGGAGAGTGTTTGATTTACCAAAATCAATCAAATTCATTAAAATTTATTAATTTTTTGTATTTTTTTCTCATAAAATTTTGTCACATATCACTTTTATATCAAATCTTTTTATTATATTGTATTTTTTTGTCATCCAAACACCACCTAAACCTAACAGCAGAAAGAAAAAAGAAAAAAGGTTAAAGAGCTTCTGCGCCTACTCGATTTCTCTCCCAATCTTCTGTTGGGAAAAACTCTTACCTCTATTTGGTGTTTGAAGTTTGCTAAAAACACAAATAATTCTTAAAATTTATTTATTTCAATGTATTAAATACAATTCACAATTTTTATCAAAATTTATTGACTCTTTTCCACTACAAACGCACATATATTTGGAGAGGAAAGGTACGTCTCTTGATTCCCTCGCTTTCAAAACCCTACAAAGGGCCAGAGAAAATTCCCCAACTACTGTCTTAGAGATTTTCTCTGATAACTCAACTTCTCCCTTGAAACCAGGACAGCCCAGATAGAATTTTTCTGAAAAGATCAAATTTTGGGTCAGGAGATGGAGGATTCTCACCCCCGCAAGAGTTGTGGAAGGAGGGCTCTCGTCGCGGACGATGTAACTGGCTGTTTGGTCTGCTCGGCGTGTGGCATCGTCCAGGATTTCTATAATTATCAACACAATTTTGGCGGCATTAGCGGCCCTACTGGGACGTTTGCCCGCACCGGAACTGCTGGGTCCGGCATCTTTCATAGCTACAAAGAGACAAAAATTTAAAAAGCCAAAGGTACACTTGAACACATAACTACATTGTTGAATTTTTGGCCTTCGAAGACAAATGAGGCTGGGATTGTGGTGGAGACTATTACTAAAGGGGAGTACGGTCAAGGGGATTGGTTCCCCGTACTTGTTGGTGCCTGTGCTTATGTTGTGATGCGGAAAGATGATAACTCTTTGCCTCTTTCAGAGGTGGCGGATAAGGTCGGTTGTGATGATGTGTATGAGGTGGGTAGCATGTTGGGTTTGATTTGGATGATTTGATTGGTGACTGTCTGAGCAAAGAAGTTGAGTATGGGAGGGATGATTGTGGCATGGAAAATGATTATCAATCAGTATTTTGAGATAGAAGATAAGAATGGTTCCCCCAAAATAGGCCATTGATGATTTAGAGAAGCTCAAGATCTCTCACATGAATGCTTGTCGATGGTATATTCGGAGTTATCTAATGAAGTTTCTATTGCCAAGTCAGTGGGAGAGAGTGAGAAGCCCAATAGAGGGAAAAGGAGACGGTTTGACCTTTCTTGAGTGTAAGGAGTGTTGGAAAGGAAAATCAGAATTGAGCAAAAAAACCTTTTCCTTAAGCAAATTCTGGAGAAAGATGTAGGATTAAATGATATGCCTCCATCTTTTGTTAATGGATGCTTGGCATATCAAAGGAGGAGAGAAAAGATAAAGGCTGCTAAGCTGCGTCTTGATAAGATTATGCGTCCACCAAATGAAGTTTTAGGTGAAAAGGATAACCCTTCCAATGCAGAGTGCATAAACATTGGGAAGCAACGAAAGAAGAAAATGAAGGGTGATGTTGATTGGGAAAATTTTATAATAGAAACCCTCTCCTCCTTCATCAGGTGGAGGTGGACCACATAGAGAAGGGCCATTACAATACCTTAATGGATTTACACGTTTTGAAATCTGTGGGTATGTAATGAGCTTTAGCATGGAAGGAAGAGTAGCTAGAATATATTCATCTGCATTAGTTGCTGCCTGGTTAGAAAGTTTGTTTGTTTGTTTGTTTGTGTTTTTTTTTTTTTTTTTGGGGTCAGATTCTTTTTATTTGTACCCTGCAGCAAGATGGAATTCGTTTTTGCTACTCCTTTATGTAAATTTATACAATAGGCCAACCTTTTTTTTTTTTAGGTTTAAATTGTAGAAGACCGGTATCCACATATTTATATGATATATGTATTTATTTCTTGAATTTTTGTCTCCCAATCTTTTTGTTTGAAGGTTCCCTTTCTCTCTCATATTTCTATTTTTTGAAGGTTCCCTGTTCCTCTTAGATTTCTATTATTCATAGTACTTCCATCATTTGTGTCATGTCCCTTGTTTCCGTCTCCATGGGTATATTTGGGTTTTAAGAACGATACCATATCAAAACTTATTTCATGAGAGGTAGTGCATAAAGTTGTGGGCTGGAATAGTTGTGTTTTGTAATACTGAGTTAATGAAATTATATATTATAGTTGTGTTTTGTAGCACTGCTTTCAAAATTTAAAATTAGGGTAAATTACATCTAGACTCTCTGAATATTGACGAAATTATAAATAGATCCCCTTAACATTTCAAAATTACATTAGCCTCCTTTATTTTGAAATGTTTGTAATACTTAGACTCTTCTATTAATATGTCGTTAGAATTTCTATTAAAATGATGACGTCAGCAAATTTTTTTTTTAATATGCCAAATTTACCATTCTTGGCCATTAAAATTTACACTTTAACGATACACACACACACACACACACACACATATATGTGAACAGATGAACAACCCTAGAATAGGGCGTCACTTCAATTTCAGCTGTGATCCATGGGTGCGTACACATATGTGTCGAAGCTATGGAGGAAGAAGCAATCGGACGTGATCTTGATCTTGGCTTTTCAGATCCTCAGAAGGCCAGGTGGTTCTGCTGTTGGAGGTCGTCCAGCATCCACAAACCAACCGAGTCCAACTTATCGAATCCCTCAAATTGAGTCTCCACCGAGTCCATCCCTGGGAACGATTCCAAAACCCAAAAACTTGGTCGCGTTCAATTGATCCGTCTTGTATCTATTTAGTTGGATGAATTTCCAATTGTAATCTGAGCACCAATTGCAAACACGATCGAATCAGAGATTGTAAAATCCAACCCCACTCTATTATATATATATATGTCTATATATACACACACGTTGTAATATATATATATATATATATATATATATGAAAGCATATGAAAGAAGATGAATCCCCATCCACCGAGACCCAAATTCAAGACTCATAGATGAATCCGAGATCCAAATCTTGCTGCCACTGCTTTCGATTCGGGCCATTGTTGAAGTAAACATTGAGGTTAAATAATTTGAAGTTCACGTTAGGTCGTCTTTCGATCGCCGTAATTGGAAGAACCCTCTTCTCGACCTCGTCTCGGTTAGGACAAATTCGATCCCCAACAAAAATCAAGACAATCTTCATATGGTTCTGTAATAACAAATAGCAAATCTTGGTGCCAAGAAGGGTTGGAAAAGCTCCAATTTGCCGACACTAGTGAGATTCTAGTCTTTATAACCTGGGTTCCGACTTGGACTTTTGAATAAAGTTCAAAGGTGTGAAGCTTCACAGCTTTCATCGCGTTCTTTAAATTAGGGTATTTGAGCTCAAGGGCCTTGAGCTTCTCGTCGAGCTTGTCTGGGGCTTTGGATCCAAACGAGTTTTGCCGCTATAGTTTCGGTTGCTATTGGTCATCGTGTAGAGAGAGAGAGAGTGTGTGTGTGTTTTATTTACAGTAGAGAGAAGGAATGAAAGAGAAGTTTTTTTTTGTGTTTAATTAATTTAATTAGGGGTAAATTTGTCTCTCTAACAAAAAATTTAATGGAGTTAGGGTTAAATTTAACGGAAGGGGTAAGGTGTTACAAACATTTCAAAATAAGAGAGGTATCTGTGAGATGGAAACATTGAGGTTAAATAATTTGAAGTTCACATTAGGTCGTCTTTCGATCGCCGTAACTGAAAGAACCCTCTTCTCGACCTCGTCTCGGTTAGGACAAATTCGATCCCCAACAAAAACCAAGACAATTTTCATATGGCTCTGCAATAACAAATAGCAAATCTTGGCGCTAAGAAGGGTTGGAAAAGCTCCGATTTGCCGACACTAGTGAGATTCTAGTCTTCATAACTTGGGTTCCGACTTGGACTTTTGAATAAAGTTCAAAGGTGTGAAGCTTCATAGCTTTCATCGCGTTCTTCAAATTAGGGTATTTGAGCTCAAGGGCCTTGAGCTTCTCGTCGAGCTTGTCCGGGGCTTTGGATCCAAACGAGTTCTGCCGCTATAGCTTCGGTTGCTATTGATCATCGTGTAAAGAGAGAGAGAGAGAGAGAGAGTGTGTGTTTTATTTGCAGTAGAGAGAAGGAATGAAAGAGAAATTTTTTTTTGTGTTTAATTAATTTAATTAGGGGTAAATTTGTCTCTCTAACAAAAAATTTAATGGAGTTGGGTTAAATTTAACGGAAGGGGTAAGGTGTTACAAACATTTCAAAATAAGAGAGGTATCTGTGAGATGGAAACATTGAGGTTAAATAATTTGAAGTTCACATTAGGTCGTCTTTCGATCGCCGTAACTGGAAGAACCCTCTTCTTGACCTCCTCTCGGTTAGGACAAATTCGATCCCCAACAAAAACCAAGACAATTTTCATATGGCTCTGCAATAACAAATAGCAAATCTTGGTGCCAAGAAGGGTTAGAAAAGCTCCGATTTGCCGACACTAGTGAGATTCTAGTCTTCATAACCTGGGTTCCGACTTGGACTTTTGAATAAAGTTCAAAGGTGTGAAGCTTCATAGCTTTCATCGCGTTCTTCAAATTAGGGTATTTGAGCTCAAGGGCCTTGAGCTTCTCGTCGAGCTTGTCCAGGGCTTTGGATCCAAACGAGTTCTGCCGCTATAGCTTCGGTTGCTATTGATCATCGTGTAGAGAGAGAGAGAGTGTGTGTGTGTTTTATTTACAGTAGAGAGAAGGAATGAAAGAGAAGTTTTTTTTTGTGTTTATTTAATTTAATTAGGGGTAAATTTGTCTCTCTAACAAAAAATTTAATAGAGTTAGGGTTAAATTTAATGGAAGGGGTAAGGTGTTACAAACATTTCAAAATAAGAGAGGTATCTGTGAGATGGAAACATTGAGGTTAAATAATTTGAAGTTCACGTTAGGTCGTCTTTCGATTGCCGTAACTGAAAGAACCCTCTTCTCGACCTCGTCTCGGTTAGGACAAATTCAATCCCCAACAAAAACCAAGACAATCTTCATATGGCTCTGCAATAATAAATAGCAAATCTTGGTGCCAAGAAGGGTTAGAAAAGCTCCGATTTGCTGACACTAGTGAGATTCTAGTCTTCATAACCTGGGTTCCGACTTGGACTTTTGAATAAAGTTCAAAGGTGTGAAGCTTCACAGCTTTCATCGCGTTCTTCAAATTAGGGTATTTGAAGAACGCGATGGATCTAAACGATTTCTGCCGCTATAGCTTCGGTTGCTATTGATCATCGTGTAGAGAAAGAGAGAGAGAGTGTGTGTTTTATTTACAGTAGAGAGAAGGAATGAAATAGAAGTTTTTTTTTGTGTTTAATTAATTTAATCAGGGGTAAATTTGTCTCTCTAACAAAAAATTTAATGGAGTTAGGGTTAAATTTAACGGAAGGGGTAAGGTGTTACAAACATTTTAAAATAAGAGAGGTATCTGTAATTTTTAAATGTTGAGAGAATTCATGTGTAATTTCGTAAATGTTCAGGAGGTCTAGGTGTAATTTACCCATAAAATTATATATCATAGTTGTGTGTTGTAACAACTTCTTGACAAAATCCTCTGTAATACTTAAGAGGCTCAACTTCAATGGATGGAGAGGGGTTGAAGTGCAAAATTAATGGTCATGATTGAATCAAAATAAGTTTGATTGAATATTGTTGATTGAACGAATAAATATTGAGTGACTGAATTAATAAATGTTGATTAAACCATAACTGTAAAGGTAATGTATAAAGTCGTGGACTGGAATAGTTGTGTTTTGTAACGATGACTTAACGAAATTATATAGGGCTTCAGGGGATAGAGTGCAAAATATACTGCAAAGGCTTAAGCGTTGAGATGAAGGGTTAGATTTTAATCAAAATAAATTTGACTAAATTAATAAATGTTATTTATTGAATTAATAAATGCTATTTGACAAAAGCAATAAATCTTAATTAAATCTTAACCCTCCGTCTCAACGCTTCAGTCCATATAGTGTATTTTGCATTGCAGCACCATAGTTGTGTTTTGTAACACCGCTTTCAAATTTCAAAATTCGATCAAATGGATATGAGCCTCAACTTCAATGGATGCTGGGGGCTAAAGTGAAGATATGAATGTCATGATTGAATCAAAATAAGTTTTGATTGAATTAATAAATGTTGTTGACTGAACTAATAAAAATGTTGATTTAATTGTTAATATTTTTCACTTCAGCCTCTACAGTGCATTCAGTCATCCCCATCCCAACTTCAATAAGCCGATATTCTGAAAACACAACTTAAAAAAAAAACATTTATGATGAAAATGAAAATGTGATTATAGGTTTAGAACTCATGTCTCCAATACCTCACTTTACTAAAGTTGGTTTCTATATCATAAAAAAAACATTTATGATGAAAATGAAAATGTGATTATAGGTTTAGAACTCATGTCTTCTCTAATACCTCACTATATACTAAAGTTGGTTTCTATATCTTAGAAAATTATACACATTCTATTTTTGAATTGAGTGAGGTATTGGAGAAGAATGCAGGGGCAAATCAAGATATCAATGGATATGATGATTTAATCAAAATAAATTTGAATTGATAAATGTTGTTGACGGAATTAATAAATGTTATTTAAGTAATAAATTTTAATCAAATCATGACCATACACTTCTAACTGTTGAGATACATTTTTACATTTCAGCACCCCTATAACCTATCCTATTCAAAGAAAGCTAAACCACCACAATCTTTGCTTAATCCTTGATTCTTATTGGTTGCCAAAATACCCATGAATAATAGTCATACACTCATACTTGATTCAAATTTTGATTATGTAAAATTCTACTCTCAGCATCATTTAAAAAAAAAGAAAAGAAAAAGAAAAGAAACAGCATACAACATCGAATGTAATAATGAATTGAATAAGCATAAGTTGTTTTCTGTGCAAAACATTCCAATTTAGAGGGACAGATAGAAAAAAGTTTTGGCTACTTAAGATGTAGACAATAGTAAACTCTTGGCTGGCGGGAGCAGGGCAACGGCTCCAAGCTGAGGATTTGAGTATTTTCTGTAGATCACTTTAAGCTTGTTCTCTGCAGCCATTGAGTGGAAGCTAACAAGTAGTTTAGCACAATCCCTGTTTGGAGCAAAGTCAATCAAAAGTAACAATCATCAGCAAATGCCTCAAGAAAAAAAAAAATGGAGAAGGAAACAAATTAGGAAGGAGATTTTTACATGAGCTGTGGCTCCGCGAAACCAGTGTGCAGCTTTAGTGCGTCATTCCAAACCGGGCTCTTGTTGAGGGTGCAACGAGCCACGTAGACTGCAGAGGCTGCTAGCATCGACGGACAGTACCTTATGGTCGCGTAGTTCATCACGCCCAACTCGGCTAGAAAATAAACCATATTCTCCATCTATTTATTATAACAAGTTGAAAAAAAGAAATCTAGTAAGTTAGTGCTATATTCACAAAAATCAATTTTGGAATGGTAGGGGGAAAATATACACACATCTTGATCAGGCGGCGCAGAAGCTTTGATGAAGCGAACGAGGAACACGTATGGTGTAGCAACTGTCAAGTTCCATTCCAGCTTTCCCAGTATGAGTTTCTCCATAATCAGCACCTGCTCATGTGTGTAGGCTCTGTCTGATATGCATACAAAGTCATTGACCTGCAGAGATTATACAAATTCATCTTACTGTTATTATTTATAACTTTGTGCCCGATTAAAAGATTTATTAGTTGTGAATGTGTAACGCGAACACGTACCTCTGGGGCCCAAATTTCTTCATATTTGGAGGCAGTGAGCATGGCACTGATGCCAACTAACTGCAGTTCTCTCCTCAACACTGTCTTTGAAGCAAGGAAGCGATCGACAACGTTGATGGTGAGGTAGAGTGTCTCTGGCATGAGTTCGAATTTGTGGTGTACTTCAATCAACCAATCTATCAGAATTGCCCTCATCTTCTCATTAATCTCTGGCTGAGAGTACATGTAGTCGCGAACCCTGCTCTCATTCTACACGGTTTTAAATGGATACTCTCTTAGAATTATACCTAGATGACAATGACAAAAGAGAAAATTTGAGGAGGGTTATGTACCTCAACTTGCTTGTAGAACTTATATATATCTTCAACATATTCAACAACTGCCAACTCATTGTCAATATCTGCAGCATCAATGTCCATAATCTTCTCTTTTGGCTTTTCAGTCAGGCCACAAGCAGCCTGCAATTTTGATAGGAATGGAACAAAAAAAGGGCAATCAGAATCATCACACTTTCAACTCCTCATCCCCCCTTTTTTTATTTCTTTCATCTCCTTCTCCTCCATCCCCTTCTCCTTCTCTTCTTTTTCTTATTTTTCCCTTCCTGTCTCAGTTTGTCCTACCTTATTATGCACTTACTAACATTTATACGCACAGAAAACATTCGCAGTACGAGGGTATTTATGAGATTCAAAAGTGTGAAGGAGCTACAAATTGAGGAATAACATCAAAATTGGTTCTCCTTTTATATAATCAATAGAATCAAACAATGTAGGTTTAAAAATAAATAAAAGTCATCACCTTGCTTCGAGCAGTTAGAGTCGAAGTAAGGGATAGGGACTTCTTCTTCTTTCTTGACGATCCTTCGGCCTTTTTCTTGTTCAGTGGCGGCTTCTCCTTCTTGACCTCTTCAGTATCAGGACTTATCTCAATCACGACATTCTCAGGCTTTGGTTTAACAGTAACTTTTCTCTGAGCAGGTTTCAGCACAGCAGCTGCTGCTTTACCCTCCGCAACTCCTTCTACCTTGACTGGGATTGTTTTCTGCAAATCAAACGAACCCATAAGAAGAAATTCATCTGTCTAAGGGTAGATGGCAAGAAAATTGTTTTTTGAGATACAAAACCTTGTTGTTTTCTGCCGCTACTGCTGCTTGTGCATTAGCAAGTAATTGCGCACAAAAGCTTCTGAAACATTACAAAGACCCGAAAAAAAAAATCAATTTAGAACTCATAAAGCTAAGGAGCCTATATATATAGATAATTATGTTGAGGGATGAGAAGAGAGAGAGAGAGAGAGAAGAACCTGGTAACGGGGCGGGAGATTTGCTTAGCGTCAATTCCTCTAGCAGTAACAAGATTACCAATATCACCCAGTGCACGGCGGCGGTTCCTCCCTTCAGCTGCCATGTTCTTCTGCTGCCTACCAATTCCTGCAATTACCTCACCTATCATCATTCGTAAGAAACCGATCATCATTCATGAAAATCCATCGGAAAATTCATATATGTTCATCAAAATTATCCTAATCCAGAGGGTTTAGAATCATAAAATGAGGAACCAAGTGAAGGAACAAGAAAGGGCATGCATGAGTGCTCGAACAACTTCAATGCAAATTAAGAATCAGAAATCAAATAGAAGATACAAGAAAACCCATTCAGGTAGACAAAAAGTAACGGAACACACAGGGAATCTGAGAAAGACAGTACTCTTGAAGATCAGTGTAATGAAAAAAATCTCCATTGAGTTGAGTGGGATAAATTTCAGAAGACACAACCCAGAAAGCACCAACCAATGCACAGACTTACATTCCAAATTCTTACGGAGATCAGTTGACAGAAAATGCATTATACAAAAGACACAGAAAACAAACCCAGGAAACATATAGATACACAAACCCAACATATATTATCATAGCAAATCAAATAAAGAAGAGACAATGATAATGACATTCAAATAAAGAGAAAGCACACAAAGAAGATCGAGACACTGTGATATGAAAATAAAGAATTGAAAAACTCATGTTAGCATAGAAAGAAACAGCATACCAAAGATAGAAAAACGCAAGAAAGAAACACCCATCAAGAGAGATTTTTAGGACGAAACAGAGAAAAAAGAAGATTAGAGAGAGGATGTAAAACCTTTGTTTTTCTCTTGACAGACGGGTCTTGAAGCCATGAGATCAGAACCTGGAATCTGTGATTCTGGGAAAGAACAACTCCAAATCTTCACAATAAAGACGACCCAGAGGTGGATGTGTAGCCAAACTGAGTCCCTCCTTTCTGGGACTGGAATCGCCCACACCACCAACTACTGCCTCTCTCTGTCTCTCTCTGAAAATCTTCGATCATTCTGACAACCGGGGGCGGAGAGAACACACCCCTTTTGAAGTTGGGGAACCGACGCTCAATCCCCAACGGTCATATTTTTCTTAGATTTCAACCGTTGGATTTGTGTAGCCGATCCAACGGCGTTGATTAGGTTCTAATTTTCTCAGGAGCACTGTTCAAAAGTTTACCGTTAAACTTTGTGCTAGGTAAGAAAAGAGGGGAAGAGCATTTTATTTTCAGCAATACCACCGCCAACATTTTTACCGTTGATTTTTAAATAAAAATAATATCTTATGATTGTGATAATTTTAAATGAAACATACCCGTAATTATGAGTAGTTATCAATAATTACCAATACAAATTAAGAGAAGCGGTAACTGGTGCGAGACAAATGAACAGCAAGGCTAATATTTTTGTTTTATTTTAGATTTTGGAAGACTAAGTTTAAGTTGATGTCCTTGACATTATTCTTTTTAATCGTTGAATTTTTTTAATTAAAAAATTTAGTGATTCTCATATATTTATATGTTTTTAATTGAAATATAAATTAATATATAAAAACTGTTGAGTTTTAATTCAAAAATTAATGTCTGACAGTCTCCTCTTACTTTTATTTTTTCCCACTTCCCTTCAAGGAGTGATTAAAATTTATTTTTATTCTATAAACCGGTAACTACGGTTCCAATTTGAAGATTTGTATTAAAGCATTTTTTTTCTTTGCTAAGATTGATTTATTTTTTCCTTTTTTTATTTTGTAAAAATGTAGCAATTATTCCAATTAAAAATTTAATATTAAATTCATAATTGATAAAATATGGTAACACACTCGACGACTACTTATGCACTGTATAAAATTTGTTTGTACCATATTTTTTAAGAGTATAAATGAATATATAAAATATAACTATATAATAACTGTGTTTTAGGAGAAATTACAAAAAAAAAAGGGACATTTGATAAAATAACTCCATCTTCATAAATACAATTTTTGAAATTCCAAAGAAGTAAACTATAAAAATTTAAATTCTAAACCCATGAACTTGACTTTTTAACTAAAAAATTCCAAAACTATAAACTTTTTATAATTTTTCTTTTATTATTTTCTCTTTCCTCATTCTTCTTATATGGAATTAAAGTTTACTAAAGTTTTCTTATATGGAATTATTTTCTCTTTCCATATAAGAAGAATGAGGAAAGAAAGAGTAAGAAGAAGAAGAAATGAGAAAAAAGAAGAACAAACATTAAACTCCATAGCAAACTTAATTTGAATTGTTGATTATTTTATGATTTTTTTAAGAAGATGAATAAACCATAATTATTAATCATGCATGCATGTATGTACTATTTTGTGGCTTATATTATAGCTTCGGAGGCTACTATTAAAGTTCGTTTGAACAAACTTAATTACGTTTGAATGAAAAAATGAATTTAATTATCTTTAAATAGAATTATTTAAAATGTGTCGGTATTGGCTATTGTCAAATATTGTTGAAACAGCCTATCATTTTAAATTTAATTTTTGATAGATTTTTTAGTACTTTTTATATTTTACAATGTGTATTTGTAGAATT
Source organism: Vitellaria paradoxa (assembly GCA_019916065.1). Classification (NCBI taxonomy): domain Eukaryota; kingdom Viridiplantae; phylum Streptophyta; class Magnoliopsida; order Ericales; family Sapotaceae; genus Vitellaria; species Vitellaria paradoxa. The sequence continues at coordinate 16,059,252 of CM034235.1, read as the reverse complement.
TTATGATGACAAATCTAAACAAAATTCAGATTAAATTAATAAAAGATCTTATTTTCTAATTCAAGCATGAGTAGAATACTAAAATGGATGAACACTACAGCCTCAATATTTCCAAGTTAATGAAAAGAATCAAGTTTGAGGAAGCCTACCTATACAAGGGAAAGAGAATAATTGTCTCTCTTTTTTTTTTTTTTACTTTATTAAAGTTTATACGTCTTGAAGGATTTCAAAACATTCCTTTTAAGGAGGCGAAAATTTTTTTTCTTGGTCTTAGTGATCGAGGAGTCGAGCAAGATATTGAGTGAATACATGCGAGGAGTCGTAAATGATGTTTAGGTTCAATTTTTGTAATCAAATTTTATAGTGAAATCTGTTTAGGTGGTCTCTAAAATCTGACTCGGGATTTTATTTATTATTTAGTAAGGATTTTCTCATTTATCAATCTTGTATTATTTTGATTGGTTGTTTGTTCGTTGAAATTCTTTTTTGAAATTTCAATATTCAACTGTAATTTTTTAAATAATTTTAGAAGAAAAGGAAAAGAATAGTGACTTGTAAACTATTGTATAAAAACACTTTGAAATATTAAATTTGAATACAATTTTGTTTGGTGGATTGGGTTTATGCCAAACAATGTTAAATCTTTGCGTGCTCATTTGTGTATCATTGAATTATAATAGAAATTCGAGTTGTTCGGTTTATTTCAAATCTCAACATATAGATATTAGAGCATTTTGATTATTTTTTTTTTTAAGCATTTAACAATGGTGATGAATTTGAAGTTGACAAGTTTGATGGGGAAAAATGATTTTAAGATGTGAAAAGTCAAGATGAAGACTAATTCAACAACGCCTTATTAAAGTTTTAGAGGGAATTATCGTACTGCAATCAATAATATTTGAAGAGGCTAAACAAATTGATTGTACTCCAAAAAAGTAGTTTTCAAAGAATTAATATTTATGATTTCAACTGCATTATTTTTAGAGTAAATCATGAATTTTAGTTGTAAATAGTTGGCACTTAATCAATTTTGGTACAAAAAAAATAAATTTTCCATTAAAATGATCAAATTGATATGTTTTCGGAAATAAGTTGAGCATCTTAGCAATTTTGTTATTGAAATAATTTTATAATTAATAAAATTATTTAGTTGGTCAATTATTGATGAATTAATTTTATTTTACTTAATTAGTTCTTTTTTATCTGTTTGTAATATTTATAATTATTTATATATTTATTAAATTTATTTTCAATTAAACAAGTTAGCCATACGAGGGTTGCACATGGAGAGTGACTTGCTAACACCAGAGACGTTCCCGTGGTGGAGCTGTCCCAATGCCCATTTCGTGCCTATGCCTTAGCCGCCACGGTGGATTAAGTGTGTTTGGAATTGTATAAATTAGTATAAATTTATAAAAGTTGTAGTCTCGCAATTTATATTTTGAATGAAAATTTTAAATTTTAACAAAATTTATAAAAATTTGTAGGGATTAAAAGAGTCCCAAATAAATATTCTCAGCTCGAATTCAAAGACTGAAGGGGTTCTATCCTATTTACGCCTATGTCAGGAGTATTAGATGAACAAGAGTAGATAGAGCAGAAGGAGTGGAATAGTTCAGAGTAAGTAGTCCAATCACTATGGTTTCCCTCGTAAACATTTGTACCATTTGTTTAAAAGGAATACTAAGGGTATTTAGGGAAATCTAAAAATTAATGAAACCTTAGTTTTGATAAAATATTTTGTCTTCTTTTATTAATATCCCTCAATTTACCATAACTATTCATATTTTTTATCGAAATAAAAGAATTTTTTTTTAGTAAACACCACTTGGTTAAGTAAGTGCCTATTTGACGCTCCAAAAAACAGTAAAAATACTGAAAATTTCTAAAAATTTTTAAAATTCTCTAATATATTTTGCACTTTCGTACTTTGTAACATTTCTATAAATTTATATATACTTACATATTCCAACAAGTTTTTACAAATTCTAATAAATTTTTTACAAACTCTAATACTATTTCATAAACCCTAATAATTTTTTTACGAATCCTAAAATTTTTTAACAACTTTTAATAAAGTTTGACACAAAACCATTCCGAGGGAATTAAAAAAATCGTTCGGACAGTTTTTTTCTTCAAAAATTAATGCAAAAATCAATAAGTTTTACTATTTATCTCTGAAAAAACGTGATTTGGTTGCCATGCACCAAAAGTCAAAAATTTTCCAAACCACATTTTCATTGTTTTTCGTTATTTTTCGCTGTGCCAAATGGACCCCAAATTTAGTTTTGCAGTTTTTAGTATTTCTTAAATGCCATTTTTAACCCACCTATTACCTTTATATTTTTTTTTATCTTTTTTAAATGTCACTTAATGACAAATATTTAGTTAAATGTCATTTAAACTTAACTATCTATTTTTTTTATTTTAAATTTATTTGCTAATTTATTTAAAATTAAAAAATATATATTTACTTGAAAAGAAAAAATCGCAAACTGCGTGCACTAACATCTAGTAACATACACATCTAGTAGTATATGAACGGCGCAAGATAAACAAACAGCTGCAAAGAACCATTCAATTATAAGAGGTAAAAATTTGTTACATCAATGATTAGGCAAACAAAAACAATGCCCTATAAGAGGATAAAACATATTAGAGGAAACCCAATTACAAACGCAAAGACATTTTCTCATTTCACAACCACACAAGAAATTGAACTCTCAACACTCTCAGAAAACACCTTACACTCACATTAGACCCAAAAAAAAAAAAAACAAAATCAGGAATCAGTTAGATTTACATGAAAGCTATATCCTCTGGCCCAGCAAGCATGACCTGCCATTTAGAAGCTCAGAATTTTAGAATCTTTAGAAAAAAAAATCGTTTTTTTAAAAAAAAATATATTTCACAATCAGAAAAATCTTCCTGAAAAAGTAATATAATGATGCGGTACAGTGGTGAGTCTCTCACTTCAAACTAATAAAGCTATAGAAGTCTATTTTAATTACTATTCTAACACCATCACATCATTCTAGTTCCAGTATTTGGTATATTTCTCTGGTTCATACCATTTTCCTTTACAAAAAGAACATTCGGGTGTGTAAACATTAAATCATCATTTATTTCCATGGTTGACTCAGTCTAGCCAGAAAACAGAAAATTATATAGAAAGCACTACAACAGAGCCAACTGATACAGAAAATAATTGACTTTTGGTGCATTTCGATTACTAACTTTATGCATAAATGATATTTTAGGCCAACTATAGAACGGTGCATGGAAATTGTTGGGTAAGGACGGCTACTAACACTTTCATGGAAAGTATAGTAAAAGGCAAATAATTCAATAAATGAAATGCAAAAGCTCTATACATACATTGCAATCAAGAGCATGCCCTCCTTGCAAGCATAATCGCCTGCATTTCTTTCTCGCTCTGACTCAAATACTAGTACAAAGGATTGTCCCTTCCTTGCTTGCCAACACAATGACTTAGCTGCCGAATTACCACCACCTCTAAATCCACACAGCTGGAGGAAGAAAGCGTGTAGTTAGAAATATTTTCCCGCAGTAATATAGATCTTAGCCCCACAGGATAGAGATGATGTAAATACAAATCTTATGCCGCAAAGAGACGTGCTTAAAACAGAAGTTTGGCCATACTGAATGAGAAAAACCTAAAGATAATCAGCGCTAATTGCTTATATACAATGCATACACATGTTGCCTATGATGAGGATGATATATATATATATAGAATAATGCCAATTTTGTTGTCAACCCCACTAGAAAGAGAACTCTTTCTCTGTCAACACCTTTTCTATGTCGCATAAATTACAGGAGAAACAGAGCCTTGTTTGAGCATATAAAACTCGCCCCCCCCCCCCTGCGGGTGGGGGTTGACTCTAATTCGCAAAAAGATATTGCATATTGCATGCCTTCTGCTGATCCCTTTTTAGTTTGCCGATCAAGGATAGCTTGACCTTGGAGGCTCCTGGAAATGAAGGAACCCCATTTTGTTTTCCGATCAAGCTTCTAATCATCCTCTCTAATAGACCACTTTGAAATATGGCACCACACTAGGATTCACTACAGCTGTGTGGGAAGTGTCATTGTAACTCAAACTTCCCCCCTAAAAACTTTCCTATTATATGGTGAATAGTAATATATATATATATATGTATATAAGTTGTATGCAGCAATACTAACTTTTTTTACCCCACAGTAGCAAGGAGGAGGGGGAAAAAGTATAAAACAATGGAATACTTTATCTACAAGACATCAAGCATGCCCCAGTAATGTCTGACATTTCTCAAGTGCCATCTTGTCCAATAAAATATTCTGTACAAAGCCAAAATTAAGTACCTGCATTGATGTGGAATATGAATCTCTAGCCTTTGTAATCCATCCTCTACAAAGCTTCATCCTCATTTTCCCCACATGCAATAAGTGAACTGAACGTGATGAATAATTTTGTCATTCATCTGGGATATAACCACCTGTATAACAATGAAAATTAAAAGGATAATAAAAGATATCCAGCTGCACGCACCATTACAGATAACCAATCTTAGCAGCCAAGTTTAGGTCGTATGCTAACTGGTACTTCTATGTTATTTTATGTTATTTATTTTTGTTTATAAGTAGAAATATCAAGGGGATGCAACCCAAAACCAAAAACAAAATAAAACAAAGCCTAACCCAGTAAGCTAAATGATATCAACACTCAAATCATACCAACTAGAATTTGCACTAAATCATAGTGACTTCTATACTTGGATTCACACGCCACAATATAGAGAGAATATTCTGCATGTCTATGAATAATCTGAATTCTAAAACTATAATAAAAAGAAAAAGTTGCCTTAATAGCACATTATTGCCAATATCGAAAATCTATCAAGTTAAATGGAACTGATGGAAACAGAAGAACTCATCCAGCGTTGGCTCTCAATTCTTGGTTCAATGACAAATAGACTAGGTTCAGACACTATTTCATTTACATAAAGAGCCTGACATAAAACTCTAATCCTATACTCTAATACTTGATAGAATGAGCTATATGATTGCACCAAACAATGGGCTCCCTAGCAAGTAGCAATCACATGCCTTGTTTAAATCAAAGAGCCAGACCAGAGCTGCTGGTATTTATTTGGCTTTCAGATTGCATAATTGGTGCAAATCTAATAGATGTTGGCCTAGATTGAACATAATTTCACAATTCTAAATATAATATCAGTTGCAACGAATTCAGTTCCACGTAAAGCCCATTAGTCAAGCCTATGTAAGCTATTTTGATATTACAATTCACTATACACGAAATTGTGGAAGCAGACCTTCAATTCTTTGGACTATAAAATAATTCACTTCTATCCTACCTTTGCCTGCTTGTGGCTATTTTAACACCCCACAAATGACACCACCCTGCCTGCTTGTGGCTATTTTAACACACCCAAAATGAACCGCCCTCCTCAAAGCCCATGGAGCTTAAAGCCTAAATGTTACTGATCTAACTGTTTTCAGATGGCAAGAAAAGGAACTCAGTTCTTGGTGCGCGACTAAAGTTCAATAACTTAGCAATTAGCATGACTTTAGTTGGGTGGATGACAGCACCAATCCAGCAGCCTGAGAGAAACATTCAGTTCTTTTATTTTATTTTTTTTCGACAAATTCAGGTTTCAGACCTAAGCTTATACAATGATCCCTCTATAGTGGAATCACTTTTTTCTTCTTTATAGCATGCAGGGAGACTGGTGGCAGATGAGATGTAGATGAATAGAAGTATGCAGCTAACACCAAAAGAATGAAATGAAACATCCATGGCTGTGTTAAGTCACCAATTATCACAAAAGTTTAATCTATTAGGAAATAGGCACAACAATGTTTATCAAGCTAACTTAACATTTCTCTCACTTTGACCTTGAATCGCACGTCAATTAGAGGGACAAACAAACAAAATAAGATGCACCAATACAAAGAGAACAATATGCACTAACTAGGATCAAATACTGATAACAAGAATTGATCACTATACCTTCTGAAACAGGGGCGTTAATACCATGTTAAGTCAATAATTGTCACTTAAGGTTAAAACTATTTAGAAATGGGCCAACATTTTATATCAAGCTAACTTAGCAATTATAAATTAAACTTGTATATTTCCAAGATTTGATATCTTAAGGATCCTAAGAGGCTCTACCAGTACCAGCATATCACCATTTATGAATGCCATGCTGTTGGAGAAAAGGCAGTACATGAAATGAAACTACTGATGCTTGGTAGCTTATCATAACCTTTAAGACTTTTTAAGTCAAATCAGTTGTGTCTTTCAGTGCAGTTAATTCAATATTCTAATTTCTAGATGTGCAAGCCACAAAGGGTAAGAAGTGGATAAATCTGAAGGACTGTCATATAAAAGGTAAATAAATAATTGAAGGGATGAATTTGCGTCAAATAATAGCTTTGATTTGTGGACTGTCATAACATAATAGCTTTGATTTGTGGCTTGTGTAACACTAAGACTGCTATGCATGGGTTGCAGTACATATCTAGAAATCCAACGTACAAGGATACCAGGACTAGCTTTACTGCCAAACTGATCCAGGTTTATCCTACATACTAGGTCTAAATGCCTATAATTTTTCCTTTTGTATAAAAACGCTAGTTGCTCAAATTTCTTTGTGCATCTGCATCACAGAGCGAGGTGTCCACATGATGGCATGCTGCTGTGCATGTGAGTCAAATCCATCTACCTCTGTATGTTGCCAAAATAATGTAATAGTTAAAAGTGCCAAAACAGTGTATGTTTTTCTCATTTTATATACCAGGCTCAAAGTGAGGACTCTGCTATATAAGGTCTCCAACAAAGGTAGTCCATTCAGTCTTGAAATATTTCGCCACATGGTAATGGAATAATAAAAGATGCATGGTAACTGCCTGCAAACTAAATTTTTGGTGTTACATGTTTGGAAATAAAGTTTAAACAAGGCATACCTCTTGTACAAGTACCAATGTTCTGTGCATACAAAATTAGTATTTCACATATATTGAAGTATCCATGCACCTCTAGTGCAAAAACAATGAATGAATTCTGAATAAAATATAGGCCACATGAGAAGTGACAGTTCAAGTTTATGAAAGAGGTAAAAAATATATCATTGAACTTGCTCTTTCCAAAAGAATTATCTTAGCAAAACCATTACTCTATAATCTTGTGACATCAGTGCCAAAACAATTATCAACGACCCTGTTAAGGAGTAAAAGGCTTTCAGTTTCAATTTTCTCAATAGGAACAGTTTCAGATTCGGAAGGAAAAGTGTATCACTATAAAATCCAAGGGTGCTGACTTGGTGAGATGAGAGTAGCTAGCTAAACTAAAAGCTAAATATATGTTAAAACATACCTAAATCAATAGAAAGTCTAAAATCTTGGCTCGTGATACCATCACATACCAGAATAAATAAATGCTAACGGCAGAAGAATAGTGAAGAAATAAGATATCTTACATTAAATTCACTATTGGGTTTCCGTAAAAGCGTCTCCAAATAACTGGCCAATCCAGCAGCTGTTGGAAACAACTTAATCAGATTAATTTTCATCTTTCTGTATACATCAAAGAAGGTATGCACCAAGCAGAAAAACTATAACTATACAGCCTGATGATGACAATTTTAGCTCAAAATTCATAGGCAGAGGAAAAGGATGATGTGCCCAGAATCAGTACTTATACATAAATCATATCAAACATTAATTCTACAAACCTGGACCTATGGGACCATTAGTTGTCACAGCAACTTTTTGGCCATTTGAGATGATATCAACTTCCAAAAATCTTCCAACATCAAAGGGTTCTGGAGCATAAATTAATTTGTTGGCACCTGAAGAGACAGATACTCAAACCAGTGAAGGAAAGCAAATGTACCATCGAGAGACAAAAGCTGCTTCAGAAGTTACTGTTATTGCTGTACCCGATAAGGATACACATGAATACTGAAATAAGATCTCCCAATTTGCATTTTAATATTGGAAAGATGTCATAGACTGAGACACAAAGCCATTATTAGAAAGGATGCCCACAAAATATTGGAGAGAAGCAGGTGAATCATATATTATGGCAAGGAACAAAACGTAGTTGCTTTCGTACGGAATAGTCAAAAAGTTTCACTTTCCTAGGAGACCGAACTTATACTAGTGGAATTTCATCGAAATAAATAAAACATGTTGAAATACAGTTTAATATAAAATATTTATTTAAACATTCGAGTAGATAGATTTCAATTTATAATTCTAAATATTTCTATCCATTTTCAAATTTTGTACTGCTTTCAAAATGTCTCTAAAACATTTTCTGAAATGTTTCCATTACTTTTGTAACCAAAACACCCCATTGAAATGAAAATTTAATCCTTGTGTTATGGAATACAGAAAAGTTTCAGATCAACTGGCGGAAATATATCATAGTATATACACATGTAATCAGAAAAATGATTGCAACTTCCCATCTGTTGTAGACAATAGAATAATTTTGGAGAATGTGAAGGAGAACATGTGACACATAAGAATTCTGTCAAAATTTAAGGTTAGTGACAGACAAATGGTCACTAACCAAAATTTGAAAGTCAACAACAGAAACATGCTACTTAAATTTCTAACCAAAAAAAATTTATTTATTTTTAATTACATCATCATAGATGAGTGCTTAGTGTTTCATTTTGTTATGTTAAGTGATTATTGGACTGTATTTCACATCACTCAGAAACTAATTATTTCGCCAATGTAGATAAAAAGAATGTCATTTACTTCATACAATGCAAATGCCATTCTCAAATTGTAGATTTTACAGTTGGTGATGATAACCTAATCTGAAGTCAAGATAATGTCCTTTTTTTTTTTTTGAAAAGTACAAGATAATGTCAGAATAAACCTGTAAAGTGAAAAAAAAAAGTAAATTTAAATATACCAATTTTGAACTGGCCCACATTTCCAGTTTATATTTTTTCGCAAAGTAAGATTGCAAGCACAAAATGGAAACTTAACTCTAATAGTTGCATTTTTTGCAAGCTTGCATTGGTTTTCTATGTTGTCCACTTTGGGACAATGAAGAAAATTGAATTGGCATTCACGCATTTGCAGTGTTGAGAATTCAGAGTTCAGTCACGTGTATTGGGCAGGAATTACTTCAAGAATAAAGTAAATTAGTTAAAATCTTCAATTTCATGTTATGCATCTTTTCTATGTATATATCAATATTTAAAGTTTTTGCAAGTGCTGCTAACCTACCTAATTGTAAAATTATTTCAATATTTGTAAAGCATGGCTATGATGGAGGGTACTGGTCCCACCTCAGCTCATGTCATCTCCAAGTCACCTCCATGCCAATATGTGGTCCAACTGTCAAGTGTCAACTTTATTTGATGACCTCTGGAAGCGTATCCCAACTGTTCCTTCATGGAATTGAGCTGAGACAGTCTTGATTTTAGTCTAGCGCTGGCTTTTGGACATAGGCAATAGTAGGCATTCTTGTTCACATATTATCCTGTCCCACTCCATTGCAGGCAGACCTCCCAAGACACTCCAGACACTTGGTACCATCCTTGGACCATAGTCTCTGTTGGGCACACCTACTGCCCTAGCATATCCTCCACCATCTCCATTGCCTCTTCCTCTCTTCATGACAGCCCAATGCAGGGAGAAAGGCCTGGCAACCCCTTTGGTTGGTGCCACCATCACAGGGCACTTCATCACTACCATATCACTCTTGTGTAGGTATCTGGTGTCATCCAACTCAATTATTACAAATGAGAATTGTGCCTCAACTAGCCACACATCGATTGATCAACTAGCCATAGAGAGACAGAGAGAGAGAGAGAGAGAGAGAGAGAGAGATCTATAGTCCTTATCTCCAAAGAAAGGTGTCACCAAGAGCACCCTTATCAACTCCACATAAACTTCTTTACCATAATTATTTTGGTACATTTCATTGCCATAGTTAAGATAACTAATTCACAAAGCATCAAGCCAACAATGATTCCCATTCATCCTCTATACCAACCTAAACACATGGCAACAACAAGCTTTAATGGTCTTGCCTCCTTATATGTAAAGAGTCTTCATCTCCTTTCTCTCTGGTAATGTCACCGTCTACAAAGAAAAACCTAGAAATTTTGGACTTTAGCTGCCCAACTTCTCTCACCTACAGTTGCAAATTCATTGCCTTAAACTTTTGCCAAGTCAGGGTAGAAGAAGTTGCCCAACGATGCAGACCTAGGAAGCACAAACATGTAGCAAAGAGTGTTGTCTATGTTTTAGGCATACTTTTGGTCTCTCGGTAATTATTCTTTTTATTTTTTTACATTTAGAAAAAAAGGTGGCCTTTGAGCAAAGATAAAGTTATTCCACTATGGTCTGGGGGTAAGAGTTTGAATCCTGGAATCAACCTCTTTCTTGCAGAGGGAAGACTATCTATATTTAACTCTCCCCAAACCTTGCAATGTAGGAACCTTGTGCACTGAGTCGTACTTTTTTTTTTTTTAAACCTTCAGAAATAGTGGGGACATGTGTGTAGATACATTTCGAGACAACAAACTCATTCTTATAATAATTTGAAGCTTTTAATTGGGTGTTGATTTGTAAATAAAATAAATTATCAAAACAAAACCTTCTACTAGCTAATTTAGAGGCCAATTCTTCCATGTGCATGCGCACATGCTTGGGGGGGTTTGATTTTGTATTTTGATGATTTGATGGATTCTAATTATATTTAGTTTATGGATTTTTGCATAATAGTTTGTTAGATGATGTGTTAGTAGATTATCCTTTTGGATGGATGCAATGTAATTATTACATGATTTTTTTTTTTTGGTCGACTTTTAAGTTATGGAATACATGATTTTAACTTTAATTAGTGTTATATTGCAAAACTTTGATTGTCTTTGAATAAAATATTAATACCTAAGATATAAAAAAATATCTTTTTGTTATCTCCACGCCATGTCATATCTTATTTTTTTAAAAAACCACCCTGCGGGTGTTTCATATTGTTTTGTGTTCATGCTTCCTATGTTGCAAACAAAAAGAATAAGAAATAATTCATATAGAATTTTAAAAATTGCCTTTGTGATACTCAGAAGCCTATATTTGTAGCCATCTAGGACACTTGGTAACATTTAGAAACTAGATTACATCTAGTGGCTATTTTTTGTCAATTAAGAAGCATGATAGTCAGCTGGTAAACAAGAGTGAAACGTATGGATTTGCTGGACGCCATTTTGATAAAGAAAAAGGAAAATGAAGGTCCAAGAACAGAATACTAAAGGCACTAAATTAAAACATAGCCTCATAAGCACATGATAATCAGTAATTAGACAATGAAAACCTTTTGAACTACAAGAATATTTTTTTTCGAACATAAAGAGGTTTTGTATTAAATAAATTATTTTAGATTTTCCATTTAATCTACCATTTGGAAGTTGTCAAACTTGACCACAGTAAGATAGTCAATTATATAACTGGAAGATGGAATAGGTACCTGCAATAAGTTCTCTTCTGGTACCTTCAGTCGGTATGCGATACCACTGGATTGAGCATTTTGAAAGTTCTTGAGCTTCATCTGAGCAAGGTTGGACTCGCAATGATGAACCTAAAGTTTCAGTGCCGCTAAACTCATACAAATGGAATTGGTTCTCCTCAGCCTTCTTCCTCATTGTGAGCTGTAAAGAGTAAGAAATGTAATATGTAAGTGTGTGTGTGTGTGTGAGAGAGAGAGAGAGAGAAAGAGAGAGAGGAGAGAGAGAGAGAGAGAGAGAGAGGGAGTTAACAAAAATGTGCGTACATGTGTGTGTGTGTGTGTGAGAGAGAGAAAGAGAGAGAGGGGGACTTAACAAAATACTAAATCAGAAGCAAAATATTAAGAATTTAAAGCCTCACTGGAAAATTTCAGTGAGCTCCCAGATGCGTATGCACAATTGCAGAAATCACCCCTTGTTTTTTCCTTTCTTGGTAAGAGAGAGAGAGAGAGAGAGAGAGAGGAGAGAGAGAGAGAGCTCCCAAACAATACCTTAGTCAGACAATACCATCGGGGGAGCAGCATAGTCATTTCGTTAGTAAACTAACAAAACGATCAAAAAATGAAAGTTCGTCTAAACATGCCTATCCTATACTCTCCATTCACTCCCAAGCATGCCATTGAGTCTATGACCAACATCTAGCACCTCTTCCCTTCAACACGAAAGCCACATGCAATGCCCTTTCCCAAAAAATCACCATTAATCCTCATTTCTCACCCCACAGCCCAATTTCATCTCACTTGCAATTGCATACTCGACATTTCATGTTCACTATAATGCTTCATCATTTCACTAGTATGTTTATCTCTATAAAAGCCCTAAATTTTTTTTTTTTTTTATTTTTTCTATAGCCAAAACACAACAATTGAACCATTTTTCTTATACCCACTTCGTGGTCACGATACAACTGGAGTTCAAAAAAAAAGGAAAGTAGAATATGTGAGAATATGCAAATGTCCTAAGTACAATATCCAACTATTCTAACAATTTTTTAAGGAAATGTCCGTATCAAAACAAAACAGTTGCAAACCTCTTTCTGAAGCTTAACCGAAATCATGGACTTTTCTCGAATATGAATTCGTAGTGCTCGGAGCTCGTTTTCCATGTCCATCACCTACAAAAATACCATATTTTCTCATATTCAAATTGGTGTTTATTTTGTTGCAAGAAGCTACCTATCATAACCGTCGTTGGAGAAAGACTATCCAAACAGCAAATAAAACATAATTTATTGACATCAAGTAGCCATAAGAAAAATATTTAGTCAAACAAAATGACTATAAGAAAATAGTAGTGAAAGTCTTTGGGAACCCAAACATGACATAGATGTACAAGAAAAACACAGTTGTCACTAGATGGTGAAAAGGCATTCAATTAGCAAAAGAAGAAAACAAAGTCACATGCCAGCATGGATGTAAATTATGGACATTAATATTGCCATAAAACACAACAATGCACAAATTTTGAAGTAACTCATAAAGGAAGTGCCAACAAATATATGTGCAAAATGTGTTGACCAACTCCTTTCCTTTGGACTCATGTTCATAGGGACTGACTATATTTTATGATGGCCATCAAGCTATTGCAACTCTTCTCTTTTATCCAAGCTTGACATTGGTTGTGTTAAAAATAAACATTAAGTATGCACGGGCAGAGATTCATATACATAAACCAATGTGTATTTAAATGAATAATTAATGTTAGGTTTTAATTTATTTTTATTAGCAATTTGTGATCAAAACAATGATTTTAAACACCGATGCTTAGGCATTAGGGTAAGGCATCCAAAGATATAGGCTTGACTTAATGGAAGCAAAATAAAGCTCAACAGGATGTAGCACAGCAGCCAGAGCATAGCTAAGTTGGCTTGCTGGCTGGGAAAGACTGCAAGCTTTCTGTGTACTCTTTGACTCGCCGGTTGGCTTGTTGGGAAATGCTGCGAGCACATTTTTTTATCACGCTTGGAAATTTGACCAAGTACAGAAGCTCCCTTGCTTTGCTCGCAATTTCGCTCAAGCAAAAGGAGCCAAAAAAAAAAAAATTAAGAAACTTCATTTTTAGAATACCGTTCGAGGTTGATTTCCTATCTCTATGTAAAGGGTCCTCCTATGTTTATATAGAGCCAAAGAGAGAGAACACACATCCAAGACCCTTGTTCTTTAGGTTCCTAGAGTTCTGTCAAATACTTATCACAACAAATTCATTTATGTGCCTTGGTGATTCAATAGACTCCAAATTTTGCCTTGGATATGTTGTGTGTCATAAACTCAGTTTGTGATTGTCATGGAGCTGGTGATTGTGTCATACTTGGCTTTGTGCATCGTTGACTCAGGCAAAGATTTTGCACATAGGATGGTTAATCTTGATTGTGTAACTATGGACTATGGTTGATGAATCTTTGTAACCAAGTTGATATCATGGAAGAGTTTGGGTGATCAATGCATTGCCCCAAGGTTTTTTCGCATTAGGGTTTCCTTGTAAAAATCATGTCTCATTTATTTTCTGCACCGTGATTGGCTTATGTTATTTGGATTACACTCACAAATATTTCAATTAATTTTGCCACAAATCATGCAAAATCATGGAATGTTTGCGGGCAAAAACATACATGCAAAAAAAAAAAAAAAAACACTCAACGTTAACATACCTTGCTGGGCTGATGCAACAATCTAATTCTTCTAGCCTCTTGAACCTCCTCCAGTAGTCCCTCTAGTTCCTATCAGTGAGGACAAACAATCCTAAGCAATAAGCATCTTCTACAAACAAGTTAACTTTAGGCTTTTCCTCATGATTTATAACTCTTGTTACATGCAGTCAAGCAGATTGTCACATTCAACACGATTAAAGCAGACAAAATGATACAAAATATGTAATCAACTTAAGTATTAGCATAAATAGCGTATTGAAGGCACCAGGAGCCAAAGAGACTTCGGGTAGCTTGAAAGTATATATGAAATCTGGATGCTGAAAAAGATTCCATGAATATCTCTTTTCAATTCAAATTGACTGATATAAGTTTAATGCTCCATTGAAAGTAAAAATAGTAAGAATAATAGTTGTACTTGATAAATAAATAACAACAATGGATAGTTGTAAACATAATTCAGAATAAGAAATTTACTCAATGTTATGAACCACAAACAGATTTGAACATATTAACACAGGATAATCACAGCAACAGCCGTAAAACAAAGAAATACATTTATGGGATTACATAGTTGAATGTACTATTTAGTCAGCATCAACTCCTGCTATAATGCTCAGCCGTGTGACAATGAACTCTTAACAGATACATGAAAAACACTACTGCACAAGTCAGCATTTCAATGTAACTAGCAATTTTTTTATATACCATCCTGGATCTAAAGAGTAAAACTGCCAGAATGATTCAACAGCTTAATCCAACTAGTAATGGGGAAAAGGAGCCTTCAGGACTCTAGAAGGTAAATAATAGACACTATCAACTTCTCGAAGTTTTTCAGTTCTAATCGTAATTTATATAACCAGTAATATGATAGTTCATCAATAAATTTCATACATTTTCATTTTATGGAAATAATAGATGCCATTTTTTTACCCATAGTATGCGAAGTTACAAACATACACGTGACTATGCGTGATTCCTGCATATGTATGCATACTTAAATGCATATATCTATATCAAATGACTCATTCAGCACCTGCTTTCCTGAGGTCTGGGAAATTCTGTCTTCTTCCTCAAGGGCTTCTCCAAATCTTTGAACTACTGCTCTAGCACTCTCAATTTCTGCACAAGCAAAGGACCTTTCTTGGTTAACCAATTTCTTAGCATCTTCTGAAGCCTGCAAAGAAAGAAGCAATTGAGTTTCTCCAAAAACACATGAAGTGCAATCAACAACCTAACACGGTTAAAAAGTGAACTTGAACAAGAGAGGAACAGAAAATACTTATTAGAAATCCAAAATCTAATGTCCTGCGAAATCTTTACTTACAAGGAAAAATATGATCATGTTTTCCCCAGATTTACACAGCATTATGTTCTTAGATAATTTACAAAAAAAATTATGTTCTTAGATAGTTCCATACATTATTAGGTGCAAAATGTTTTAAGGCACCTGCATGCACATGCACAGAGCCACACAAATAGAAAACAATTATGATCACACATATCAATCAGGCCATCACTCTGCAGCCATTCATAATAAATGAACCGGAGGCTCAGTCACATGTCCTTTAAATTCACGTTGTTTAAGTGGGCCCTCTAACCCAACCATTTTAATTATTGCTATGATCCTAGAGATCCATCGGTTGTTAACACTAGTTCATAAATTATAGGACAAACTCATGGAAAGGTTTCTTTTACTTGGAGTCCTATTATTATCCTCCATCTAATTAATATTTTAACAAATCTCACAGAATTTAGGATTATACCCACATATAATTTGTTTCTGTGCTAAACATTTACCGATGTAAAAATAAGAGATCATTACATTATTCTAACTCATAAAAGAACTGAACTCACAGTTGTGTTAAGTCCTCAGAGGTCACATTCACTAAATGCCCCTCCCCCGTGGACCCTCTCAAAAAAAGGTAGCGCAACTCTATCATGTTTTTATTGCGCAGTTGCTTTGGCCTAAGTGTTTCTTGACTGCTGAATCAGAGGCAGGATCAGCAGGATAAGATTTTCCAAATGTGAAATCAGCGAGATATGAATTTTAATTAGTTAAAAATGCATTTAATGCATCCAACAGGCAGAAGCAGATCTCTGACTATAAATATATATCTTTCTCTCATCCATTATCTACAAAAGAGAGATTGGATGCAATTGTGGTGGATTTCTCAACAACATTCAAGCCATCAGTATTCAACTTCTTCATTGAGCATCATCGAGACAGTTGTTAGTGTTTCCCGTATTTGCTGCTTCAAATCATTTTGTAAAAGGGATTGGTGAACTCTAGTTATTGTTTGCTAAGTTGAGAAAATTAAAAAATGTACCCTCTTTTGGGTCAAATAATGGGGTTGTAAAGCGGTTTGGTGAGCTCTAGTTATTTGCTTAGGTGTTTGAGACAAAATTGAAAAAGGTACTCTCTTTTGGGTCAAAGGCAGGCACTTTGGTATAGATTGTTTGATGTAAGCACCTTTAATGAAGGTGGACAAACACCACATCAAGGTAGCGGTTATAGAATTATTGACAATAGTGCAAAAAAAATGGGCAGATGATTTAAGCTGGGTTAACCACTATAAATCCTTGTGTTCAAGTTCTTCTCTCTCATACTCTCATCTTTTTTTTTTTTTTTTTTTTCTAGGTAATTCAATAAGATTTGAACTTGAGCCTCTTTATCAAAAGAATGCAAATGAAAGGGGGAAAAAAAACAAAGAAATTTCTATTAGATAAGAGCATTTGAAAATTAAAGGCTGTAGTCCACATAATTTGAATATATCACAAACTCTAGGTTGAATAAATAAAATGCTATTTTTTATTTTATTGGCTTAGAAGGGCTTTCAATTTGGCCCATGCCTACACCTGGGTGTCTAACGTTTTGAAATTGAACAAGGTTGTGTCAGTTATGGGTATGGAAGCTACATGGACTAGACCAGTTTGAAGTGCAGATATCAAAAATCAGTAAAGGTCATTCACAATGTAATTTTAACCGTAGTAAAAATACAACTAAAGAAATAAAAAGAAAAGGTTAAAAAATAAAAAATAAAAATGAGAAAGCATTTGAAAAACAAATGTCAACACATAACCTGCTTGAGAAAATTTGCTAGCTTTTTCACTTCAAACTTCTCTTGAATTAACTCCCCTTCTTTTTGAGTCAACTGTACTGCCAAAGCCTCCACCTGTCAAACATTAGGATTGCTTGTCCTTAAACGCGATATTATGTTGTCACATTCTAAACTAGCACATCGTTATTTGTTTGACAATAACACATAATTAGGTGATAATGACTTTAGATAAAATAAAAAATATGATTACAGGCTCCTTATTGTCAGTAAGTTATTAAAAAAAATACATATTTACACAACGGACCATCAATTGAAACCAAACAAATGGTACATAAAATTAATTATATATGGCCACTTCATGAGTTAAGATTATAAATTAGCGCACAAACACAATGTGATCCAAGTACAGATTTGAAAAAAGAGTCAAAGATGTGTTCTGCGGTATACGCCGGGAATGGATATGTAACAGAACAAGATAAATAGATTCCTAAAATAAGTTCCTAAGATACTTCCAGACAGTTGAATCAATGCAAAGATAAATTCAAAAGGTATTGGCAACATGCAGATGTGGAAGGCTACTCCTCCTACGAAATATAAATTAATTAATTAAAAAAGGAAAAAACTTAGATTCAGTTCACTTTGTTGCAAAATTTTAGGATTTGAGAAATATACAGATATGAACATAAACAAAAACTCACACCCAATCTGCATACAGACTCCCCTTGAACTGAAGCAAAATGTTTTGCCTTTGTTGTTCATTGGTCACACTGTTGCAGCATGTACACTTACAGTCACCCCACAAAAACCACTTACACTGCTAAAAGGATAAAAGTTTACTAGAATAGGAATTTCTTTACTAAAAATGGTAAGTGTCATGAATGAGGTGCATGATGTAACATCAGATTCAATAAACATGCAGCAGAAGTCTGAAACTTCTGTATAAGAGAATAAAATCAATGTCATTAATCTCTAATCTTTCACATATCTTCAATTTGAAGTAGGCAAGCATTATCAAAAGATTCAAAACTAACTTCAAAAAAATAAGAACACAAAACAAACCAACAAAAAAAAGGCTCTAGGCCATAGACGGATGCAGTTAATTGGCACGATATTAATACATCAATAATGTAACATGAGAACTACCTAATTGGTATATGAATAAGCTAAATGGGACAGTAAATGACTAGGAGATAAGTAAATAAGACAAACCATTGAAATAGCTTTCTCAACATCCTTGTTTCGCCAGCCAATCGTCCTCTCAAAGATTCTAGTGCATCTCTAAGCTTCTTCAGAAGAACATGTCCCTCCAAAGAAGCAACCTCTCTAAGTTTAGCCTGAATTCCAAGAAAATTTTGTTTATAGTTCAGTTGTTCAACTAATGTGATCAGAAGTTGTCTTCCCAGAAAAAGAGGAAAAATTATCAATGTCATATAATAAATGTTTGATATATAGGTGGACAGATTGGATTGACAAAACCAATTAATACCTCATCTGACAACTTAGCAGCAGCCGCTAGGTTCTTGTCAAATTTACTGGCAATATCGCGAACAGAGAGACGCTTTTGCTGCTCTGATAGATGGGCAGTCTCCTGTGCAACAACCTCTTTCAGGGGTGGACCTTTTGGATCCTCTCTTGCCTCATCCAAAATCTGATTATCAGCTCCTATTCTATACTTTGGGAAATGATCGGAGGCGAAGCTCACATCAACTGACACTGACATAACTGCCTCCATCTGCATCTGATCCTCGAATTCAGGACTTACCTTCGTCATTTGTCAAGATTTATGTTCTGATTATCAGAAGCAAAAATAGAATTGTTATTTCAATTAACGCAAGTCTCATATAAATGAATAAAATTTTCAAAGGGTCTAGAGATAAAAGGAGTAATCATTTTAAGATATCAACTGATGCTCAGTTCAATTAACCCACAAGTATAGATATCATGTGTTAAATAAATAGTGCAATTCTTCATCCACGAAACCAGGATTGTTTTAGAAAATTAAAAAACATTGTTGTACCTTCTATGATTGGCCATCTATACAAGCTGTAGTTCAGTCACTAAAGCACTCCACCCAAAGAAGTAAACCTGGGAATTTGTATGAGAAAACTAGGGATATACAAGTTATACTAGATATGTATCCAAATTCCATAGTATCCGAGGATAACCAAGGGAAAGACAAAATAAAATCATAAAGCCCAGAGATTAGTGACAACCAAATAAAAAAATCAGTATTGATTGCTCATAACAAGTATGTTCTCCTGTACCTAAATTCCCCAATTTTCAGATTTTACTGCACTACATTGGGATTACCACATTACAAAATTTCTCATACAAAAAGTCACAAAATGTCTATCTGGTAGTGAATTCGCCCAGAAATAAAAAAAGGGGAAATTTATAGTCCATCAAATTACACAAATCAAAAATAAGGGGAAAAACAACATAAAAAAGATAACCAGAAAAAAAAAAGGAGGTGGGAAAATGTCTTTATAATAACACAACCAGAAGGGGGAAAGAAACCACAAATTTGAACATTTAAATGCATCCAACTATTCTTAAGAAAAACATGTTGCCACTTCCTAATGCTTAATAAAGTCATCAATCAGCCTTTTTTTAGCTACAATCTAATAATTCCAACCCACATTCCCAAATTTCTCCACACAAAGAGCACTACCAAACCCGATGTACAAATATATGTCTTATGCCTAAATCTATGAGAACGGGGAAAAACATATACGTTCATGCATCATTATGAAGCTTGGCAACATCAAAGTCACATACACATGGAATGAAAAATAAAATTCAAATTCAAATCCTCCTTGTTAAAAAAAAAAAAAGGCAAAAATAAGAAAGCTCACATGAACTGAAGAACTCAAAATACGCAATAGCAAAAATGGAGATGAATTAAAATAAAATTGAACACAAAACGTAAAAGAAATGGCACTTACAGATCACAAAACAATGTAAAGAAGACAGCATACGGTATGGCGCACGTAGAAATGTATTCTTCAACCAGTCTTCAAGAGGGAAAGAGGAAAAGAATGAAGGAAGATGCAGACAGGCGGGGGGAAGAAACTGAGAGGTGTCTGCTTTTGTAAAGCAGAGTGAGAAAGAAAAGCACCCTGCAAAGACCAGTGTCCTGTCGCCCTCTCTCTCTCTCTAAAAATTTCTCTCACTATATATATTCATATAGAGGCTATGTTCTTAACAACCCAGAAAAGAAATTTTTGGTCCAAGTATGATTGTAATTCCGTTAAAAGGTCATGGTAAAAAGGCTGCCGCATCTTCACGCGCTGTCCCCGCTTGCCGTTAGTGGGCCCCACGTGCAACCCGATTCCTGAAACTGCGCAAATTAGCCGTGCCCGACTGGCGCGTGTAAAACGCCCGTGGGGCTGAGATTTACTCCCGGCGCGCTCTGTTTTATTCTCGAATGTAGTGCATAGATTCCTCCATAGTTTTCAGTGTATTTACGTAAGTGCCATCCCTTTCGCAGGTGCACTTGCGATGCATTCGAGGCGGCTTCTGAAACGACGTAGCACGTTGATGTCCAGTCATCAAACTGACTTAAAAAAAAACCAAACCAACCAACAAATAAATTTACAGGAATTTTATAAATTTACATAAATTTATAAAAATTATAATCTTATAATTTGTAATGTGAATAAAAAATTTAAATTTTATTGAAACTTATAAAAATTTATATTATTTTGTTAAAAATCAAATGGTTTAATTATAAAAAAAAAATAAACACAGAGGTATATATTTCATTAGGTGGATACAATAATCTAATATTTAAAACAACTTTCACAAATGAAAAATTCAAAAAGAAAAAAAAAATCTATTTGAACCATTCTTTTATTACCTTAACATTTCCATTTGAAATGGTGAATTTTATTAGATTGGATTTTTTTTCTTAAATAAAAACTTCCTTAGTGGGTGGGGATTTTATCGTAAACGCCAACCAATTTATTAATTTAAAAAAATAGTATAAGAAGAAATAAGACCTAAAGATGACCTCTAGCAAAAGTATAGAAAAATAATGAGTAAAATAAATAAAAGTGTAGTGATTCATCATATTACAAAAATAAAAACTACTAGAAATAAGAGAAACTAAAAAGTGGTGACTCACCACAATACAAAAATGGGCTGGGACATAAACCTGATCTCCAAGAAAGTAAAAGAAAAAAGCTAAGTCCTAACGTGAGTAGTCTAGACCACATCAAGAGAAAAAATGCCTGTGATCGCCCACGGAATATTATACTGGTCAAAGAAGGTCTGCCTTTGTTAGTTAGTACAAGCCCAATTGGCTATGAAGTCATCAGCTTGATTAGTTTCACGGTAAACATGATGGATCTGATAGATAATAAAGCATAAATGCGGCAAACTCAAGCCAAGAGATAATAAGCATACTTCTAACAACCACAACAATTAGAAGATGCCCACAAGACCACGTTGGCTGAGTCCAACTCTACAATCAAAGAAGAAAGCCCCATTCTAGTAGCAGTCTCCAATCCCATAAGTAATGCAGTCAACTCAGCAAAAATAATAGGCCTATGACTAAGAAAATGACCAAAGGCAAAAATGGCCCTGCCAAGATGGTTATGGAGAATACTTTCTCCAGCTGAGTGTCCTAGATTTCCATGAGAACAATAGTCCACATTAAGTTTTAGGTTTCTCAATTGATGCTAAATCTACGAGACCAATTTTACTTGCCTAGCCCGAGAAGGAAAAGTCCTCAAGGTTCTTACAAAACTGCACAAAAGAATTTCCACGTAACTGAGAAGTCTTAAAACCATGTGCCAGCCTAAGAAGATGAAAGTCCACAAGAATGTGATGAATGATAGCCAGAGTACTAAAAGCAACACCATTAAACCCACAAGCATTATGAGCTTTCCAAATATGCTATAGAATATAGCAAGTTGCCACAACCTGAATATAACTCATAGAGTGAGCACACCGATGCCAGTGGAGAAGTATGGCAGATATAGAAATAAAGTCATAACTGCGAAGTCTAAACAATCTGTGAAAGTACTACCAAACTTGCTGAGATTGAGGCCAATCCAAAAGAGATGACAGTGGGTCTCCACAGCATGTCGACAGATACAATGAGAAACTATATGAAAATCTCGGGTATTAAGCGAGTCATCCAATGCTAGGTATTTATGAATAAGTCTCCACCTGAAAAAAAGATACCTAGAAAGAAATATGCTACTAACAAATGATGGTTAAATAGGGCTCGTAGGTTAGAATCACGAAGATGACTCCAGGCAGAGTGCAAAGAAAAATCTTCATCCAAAGATAAGCTCCATCTAATCAAATTCGTGCCCTACCAAGTAAGGGGTATTAGAAATATCTGTTCTGTAATAGAGATTGGTAATTATATGAAAATTCACTCCCTGTTCTAGCCAGTATCAACCTAGTAAGAAGAAACTGATGCCATGGTGATTGTCCCCAATTTGTAAATAACCAAAAGGCAATTTCTAAATCAAAAATTGTACCAGAAGCTAATATCTCCTGATTTGGACAACCATCTTACCAAAGGTTCAGCAATCCCATGAACCTGAGTAAGACACCTCCACATAGAAGAGGCGGGATAAGCAAATGGACAATATGCAAATGTGAAGCTTTGTAGTATTTGGCCTTAAGAAAATTGCCCCATAAGAACTGTTGAGATCTAAATCACCGCTAGAGCTTGACCTCATAAGCTAAAGCCAAATTATTAAAATAGCAAACCCCCAATCTGCCTCCTCCACAAGGAAGCATACATTTACCCATTTGCACCAACGAATCTTCCTAGTAGTGGCAATGTCTCCCTAAAGGAATTTAGTGAATAGTCTCTTAATTGATGAATGACGTCTACTGGAGGTCAAAGAACATGAAATAAGTGAGTAGGCATCGTAGAGAGAGCATGTTTGATCAAAATAAGCTTCTGTCAAAAGATAATAAACGATTGGCCCAACCAGAAGTCTTATCCCAAAATTTTCACACCAAGTCATCAAATTAGATGATCTTAAGATATCCTAGATAAATGGGACGCCCAAGATAAATGAAAGGTAGAGAACCCTTTTGAAAGCCAGTGACATTTTGAATAATAGTATGTCGTGCCTGAGAAGCAAAAATTACCTAAATAGAATCTACTTTTAACTTGACTCACAAGTTGCCTAGAAACTGCCTCATAACTATGTAATAAATCCATAATGTGCTAAAGGCTGGAACGACTCTCATTAACAAAGATAACAATATCATCAGTAAAGCTCAAATGGGAGATCATAATAGGGGCAGCAGTGGAATAAGTAGCAGCAGGATAGAGGGAAATAAATGATTTTAATCTTCTTGAGAGATATTTAGCAGCAATAATGAATAGGTAGGGAAATAAAGGGTCACCTTGGCATAAGCCCCTCTAGGACTAAAAGAATCCCTTAGCAGCACTGTTCACCATAATGGAAAACTAAGGGGAAGTAATGGCTTTGCGGACTAGAGACATCTATTTGTCAGAAAATCCAAAGCATTTCAACATTTGAAGAATAA
This sequence comes from Vitellaria paradoxa, assembly GCA_019916065.1. NCBI lineage: Eukaryota > Viridiplantae > Streptophyta > Magnoliopsida > Ericales > Sapotaceae > Vitellaria > Vitellaria paradoxa. Next base: position 16,035,457 of record CM034235.1, on the reverse strand, counting down.
ATGGCCAAGACACATGATCATATGCCCTAGCCATATCCAGCTTAAGAGTAACATTATGCCCTAGAGTTTTGCAACTCAAATCATACACCATCGCCTGAGCTAAAAGGATATTATCATGAATAACTCGATCTGTTAGAAGCAAACCTACTCTGGGAAGGAGATATAATCTGATCCAATCTAAAATAATATAATTTGATAAGAATTCATTATTTTTTTAAGTTATTTAAATAAGTGGACAAATTTATCTACATATATCTTACGTACCATATTTTCTATTATTAAAGTAGTCAAATTTGATATTTCTCTTAAATTAAATCAATTCAATTCTTAAATTCAAAATATGTTCCAAACACAAAATTTTATTTAGTAAATCAAATCAAATCAAATCAATCCTTTATTTTAAAATCAAATCAATTCTAAGAGATGAATGTCTCCAAACAGAATGAAAAAGAAATGTTATTTATTTATAAAATGACTTAACATATTTCAAATTTATTAATACTTTTTATTTTTAGTTATTCTAAATTTTAATTGTAAGTTTTTATAGCTAATGTGTCTTTTTTCCTACAAAAAGATAACTATCAATTTATACTGTGAGATCATTCGGTACAAGTATATGATAAAATTTACTGTGATGCATAACATGGCTCTTATGTTAATTAAAAACTTTATCTTCCAGATTAAGTTTTTCTACGTCACACCAAACCGGTCCTATGTGCCCTTAAAGCTATTTTTGTTAGACTTGAAAAATGACATATTAGAAAACAAGAAGTAATATAACTCCCAAATTGTGCGGGACATGAAGATATCACGCAAGACGTATGCGCGGGGAGCAGTGTCCATACGGTGCCCTGCCCAGAAATGTTCACGAAGAGGGTGTGTTTGGGGTATAGGCACACGCTAAGAGAAGTGTCTGCGGTGTTGTAAGAAGTCTGCATGCGCGCATGTGCTGGGGAGCTTGTTGCATGCGTTTAGGTGCTGTTGGGTGCTGCTACTAGCTTGTTGTGAGGCTCTCTTGGACTTGAGTTGTTGGCACTTTGAATTGTTTGGTTTTGGTAGCCATAGAACTTGGAGTTTGGCATTTTAGGTCCTTAAAAACTTGAAGAGGCCTTGGGTAGCCTTAGATAGTGATGGTTAGCCTTGCAAGATTGATTTTGTGAGTGCCACCATGTGTTCATAAAAATACCTATTGAGATTTTGTTGCCCAACTTAGTTTCTTTTTTTTCTTAACTTATCTTGGAAGTGTTTGTACGTATCATGGTACTTCATTAAGTGCTTAGGTATCTCTTTTATGGGCTTAACATAGTTTGAACATGGTGTGGCTTTTGAGATTCGTCTTTGGCTTTGACAAAGATTTCTTTAACTTTTACATCCACTTGAAGGCATACCTTCGACCTCGGATGACCTTAAGCTTGCCTTGGGTGACCCTTAGGATGCTCAAGCATATCCCAGGCTCTTCGGAAATGGCTCAAGGATCCTACTTTGATATATGTACCATATGCTTAATAAAATGCTCTAATAAACCCCAAACCTACTTCTTGTTCTTTTTCCACATCTTCTTGCATCATTGGTGTCCCTTAGGCCTTAAGTGTTAGGCTTTATCACCTGAAAATACATAGACATCGTAAATCCAAAAAGTGAAATAATTAAGCTAAAACCAAGCCTTTAATGAGTATAGATGCATAATTGGCATGCTCAAACAAAGTATAAATATATAATATTGTATACCAATCGCATCCCCCAACTAAGGTCCTGCTGGATTATTAATGAAATGTCCATGATTAATGTGAGGGTTCCATATGCTATTGCCTATAATGTTGACAACATAATTGCATCAAAGTTTCTAAGAGGCTATACTTCAATATATATTGCATCAAAGTTTCTAAGAGTCTATACTTCAATATATGCGAGACTGAGCAACCATTTAACACTTCAATGCAAGCGTGTGTTCTTTTTAGAGAAAAGTTCAAATCAAACATGCATACATGCTCAATAAAAACTTCAACTACAAATCTCACAAGGGAGTTCACTTTACAAGAACATGAAATTCATGGTTCATATATGGAATGCATTATCAAAAGATTAATTATCATTCGAGTGTAATTAGATGCAATTCCAAAGCCAAGAATAATATAAGCAATGAGAATTCAAGTTTGGCATAACAATTAGGGTAATTCAAGCATGATGACCTACTTATGAGACCTCAAGCCTAGCCTTGTCTTCCCAAAGATCTTCTAGGTAGGCCTTGTGTTCTCGCAAACCAATGTGAACCTGAATAGGGAGATTCCTTTGCTCCACTCATTTTATCTCATTCTTTTACACTTCACTCTCTTTGCTTATACATCTTCCTATTTTTCAGTGTTTGAGTGTAATATGAACTATATAACTCTAATAGGAATGTCTAGGCATTCGCCTAAATAAGCATCCACACAACATGGCCATGTGGACGATTGTTCGAATAGCAATGGCTAAATTTAAATGCAATTCATTTCATACTCTATTTATTCATTTTTTAAGTTATTGTCAACATTAAATCAATTTAAATAAAAAAATTCTTAATAACAAGACTTCTTATTTATAATAATAAATGAACTTAACTACCAAAAAATAATAATAATAAATGAACTTAACCTAACTACTTCATCCATTTTAAAATTTCTATATGCATATAATGCTTTGAAGTTTTATGCACAAGCAACCCAAAATTTAATAATTTATGTATGAAACACTCCGTTGAACTAACATAACTTAATATATTGAGTACAAGAACTCCCACTTCTAGTTCACGACACCAAAGAATGCAAGAAAATGCAAGGAATGCAAAGTGATGGTTGAATAGACTTTGATTAGTGTATAATATGGTACATTTATACATCTTTTCAATTTGCTAATTGTAAAAATATATTCACTCAAAACTCAATTTTATTGCATATTTCTCATATACTTGTGTTTTGTATTAATTATTATTTTTATGGATCAATCCTAAGAATTTGAAGGCCTAAATAATATAATAATATAAATGGAAGAGTTTCACATAAATATAAGGCCAAAAAGCAAATGAAACGAGCTTAAAAGTGGAAATCTCCCAAGGTTATTCGATTCTATGGATGGTAGGCTTGTGTGAATGCATGCTCAAACAATAAAGAGCATACAATTCAAGAAAGGAGGAAATTTAGCTAAGTATGGAGAGTGCGTCTGAACCCTCGTGCGGACGAGGTGGCCGTTCAGATGAAGGTTTGGACAATGACCAAATTCTAGTTTTTAATGGCATATTTACAAGGGTAAATTACATTTAGACCTTCTGAACATTTGGGTAATTACACGTAGACCCTTCAACGTTTAAAATTCACAGACACCTCTTTTATTTTGAAATATTGCCGACCTCCAACTCCCTTTTGTTAGTTTGAACCCTAGCCCCATTAAAATTTTATTCTGGAGCTAAATTTACCCCTAACTTAATTACACCAGAACCTTAAACCAAACCCTAAATCCTAAAACTGACTCTCTCCCTACTTTTTCTCTAAAAACTTTTCTCTCTAGAGCAGTTTGCAACCGTTACCTCTATTTGAATTTTTTCGGCGCCAACCAACCGTTCTACAACGGTTTTGTTAGCCGCTATTGGAGCTTTTTCATATTTGGAATTGTTTTTTCAATGATTCTATTTTTTTTGGGTAAAATTTTGGCTTTTCCAAATAAGGTACAACCCTCTATGGCTGCATTTAGCCACTTGCGAGATGCTATCAGCACCAATTCTGTAATTTTTGGCAACGAACAGTCGCGTTTGGCCATTTCTGTCTAAGCTACTAGAATTTCAATAGCCATGGCCAACCTCTTCAATCTCTCGAAGTTCACTACTAAGGTTTCAGGTGATGTTGGTTCCCTTAATGCCAATCGAAGCCTTGTTCAAACCCTACATGCTGTCTATATTCAAGCTTTGGATTCTTCTGGTAACAGTTCGAAAAGTACTTCCATAGTGAATTCTGTATCTATCCGAGCCTCATCCACATCACTGTTCCCTTGGCCTCTGGCAGCACCCCAACCAAACCTTTAAGATTCCTTGAGCTGTCACCCCTCAAAACCCTAACCCTAACACACAAAGAAAGGTAAAAATGGAATTATGGAGCCATTTTTTAGCTAATGTCATCATTTTAACTACAACCCTAACAGAAGCCAATGCAGGGGGTCAGGGGTTAGTAACCTTTCAAAATAAGGAGGTGTCTATAAATTCTAAATGTTGAGGGGGTCCATGTGTAATTATTCAAATATTCAGGGAGTTTAGGTATAATTTACCCTATTTATAATATTGAAAGGAGTGGACTATAAATATATTTTGAGGGTTTCATAAGAGGTGGTACTAACATTTTTAGAGGAGAATTAAGTTAGATCAGAGAAGAGATTTGGAAGTTTTCTTCATCTCTTCAAATTAGATTCAATTTCTTTTGTTAATTTCTTTGTAACTTTTATGTTCTAGAGTAGGTCAGCAAAGGGCCATTGGGTACTTGAAGATTTCCATGTATTTGGATCAATTGATGTATAATTTGTCATTTAATTCCAATTTTTATATACTTAGATGTTTGATTGATTGATTTGCTTTCAATTTCTCTTTTGTATGTAATTTCTACTTGACTTTTCATGCCATGTATATTTAGTGCTAATGTTGAGATTATATCCACACTAGGTGTTTGATAGAATGTCCTTAAGTATAATTGACACCCCACCCAAGATATACTGATGGAGATATTAATAATTGAGCTCAATCCACATGGGAGGCTCTCAAACATGAAGAAAGAATACATGCATACATTGCATGTATATAACAAAATATCAAAGGTTTTTAAACCAATAATCAACCACAGTTTTAACCCAAAACCAAGTACAGAGTTTAAACAAAAATTTACAAAATTTAGCAAAATGAATACACTAGCTAATACAAAAATATATACAGTACAAAACTGTGTCATTACATGATAGATGGTAATAATATTTGTAATACTTTCCCATTTCCCTTACTTTCATTTATGATGTTCAGTACTTTACTTTTCTTTCTTTATTGTCTTGGTTTTAATGTTTGTCAATGTCATGATAAAAAAAGGGAGAAAAGTTTGATTATTTTATGTTACACCTAATACATTTCACTAGGTATTATGTTTTAGTGATATGAAGATTTACAAAGGAGTATCGATCAATAGGGAGTTCACAAGTTTACATATCGAGTGGGAGTTCAAGTTCTGATTATTTATATTTTATTATAGTAGCATTGATTTGTCACAAAATTGTCACATAGGGTGATTGTTAGATTTATAATTAGAATTGAAAAATCAATGAACACAATTGTAAATTCAATTCTATATTCTTGGATATAAGTTAGGATATTTTAGAATCTAGAATTGAAACTTTTTTATGTCCATTGCGAGAAACTCGCTCTAAGTTCACAGTAAAATACTAAGAGGGTGTTCTCAAGAGTTTGGCTTCATGGAAAAGTTGTGAGATGACTGCAGGAACACTGTTGCCTCAAGTGTCAATTTGATAGACTTTTCAAATGCATTCAATGTTCTATTTTACACTAGATTCAATCTAAAAGTTGCTTATACATGCTAGACAATTAGTAGGATCATCTTGGAAGGTTTCTTAATGTTTAAAAATGAGTCAATTGTGTAACTATTGGAAATGAATCTTATTGACCGGAAATATAGTGAATAGCTTTGTATTCCATACTAGAGCCTGAGATTTTTCTCTACCGCTTTTAGTGTTTTTCTCGTTAAATTATTGTGCTTTATTTTTATTTTTCTGCACTTGTGCTTGTAAATAGATTTGGTGTGTTATTCACTTGGAGTCACATGGAATGTGAGCAAGTCATCCGTATGATATGGTCGATGAGTCAATTGTGTAATTATTGCAAATGAGTATCGTTAATCAAAATTATATAACGAATGGTTTGGTGTTGCATGCTAAAGTCTAAAATTTTTTCTTACCGCTTTTAATGTTTTTCTTGTTAAATTCTTGTGCTTTATTTTTTTCACTTTTCTCCACTTGCATGTGATTGTTGCAATTTTTAATTGATTGTTTGGATTTAGCACGTGATTTTTTTAATTTTCATGTTACACTAATAATCAGATGAAAGTAAGGTAATTGTGCAATATATAGGGCTTCTTTTAAAAATTCTCCGATATATCTTTAATTCGACAGTTATAAGTAGTGTCTTTATGAGTTTGATCGTGAAGTTGCCACACCAGAAAATAACTTTCACATAACGTCAACTAAGGTCGCGCTAAAAGAAACACATAAATATAATTACATTATTTATCATGTTTAGATGTATTTTTATCATTAATTACGCAGGCTTTCCCTACATATATACATACAAGGGAATTATAACGTTGAAATTAATGGCAGTGGCGTTTAGGTCATTCTGCGAAACACGCTTTTAATTATGAAATAGTTGGGTGAGAAAACAACTTTAGGGCTTCGGGTTCTATCCTCCAATGATTCTACGCAACTAAGATCGATTAATTAACATAAGCTGTGTGTGACTCCCCTCCACTTATAAGAGGACACGTGGACTTATTCCTCTTGATGAAGTCTCCTAAAAGAGTATTGTGGGTCTAACTTACATGGTTTGAAATGATGGTTGTATTAAGATATATATATATATATATATGTATGCATATAATGGGTAATTCACAACTCACAAGCTTTGCTTCGAGCTTTTCGGTTGTTTATTGCATGTGGGTGGGGGGCAATTGGTAGGTAACATAATATAACTTATTGTCCCTTAATGATGAGTTAGGGGCTGGACATTACAGATCATAATTAAAGTTAGAAAAGTTCCCTAGGATCGGGAGAGGTGCTTCCCAGTCGCCATAATTGACCATTGAGGCTCGTTTGGTTAATTAACTCATGGGCAACTTAGTTTTTTTTTTTTTTTATCTTATCTTGCGTGTAAATTACATTTATATACAATTTTTTTTAACATTTTCACAAATATAAGACCTCATTTGATTTATTTTTTATTTTTTGTTTTCTATTTTTGTTTATGTGTTAAAAATCTCAAAACGAATAAATAGAAAATACTCTTTTTATTTTGAAATTTCTTATTTAAGGTTAAAAACTCTCAAAACGATTTTTTTATTTCATTTTATGTGTAAACTTATTTTTATTTTTAAAACAATATTTTGAAAATACAAGTAACCAAATGAGTTTTGAGTTGTTTTCTTTATTTTCAAAAGTATAAAATGAAAAATAAGCTCAAAGTAGAAAATAAAAAATAAAAATAAAAATAAAAAAATAAACCAAATGATACCTTAAATATAACTCATTTGGATTAAGGAATTTGGGAAGAGAAAATGAAGGGTTTGAAGGTGAAGTATTAGTTATGTGATGTTTGGATTAAAGGATTGTTGAAGGCGAATGAAAATGAAGTGAAAATTATGAAGAGATATATGTAACTAAATTATGAATGATCATTCATCTCTTCTAAACCTTTAAAAAAGGAAGGAGATTGTGATAAAATTGTACTAATTTTAGTTATTAATTAAGAAATTTTAATTATATGCTTATAACAGGCAATTCACTTACTTTCCCTCCATAAAATTTTGTAAAGGTATAACAGTAAAAAAAAAAAATCAATATACATCCACTTTCCCTTCATTAAATTTTGACAAACGAAAATCTTAAATTCCCTTTTAGACCCTAAAAAAAAAACCTTCATTTCACCCTCTTCCATCCAAACGAATTTTAAGTCATTTCAATTCTACAGTTTACTTTTACAAATATCATTAACTCTGAGCTTCAACCCCCATTTATATAAATTAAATATTTACACAATATAATTTATTTATCCTTTCATAATTTTTTTTTATAAGAGGAAGACTCAAACTCGAGTCATGAACGTAAAGAGCCTTTTAATCACTGAGTTACAGCCACGCTCTATCCCTCCATAAAATTGATAAAGAATGATTTAAAATAATAAATTGATGATTATTAAAATATTTTAATAAGTTACAAAGGATGAGATATTAACTTCATTATAAACAATTTAAACCTTTTAAAAAGGTAAATAAGTAATATTTTTTATAAATATTTGATTATATAGCTATTTTTATTTAATATCAAACAAAATATTAATAATTATAGTCTAATATTAATAATAATTGTAAAATAAGAAATGTGTTGTGTAATATTCATGATCAAATAATTTAAATTTTTATCTATAATCAACTAAATATTTAGAGAAGATCCCTATAATCTACGTTAGTCTTTCTTGTAACATTTTATATTTATAGCAAATTTTATTCTAATAACTTCATCAATGCCGCACAGACAGTATTCCATGAATCTAATATCTCAGTTTTCTTTATGTGGTTTGATAAATAGTAGGTAGCTACAACCACAAGTAGCTCAAAAATAGTTAAAAAGCTGTTAAACAAATTCTCTCTCTTCTCTACAGCTGTTGTTTATTTATTTTTTTGTTTAGTAATATAGTTGGTATTTAGGTTACGTGCGGAAAGTCTAGCTAATTTTTCAATCTTTGGCTATTTAATTTTTTTAACTTTTTTTCTGAAATGATGAAATTTACCCGTTTACATGTCAAATTTTTTTAAATTATGAATGGTGAAAATATTAAATTAACAAACAATTTAAAAAGCTAACTATTAAAAAATAACTTTTTTCTCTTTAAAAAAAATTAACTTTTTAATAATTAATTAATAGCTAGTTACGCAAAAAAAAAATTAATAATAATAATAATTTTTTTTTTGTCCAAACTAAACCTTATTTTAGGCAATTTGGTCCCGGCTGTATGATTTACTCACTCTACTTGCTACTTATTTTGCGCAGGAAATTGCATTATTAATTCCATATGTTAGTTTGATTGGGACCCAATTAATAATTAATATTAAAAAAGAAGGAAAGATGCAAAAAGATCGAAATAACAAACCCCATAAATAGTTCTATAACAATGCAGAGCTGACCTTACTGGTATATTAAGATTCGGTTGGGTTTAAAGCAACTAACTAAGGCAGGCAGCTAGCTTATCATTTCGGGTGACCATCATAAATGCAATTCTTTGGTTCTAAGCAAAATTAATTTGGCAGAAGATGACAAACCAAAACGATATTTACGTTGTTTCGACGTAAAATATTTTATATTAAAGAATATCTTTTATGTAAAAAAAATTTATTCTTTTTTTATTTTTTTATGTTTGGTTTGAAATATAATTTAAAAACTTTTCTCGTAAAAAAATACAAATTAATTAATAAGATGTTAAAGGACGAGGTAGAAGAGTGCTATATTTTTTCCTCAAAAATAATTTACGGATTTGAGGAAAATATTTATCTGATAAAAATTACGTAAAGATGTCTTGCCAAACAATTAAAAACGAGCAAAATATTTTACGTGAAAACAAATAGAGACTTAAAATTAATTAGTTATGTGGTGTGACTATCATAAACGTCTATTTATTTTGTATCATAATATTGTTATGAAAATGGAAATAACATTGAACACAATAATTCTCATAGATTTACGGTTGTATGGTTTTAATTAAATAATCTATAGATATGGCATATGATATAAGTAAAAATAAATAAATAAAAGTTATCTTCATTATTTTTGTGGAAATTTCTGCCTACATTGGTAGAAATTAAAAATCCTATCTACATTGGTTGAAACTTAAAGCATATTTAAGTAGGGAATAATGGGTCCATAACTTTCTGGGCAAGCTTAAAGAGCTTTCCATTTCATAGAGATGGATTTAAAGAAAGGTTACCTTAATTTAGTTGTGCTGTTGAGAAGAGAGAGAGAGAGAGAGAGAGTTATTTCTTTGCAGGCCATATCTTAACTGAAATTTTATTAATTTAGGGTGATTTTGGTGTGACGAAAAATAACAAAAAATAACGGAAAATATGTTTGAGTATTTTTTTTTTTTTTTTTACGTTTAGCACCTAGCCACCAAATTACATTTTTCAAATAAATAGTAAATTTTTGAACTTTTGTGTTATTTTTTTGAAAGAAAAATCGTTCGAACGTTTTTTTGGGTCTGTTGGAATAATTTTTTAAATCTGTCAAAATTTATTGAAAGTGTGTGAAAAATTTTGAGATTTGTAAAAAAGTTATCGAGTTTGTCGAATGTTAGTGAAGTTTGTAAAAAGTTGTTAGGATATATATATATATATAAATTTATAAAAATTTTACAAAATACGAGAAGTGCAAAATGTCTTAGAGAATTTTATTATTTTCAGATTTTTTAGTAATTTCATCGCACCAAACACCCCTTAATTGGGTTGTAATTATAGAGTGAATTATCATATATGTCCTTTGCCACAATTACTGGTGTAAAATGAATTATTATTTTTTGCATGTTATCTACATCTAAAAGCGCAAATTACTCAAAAGATCCATTTAAATAGGGAAACTATAAATGGTGCCAAAAAAATCAATCTTTACTTATTATTTGTAATTTTTTTAACTTTTACACATTGTTTAAAAATATGTGAATAACACCATAAAAATCAACTTAAAAAAAGTTAAAATTTTATTTTAAAAATCACATATGACAAAAAAGAAAAATACCAAAAAAGCTAACTTGAGATTTTTTTTTTCTAAAATGCTTGTAAACATAATTTCAAATTTATTAGTTTTTGAGTTTGGTTATCCATAATCTCATATATATATATATATATTTTTTTTTGAAGAATACGTCAAATAATTAACAATTTAAAATTTATTTATTATTTTTTTTATTTTTTTATGAAAATTTAACATTTCAAACAAGTAATTACTTGGCTTGTTCATAGTTCCGGAGACAAAGGAAAGAATAAGTTCTCACTAGTACAGGATACTCACTAATCCGTACTGTGCCTTTTTTCCAGAAAGATGGAAAATATAGGATTGTGATTGTCCAACAACAGTCAGCCCGACTAACACAGTAGCCATACTCAAAAGCATCAGAATGCTAAAGACATCATCACATGGTTGGTCCAGCTTTAACCTGCATCTGTTGGTGCCCAACGATGCAGTATTCATGCAGAGACAAGGCGGAGTTAAAAATTCACAAGTGAATCAACAGTAGTATATTGTATTAGTACGTATTAAGCTAAAATTTATTTCTTTAATTATATAACACAATTAATATTGAATTAATTTTTTTCTTTTTTGAAGGTACAACTAATATTAGGCTAATTTTTT